>OZ020277.1:12661534-13092072 GCA_963971205.1 Aethes cnicana
CTTGCGCCTGGGCCGGCCCCAGCCTGTCGCGCAGGGCGGCGGCGGCGGGGTCGCCCAGCGCCGCCAGCAGCAGCGCCAGGCGCCGCCACGTGTCGGCGTGGGCCGGCTCCAGGAGCGTTTTGTTGGCGAGCCGCAGCCAGCCCAGGTAGTACGCCGCGCCTGGAAATATTTTTTCTCAAAAATGGCGGGGAAACTCGTCATTGTCTGCTTTCTATCAGACCGCAAAGTGCGTCATTGACGATCAGTCAAAAATTAAAAAAAAAAACTCAACTGCATGCCCCGGAAATTTGTATGAATTTACTTCCGCGGCAGGTATAAGCGCAGGGAATGTTGTATGAAATTTCATTATCGTACAGGTACTTTTTTTTTAAAACTGAAATACGCGAAGGAATTCCCAAACAGCCAAGTCTGCATGTTCTGTATCTGTCAATTGACGCGAAACCAAACGTTTTTATCCGTGTCTGAAACAGCGCAATGTATTTCAGAACGGAATTTAAAAAAAGAACGATCCATAAAGAGCGGGAGTTCTTGTCTTGTATCAGATTTATTTAGCTAAATTTCATGAAAATAGTTTACTAGTTTGGTTTAAAAATTAATAAAAGGTCTTAATTTTTATAAAAAACGAGAAATCTACATGCGAGTTTTTAACTTGCCGTGTTAGTGTGTCTGTTAAAGTCAAATATCGGTGAATACGAAATAAGACTGGCGTTCCATTGGATTTGTTGTAAGTACTTGACTACCTTTGCGTGCGTGTCAATGCTGTATTGTGTGGACTCACCTAAATGCACGATCCTGTTGAGATGAGTGGGTTGTAGCGCCAGAGCGCTCTGGAAGCACTGGCGCGCCGCGTCCCACTCCGCGCCGGCCTCGTACACCAGGCCCCGCTGAAATACCACGCAATCAATACCTGTCCCGATGTTTTCCTATAATCAAATCTTGCAACTTAAATGTGATCCACTTCCCGGTTACCGATTGAGCTGAAATTTTGATGCATGTGTAAATCGGATGACAATGCAAAAATAAGTAACTGATCTGATGATGGAACCGGAAGGTGACCATCGAAGAGAATGAAAAGAAAGGAAACATTTATTCGGCTAAAAAAAGTTATAACTATCGGGGAAGAGACCGGCCGGTAGAGAATTCCACTCCTTAGCTGTTCGCATGATGAAGCATGAAGCGAAGCGCTTCGTACGCGCTGGAGGAATATCCACAACATAAGGATGGAATCCAAGACCACGCCTAGTCCCGTAGTGACGAAATGGTGATGGTGGAATCAAATCAAACAATTCCCTTGCACTTTCCAAAGTGTATCCTATAAGACAAGTGTATCCAAAGTGTATTCTCTCTTACAGAAGGCTGACGTATTTCCTGAGCCGGTCGGTGTAGCCCTCGGATCGCCTCTTTACGATAGTGATGAGCTTCTTCGGCTCCTTCTTCCCCATCGCGCCGCTGGTCCGCAATCACCCGCGTCAGTCCTACCACTCTTTAAATTTTTTTTTATGCTTAGACAACTTTAGGTGCCATACTTAAATAATAAATATAAAATTACAAATTTTCAATACATCCGAACCATGTTGAACTGAAATTTCTTTGTTTCTAAATATTTCATTTTAGAACAATCTGTCAGGAACTTAGAAGGAGGTATTACTCTCTGGCCAGTATGTGGCAGTAGGTACAAAACTTGTACAAAATGTTTTCTTGGCTTAATACCAAGCAAACTTTTTGGTTAAAGCAAGCAAGCCAAGGCATGCAGGTTTCAAGGCTCAAGAATCCATATCCAACCGCCACTACAACACGTCCCACTGCTGGACACAAGCCTCCTTTTATCACGAGAGGGTTTGGGCTTAGTCCCCACGCGGGCCTATTGCGTGACCTCAAACACATCCTGGAATTAAGTATCTACTCCTCAGATGCGTCTAGGTTTCCTCACGATGTTTCCTTTTACCGAAAAGCTCTGTTGTAAATTCAAATTGAAGAATTCATATCCTATGTTTACTAACACAATGTGCCGCAAGTTAGGCGAAAGAAATTGTTTTATTGCCAGCGCCAACTATCGGGTGCGACGTCGGCGGCGCAATATGCTTTGGATTATGCTCTTTGGTCGACAGACGACGCGCCATAACCATAATAAGTTGAATTACCACTGACGAAAATTTGTGGCGACAAGTATGGAGGGTTGAAGTAAAGGAGCGCAATCTTTATAGTTCCAAAGGTGGACACCAAATCGGGTAGGTTGGGGGCGCTGCGGTCGTCACTCCAGTCAAGCCACCTAGGCGGATAGACTGCAGGTAGCGCCCTCAGATGGCGCTGCTGAGGCGAAAACGCAGCGAAAACGGTTGTGAGGAGAGTGTGTTTTGTTTTGTTGCTTATTAAGCTTTGAACCGTTATTTGAAGCCTAATCAAATAAACAATTGAGAGAAGCGAACTTGATTTCCTGTAACGAATCGGGCAACACTGGATACTCCTGACGTCACGACCTGTCCACCTTGGCGCGAATGGTGGGCGCGAGCGCGCGCGCACCGTGAGCCTGCCTCATTGGCGTCTTGATCAGGGGGCTGACACTCGTAGTTCCAAAAACTCCGCTTTGGCGCTGCGATCGACCATGGCCGCCATTTTTATGACATATATGGTTTAACGTATATATATTTTGTGTTGTTATCGATACCATAGATTATTAAAGTCGATATTCGTTAGATTACTTTATCTGTGGTAGTTAGTTGCACTTATTAGTTGTTTGTTTGTAAACTTCGAGTCGAGCAACGGTTATCTTGTGTCCTCCTCCCGTCTTGGTTGAGTTGAGTTCCTTGAGAAGCCACCCTCCTCGTGTTTTGCAATACAACTGCTGAATCTGAGCTATACTTTCTAATAGACTCCCACAGCGGAACTGTGTTAGTGAACGCCAAACATGGCACCAAAAAAGTGTTGTGTGGCCGGCTGTAAATCAACTAGTGACACTGAGAAACTATTTTCTATGCCAAGGAATGAGAGTTTACGGAACTTATGGATGTCCTTCATAGTTCCAGATACTCCGCATTTGCTAGGACTGACGCAAGATCAACTTTTGTGTAAACGCGTGTGCCAAAAACATTTTGATTGTACACAGTTTGATTACAAAGGAAAAAGACTCGCCCGTTCGTACCCTTGCCTTTTTTCAGAAAAAATTATAGTAGCAGAAGATATTTGTTAGTAAACAATTAGAACACACCAATTTCCTTCGGTTTTTCAGGTTATGTTATGGTGATTGTTGTTTTAGTTTCGTATTTTGCGTGAATGTATCTCATACTTATTCTGAGCAATTGTGCATGGTATTTTTTATTTTGAGGTTTAAGCTGGTTAATTTACTAATGAAGACAAAAAGAGACTTCGCTAATGTATCATTACATTTTTCTGTCCCTTTGACTGTAGAGATCTTCTACTATCTAAAGTCCCGCGCCTTCAAATTTCAAAACGCTTAATTTTTTTATTATTATTTAAAAAGCACCACCAACACTCTCAACGCATAGTTTATGGCTGTCTCAGCTTGCACACATGTGTTGAGAGTGTTGGTGGTGCTTTTTAAATACATTGAAGCATTTTGAAATGTGAAGGCGCGGGACTTTAGATAGTAGAAGATCTCTACTGCTTATCTGAATTATAAATAAGAGTCAAATAAAAGTCAAATTGCATGCCGGCCCAGGCGCAAGCCAAGTAAGTCTGCAGTAGCGCCCAGGCCCTCGTGCGCGGCCGCCGCGTCCCACTCCGCGCCGGCCTCGTACACCAGGCCCCGCTGAAATACCACGCAATCAATACCTGTCCCGATGTTTTCCTATAATCAAATCTTGCAACTTAAATGTGATCCACTTCCCGGTTACCGATTGAGCTGAAATTTTGATGCATGTGTAAATCGGATGACAATGCAAAAATAAGTAACTGATCTGATGATGGAACCGGAAGGTGACCATCGAAGAGAATGAAAAGAAAGGAAACATTTATTCGGCTAAAAAAAGTTATAACTATCGGGGAAGAGACCGGCCGGTAGAGAATTCCACTCCTTAGCTGTTCGCATGATGAAGCATGAAGCGAAGCGCTTCGTACGCGCTGGAGGAATATCCACAACATAAGGATGGAATCCAAGACCACGCCTAGTCCCGTAGTGACGAAATGGTGATGGTGGAATCAAATCAAACAATTCCCTTGCACTTTCCAAAGTGTATCCTATAAGACAAGTGTATCCAAAGTGTATTCTCTCTTACAGAAGGCTGACGTATTTCCTGAGCCGGTCGGTGTAGCCCTCGGATCGCCTCTTTACGATAGTGATGAGCTTCTTCGGCTCCTTCTTCCCCATCGCGCCGCTGGTCCGCAATCACCCGCGTCAGTCCTACCACTCTTTAAATTTTTTTTTATGCTTAGACAACTTTAGGTGCCATACTTAAATAATAAATATAAAATTACAAATTTTCAATACATCCGAACCATGTTGAACTGAAATTTCTTTGTTTCTAAATATTTCATTTTAGAACAATCTGTCAGGAACTTAGAAGGAGGTATTACTCTCTGGCCAGTATGTGGCAGTAGGTACAAAACTTGTACAAAATGTTTTCTTGGCTTAATACCAAGCAAACTTTTTGGTTAAAGCAAGCAAGCCAAGGCATGCAGGTTTCAAGGCTCAAGAATCCATATCCAACCGCCACTACAACACGTCCCACTGCTGGACACAAGCCTCCTTTTATCACGAGAGGGTTTGGGCTTAGTCCCCACGCGGGCCTATTGCGTGACCTCAAACACATCCTGGAATTAAGTATCTACTCCTCAGATGCGTCTAGGTTTCCTCACGATGTTTCCTTTTACCGAAAAGCTCTGTTGTAAATTCAAATTGAAGAATTCATATCCTATGTTTACTAACACAATGTGCCGCAAGTTAGGCGAAAGAAATTGTTTTATTGCCAGCGCCAACTATCGGGTGCGACGTCGGCGGCGCAATATGCTTTGGATTATGCTCTTTGGTCGACAGACGACGCGCCATAACCATAATAAGTTGAATTACCACTGACGAAAATTTGTGGCGACAAGTATGGAGGGTTGAAGTAAAGGAGCGCAATCTTTATAGTTCCAAAGGTGGACACCAAATCGGGTAGGTTGGGGGCGCTGCGGTCGTCACTCCAGTCAAGCCACCTAGGCGGATAGACTGCAGGTAGCGCCCTCAGATGGCGCTGCTGAGGCGAAAACGCAGCGAAAACGGTTGTGAGGAGAGTGTGTTTTGTTTTGTTGCTTATTAAGCTTTGAACCGTTATTTGAAGCCTAATCAAATAAACAATTGAGAGAAGCGAACTTGATTTCCTGTAACGAATCGGGCAACACTGGATACTCCTGACGTCACGACCTGTCCACCTTGGCGCGAATGGTGGGCGCGAGCGCGCGCGCACCGTGAGCCTGCCTCATTGGCGTCTTGATCAGGGGGCTGACACTCGTAGTTCCAAAAACTCCGCTTTGGCGCTGCGATCGACCATGGCCGCCATTTTTATGACATATATGGTTTAACGTATATATATTTTGTGTTGTTATCGATACCATAGATTATTAAAGTCGATATTCGTTAGATTACTTTATCTGTGGTAGTTAGTTGCACTTATTAGTTGTTTGTTTGTAAACTTCGAGTCGAGCAACGGTTATCTTGTGTCCTCCTCCCGTCTTGGTTGAGTTGAGTTCCTTGAGAAGCCACCCTCCTCGTGTTTTGCAATACAACTGCTGAATCTGAGCTATACTTTCTAATAGACTCCCACAGCGGAACTGTGTTAGTGAACGCCAAACATGGCACCAAAAAAGTGTTGTGTGGCCGGCTGTAAATCAACTAGTGACACTGAGAAACTATTTTCTATGCCAAGGAATGAGAGTTTACGGAACTTATGGATGTCCTTCATAGTTCCAGATACTCCGCATTTGCTAGGACTGACGCAAGATCAACTTTTGTGTAAACGCGTGTGCCAAAAACATTTTGATTGTACACAGTTTGATTACAAAGGAAAAAGACTCGCCCGTTCGTACCCTTGCCTTTTTTCAGAAAAAATTATAGTAGCAGAAGATATTTGTTAGTAAACAATTAGAACACACCAATTTCCTTCGGTTTTTCAGGTTATGTTATGGTGATTGTTGTTTTAGTTTCGTATTTTGCGTGAATGTATCTCATACTTATTCTGAGCAATTGTGCATGGTATTTTTTATTTTGAGGTTTAAGCTGGTTAATTTACTAATGAAGACAAAAAGAGACTTCGCTAATGTATCATTACATTTTTCTGTCCCTTTGACTGTAGAGATCTTCTACTATCTAAAGTCCCGCGCCTTCAAATTTCAAAACGCTTAATTTTTTTATTATTATTTAAAAAGCACCACCAACACTCTCAACGCATAGTTTATGGCTGTCTCAGCTTGCACACATGTGTTGAGAGTGTTGGTGGTGCTTTTTAAATACATTGAAGCATTTTGAAATGTGAAGGCGCGGGACTTTAGATAGTAGAAGATCTCTACTGCTTATCTGAATTATAAATAAGAGTCAAATAAAAGTCAAATTGCATGATAATCCGAAAACAGTATTCAAGAAGAATATCACCTTCAACATGGAATTTAAGTTGAAACTATTTATACATATAATTCCTTTAGAGTATTGTAATGAAATTAAGGCATATATAAGTACATTCATGAGTGTGCAGTGTTAGTAATCCTTGCTGTTCCTAGTAGTAATAGAAAATTTCGTTTTGTTGTTTTAGAGTACAATGTTCTAAATGAACATAACTATTGTTATGATGAGGATCCTGGAGATAATTCTGTGTCTCAATCACAAGATGCATATGTGGTCATGACGGGTATGTATTTTTTCAATAAATTGTAATTTTACTCAGATCTGTGCTGTAGAATACTTGTTTTTCAATTTTGTGAATATGTCGTTTAATTACTGATTTGGTGAAAAAATATTTTTGCCAACGGTAAATCTGGAAAATCCGACAAGGCAAAAACTGTTAATTAAATTATTACTTTGGCTGTCCCAGGTGGACAGTACTCTAGATAAGATGGAGTGACGACCTTGTAAGGGTCGCGGGAATGCGGAGAATGCGAATGGCACGGGACCGGTCTGAGTGGCACGCCTTGGGGAGGCCTATGTCCAGCAGTGGATGTCTTTCAGCTGAAATTATGACTGTCCGAGATTCCATGATAGAACAATAAAATATGGATATGTTGGAAAATATCACCGAATATTATTTTACCTAAGTAGTAATAAATGTTTGTGCTTACTTCAAACTATCACTTCAACTATCTCCATACAACATTTCATACAAATCGGTCCAGCGGTTGAAGCATGAAGAGGTAACAGACAGACATAGTTACTTTCGCATTTATAATATTAGTATGGATTTGGACCTTGACACAACAGAATACGGTGCAAATGTGTAAACATCTCTCTAACATTGAGGTCAATAAAATGATTGCAGATTAACTTTCATTTCTTTTCAGGCAATGTTCTGGAAGAACATATTTATTCAATGTCTACTACAAGTGGTGCAGCCATCTCATCAAATTCACAGAATTCAGGTTAGTATATTGATGCTTGTATATTGATGTTTGGTTTTATCCTATACTATTAAAGGAGCAATATTTCAAACTAGCCGTTTGCCCGCGACTTTTTCCCACGTAGACTTATAGGTGGTTAGTATAGATATAGAGTTATAAAAGTATTGAAATAAAATGGTTTAACCTGTGGAATACCCATTCTCGTGGGAATATCGGCATAAAAAGTATCCTATGTTATTTCCAGGGTCTCAAACTATCTCCTTACCAAATTTCATACAAATGGGTCCAGTTGTTGCGACGTGAAGGAAGGATAAACAAACACACTTTCACATTTATAATTTATAATATAAGTATGGATTGGCCCATTTGTTACGACATGAAGGAAGGTCAAACAAACAAACAATCACACTTTCACATTTACAATATTATTGAGGATGATTACTAAAATGTAAGCTTTTAGTCAATTTGCTTTTCCTTCAATTTTCAGAACCAATCACTTTGAGGCAGGCTACTCTGAATGATAATGTGGACTCCACGTTATACGAGACACCACAGCCGTCAACATCAAAAGGTAGCATCAGAAACTAGTATGAAATAAATGAACTTGAATATGATTGTTAAAGCTACTATACCACCACCACCACCAGACCACCATAACAGCCTATTTACGGCCCACTGCTGGGCACAGGCTTGTCAAGACTCCTCTCATCACGAGAGGGGTTGGCCTATAGTCCCCGCGCGGGCCCAATGTGATTTGGGGACTTCACACACAGCCTTGAGATACTTTACAGATGCGTGCAGGTTTCCAGTCTCCACACGATGTATGATCATGTAAATCAATTTGTTATAATTATTGCTAAAATGTACGTTTTTAATGAACTTGCTTTTCCTTAAATTTTCAGCACTTATTACTTCAAGACAGCCTTTGACGGATTTATCTCTGAAAGATAATAGGGACTCCACATTATATGAGACACCGCAGCCGTCAACATCAAAAGGTAGCCATATTTTCTGTACATTTTGATCAAGTTACCTCAGTCTACTACCATCTGGCAACAAAACCTACAAAACATTATTTCTTCTTTGTTTAAAACTATAAAAAACTGGGATGACAAGAAAAAACTTTGCACATTAGTGTTCGACGAAGTGGCACTGACGCCTAATCTAATTTACAATGAAAACAAAGATATTATCAACGGATTTGTAGAGATAGCAGGAGAACGCAAGAAAAAATTTGCTGACCACGCGTTAGTGTTTATGGTCCGAGGCATATGTTCATCGTGGAGGCAATGCATTGCATACTACTTCTGCTCGGGGACGGTTTCTGCTCTGGAGCTAGAAAAAATACTAAACGAAATTATAACGAAGCTTGCGAATGCCGGTCTGAAGCCCCTTGCCCTCGTGTGTGACCAGGGCTCAACATTCAGGTCTTGCCTGAAGAACCTTAAAAACAAGACCACTCATGAAAGCCGAAATGGTGAGTTTTTTTTAAATTTACGTTATATTAATCTTATATTTATGAGAAGTATAATAGAATCTTTTATAAACCTTGCCAACATCCTGATGCATTCAACCATTCTAACCCGTTTGAGTGGAGATGTCCATCCATACTCTCACATACACATCCATATTAATATTATAAATGCGAAAGTAATTCTGTGTTTCTGTCTGTTTCCTCTTCACGCTTCAACCGCTGGACCGATTGAGATGAAATTTGGCATGGAGATGTTGGGGTCCCGGGAAAGGACATAGGCTACTTTGTATCCTGGAAAAATGCATAGTTCCCGTGGGAACGCGATAACCGAATTCCACGCGGGCAGAAGCTAGTTTACAATATTAGTTGACTTCTTGGCGGAATTTAAACCAATCTTGTGGACAACATATCCGGACTGGAGAAATTATTGTATTAATTGACTGAGAAGATGGATACAACCAATTTTCAGAAGTAAAACATTTTTGGTATGTGATTCTTAATAGATGATCTTTATTTGCTGTTTCAGATGATACAGTGAATATATCTGGTCATGACTTATTTATCTTTCATGATCCTCCACACCTTTTGAAAGGGATAAGGAATAACTTCCTCGATAAGGATATAATGTTTGAAGGGAAAAGGGCTTCTTGGGAGGATATTTTATATGTTTACAACTTGGACATCAAAGCAGGCCATACACGAGCATTACCCAAAATCACTGCAGAGCACGTAGATCCTAAGAAAGTAAAAAAAATGAAAGTAAAACTAGCGGCTCAAGTATTGAGTGCTCGAACTGCTGCAATGCTGAATTACACACATGCTGTTCGTGAGTACTTCAATTTTAATTAAATAATTTGTTAGACGAGACATCATAGATGTTGAGTGGTTCCTTGGGACACTAGCACTCTCTAGCTATTTTTTACCAAAATATTGTGATAAGTGAAGCCCGTGTGTTGTGATTGTATGTATATAGGGTTATAGGGTCAAGCAAAACGTTACTACAACAGCCTATTTACGGCCCACTGCTGGGCACAGGCCTCCTCTCATCACAAGAGGGTTGGGCTATAATCCCCACGCGGGCCCAGTGCGGATTGGGGACTCCACACACATCCTTGAATTACTTTGCAGATGCGTGCAGGTGTTTCCTCACGATGTTTTCCTTCACCGAAAAGCTCAGTGCTAAATTCAAATTAAATTTCGCACATAAATAATTTCAGAGGTGCGAGCCGGATTTAAACCCGCGACCCTCTGCATGAGAGGCGGTAGGTCAAACCACTAGGCCACCACGGCTGTTAAGCAAAACGTTATGACGATATTTTAACCACAGTATCAGCCATCGATTCTAAGCATGTTTTAAGGTGTTTAATATATGTATGTCCGTAACTTACATATATATTAAAAACCTCATTATTTATTACCTAATTCTGGATGTTTTGTGGATTAAATAATAATAATAAATTGTACTGGAAACGTGTCAGATTTGAACAAAATTGGTACGATTTACGTCACAAGTAGATTTTTTATCTTCAACATAGTATAAATTCTGCTACACTTTTGTTTGTGCGTGTGTAAAAAATAACCAAACATGCTTTTTTTCAGATAAACGGCTTAATACGCTTAAGGAGACCATGGAGTCAACAGCTGCCGTTGTTTTATTTTTTGACGAGTTATTCGACAGCGTCAATGGATCTCCAGGGCAAGGAAAAGGAAAGTTGAGATGTGCAGTAAAACCAAAATCCTTGCACGAGCAATTTTGGAGAGACGCTATTAAAAAATTAAAATCCATGACATTTGTTGATGCTAAAAGTAAACATGCAAAACGCACTGGTCAGCCAAGACATATTCGTGTCCCATCTTTAGAGGGTTGGGTTACAACAATACGTAGTTTTCTAGGTTTGTCAAAGGTGCTGTTTTCTAAATACAACGTAGAATATTTCTACCCTAGATTTATAAATCAAGATCCCCTGGAAAATTTTTTTGGGCGCATAAGAGCGATGAATTATCGCAACATTAATCCTGATGCCAATGTTTTTATATATACATTTAAGTCATTAGTAATCTCAAATATTTTAAGCCCCCAATCAAAATTTACGAATTGTGAAGAGGATCTAGGCGAAACAGTAATTGATTTAAATTATTTATTTCAATCAGAAATAGAAAAGGAAAATATGGCGCCAAATGAAAATATAAATGTTCCAGCCTCTTCACAATTTCGTAATCCAGATTCTTTTACAGTAGATAGAGAGGCAGTTTTGGCCGAAAAAATTATGGTCCAAACCTCTGCATATACGGCGGGATATATTTGCCGAAAAATTACGAAAAAATTCAAATGCCATTCATGCGCTAAAACATATATCACTAAAGAAATTCAGGGGATTCATGATTACATATTAAGAAGAGAATACAAAAGACTTAAAAACAACAATCTAGCGTACCCAAACGGAAAAATTTTACGTTTGTACAGGGAAAGCGCCCAAATTGTTCACAGCTATCTGGACGAACATTGTGAAAAGAAAAATGTAAAAAAAAATATTTTGGTAATTTTAGAGAAGTGTGACATGGCGTGGCTAGGTTGTAAAACACATAGGCGAAAGTTGTTGCAATACTATAAAACTTTAATTATAAGATTACAAGTTCACAATTGGGTTAACACAATAAATAAAATTTTGAGGGGCAAAATAGAGGAAAGGCACATATCGAAAAATTGCAAAATGCATTTAATAGCGCTACAAAAATATAAGATTTATAGGTTAAGGAAAAAGGCAATAAATAAATAATTTAAAAAGGTCTGTATTTTTATTTTGAATCCATTGTAATACCGTAGCGAATGGGTCCGGGTCTCCGTTTATCGTAAAATTTATCGTAGTTACATCACTACAGCTACGGAATGTCGATGTCGATAAAAGGTGATATTGAAATCCCTAAAATGACAGCTACGTGGTACCACAGATTAGAAAATTTACTAGCGCCAAAGCGCGGATTTCGGAACTAACGAAGGAATGCGAAAACTCACTGTCCCATCTGTAGCTAGCTACATATTAGTAATCTGTGGTCTTGATTGCCGTAGCAATCGGTTGTCTGAACAGGTACGAGTACTCTCCGATACTCTGTACGTTCTTTGTTGAAAAATAATTAACGGTGTTACCGTTCGATTTTATAATGAGATATATTTTCAGATCGTATGGAGAAGTTCTTCTTCTTCGGATACTCCTGTATCAGTGGCAGCGCCTACGCAGCATAAGAAGGGCCAGGAAGCTGCGCAGGCAGGCACACGCAAGCCCATAAGTCTAAGTAAACGGCGGCGTACGGAGTGATAATGCTTATATATCTGAGCGAACATGTAAGTGTTATACGAAAGTTACATGAAAAGTAATGCTACTTGGCAACCTGCATTTCACTCCACTCCTTGCGTGCCCTTTGTAAGCGGGATATGAGCGCAGATTAAAATTTGTTCAATGGCTTTATTGAAATCATCTGACTTTATTAAAATGGTCTAGATATTGATAATACCGCTACGGCCCCGCCAGGCCCGGCATCCGAGGTACTCTTTTTGTGTGAATTATAGAAACCGTGTTAAACGGACCGCCGATTTCTAAATCAGCTGCGAAAAACGTTCAGTTAAGAAATTAACAATATACAGTGCTTTAATTCCGACTGGGATAATTTATTTATTAGTTCTGTTATTGCATTTATAACTCAGCTAAAAGTGGCCGAAGCGTTATAAATTTAATTTTATTAATAACAAAACGGCGCAGCGGCTCGTGGCGCACGTATCAGTACCTACGTACACTGTACAGATGGGCGACGGCCTCACCTCGCCCACTAGATCTATACGCGGTATATACTGTTTTTAATTATGTTCAGAAACAATGCTTTTCAACACTGGTTTTACTTATTAGAGGTTATATATAATAATTAATTGAAACCATATAACAAAGCCAAATCGCTTGCTCTATTCGAACGCGGATTGGCATGCATATATCCCAAGTCCAAACAAGTAAGTATGTAGGTAGTTGGTCAAATGGATCAATACCGCTAGGTGGCGTTACACCGAAATTGTTTGATTAATAGTCAAATGAAGTTTTCGTGAAAGGAAGCTTTTAGAAAATATCCAATGAAATATTGCAAATGTCAGTCGCCACGGAGCAGGGCTAACCCAAAAAATTCTAGATCAGTGAAAGATAATAACTTTCTGAAAGCTAACCTTGAAGAAAACTGACTTTTTATTCCGAAAACCATAATTTTCGAAGAAACTCTGTGAAAGTTTTTGGCCGCCTCAGATGCCCCGTTTTTTTACCTAATAAGGCTGCTGCGCAAGCACAGCATCACAAGCAAGCTCAGGCCGTGCCTAGTTATGCTCATACTATAAACAGGGCCGTTGCATCGCTAAATAATAGACCGCCTCGGGCGCCCCCTTTTTCCAATAAAGCTGTGGAGCCAAGAATAGTTTTTTCACCCCTCCTATTCGAAAAGAAGTGTTTTGTTGCCCGTTTAGAGGGAGCAAAATGCGATTTTGCTCCCTCTTCGCTTTTTTTTTAATTTTTTTCATTTCTACCCCGCTAACAGGGAGCAAAATACGTCTTAGCAGTGCGTTCACGGAGCTTCGGAGACTGTAAAAAGTTGTATTCAAAAGTCGTATCTTTTTCGTATTTAGAATTTTATATATCGGCGTTTTACATAAATACTTTAATGCACATACTATAAATCCATAAATTCATAAATATATACTTACTTTTGATAAATTATTTTCTATTATCTTTTATTTTCAATTTGGCTGAATGGTGCAGGCTAATGCCGTAGCATTCCTCGCAAACTCGTCGTGTGATCGAATTAAAAAAAAAACTCGAACCCGCGAATTTTGTGAGCGCTCATTTCCTTGCCGTATTATTTTACACTTAATTTCCAAAATAAAACGTACTTTATGTAGTGTTATGAATTATTTCGTAGAGAATGAATGAAATCAAAAAGTGATTTAGGTGATGCAATGTATTGGGATCAACACCTCTGAGAATTCCAAAGGAATATTATGTAAGTACGTAATATGAATTGCACTGCCCTTTTTTCATTTTATCGCAAATGTATTAAAAAACTTTACACTTTTATACATGAGCGAAATTGTAATAAAATGTATATTTTTCACATTTGTTAAAATTTACCTATTATTATGAACGCAACGCATGCGAGCATGACAGAATATAAATACAAT
This sequence comes from Aethes cnicana, assembly GCA_963971205.1. Taxonomy (NCBI): domain Eukaryota; kingdom Metazoa; phylum Arthropoda; class Insecta; order Lepidoptera; family Tortricidae; genus Aethes; species Aethes cnicana. The sequence goes on from OZ020277.1 coordinate 12,675,754, forward strand.
GAAGTAGTTAGAGATTCTTCAATATGGAAGCCATTTTCGCCTTCTGCCTATGAATTTATGATAGGAGCGCGAAACACACGTTCTTTTTAACCTTGTTTGTTTCTAAATGTATTATTTTTTTGTTTTACTTCATTTAATGACAATGATGAACGAATGATCTTATGATTTTCTCATAGGAGGGGTGAAAAGCAGAGTGTACAACACGGTAGCAAACTTATTTATGCCTTGGGTGACAAAGCTTGAATCCTTCGCTAGCTCAAGATTCCACGCTAGAATCCCTCGCTGACGCTCGGGATTCTATTCTGGAATCTTTCGCGTCGCTCTGGATTCAATCCGTCACCCGCGGTAAAATATACCATTTTGCTCCCTAGTCATACAATCTACTATTTGGTCGCCTCGGGAGCCCCGTTTTCTATCTGATAAGGCTGCTGCGCAAGCACAGCATTACAAGCAAGCTCAGGCCATGCCTAGTTATGTTCATAATATAAACAGGGCCGTGACATCGCTTCCAGATAATTGGCCGCCACGGGCGCCTCTTTTCCTAACAAAGCGGTTGCGCAAGCACAGCCTCTCATGCAAGCTCAGGCCATGCCTAGTTATGCTTAAAATAATAAACGCAGGGCCGTTGCATCGCTTCCAAATAATTGGCCGCCACGGGCGCCTCTTTTCCTAACAAAGCGGTTGCACAAGCACAGCCTCGCATGAAAGCTCAGGCCATGCCTAGTTATCTATGAACAGGACCGTTGCACTGGTTCAAAATAATTGGCTGCCACGGGCGCCCTCTTTTACTAACAAAGCTATTTCGCAAGCACAGCCTCGCATTCAAGCTCAGGCCATGCCTAGTTTTGCTCATAATGTACACACTACAGCTGTCGCATCGTTTGCAAATGATTGGGCCATGCCTAAGTAATATTTTTTGTTCGATAAATCAACCTACTACATTTAACACAAATAAATAAATTTCTATTTCTATTTCTAAATTTATATTTATATTTCTTTACTCATCACAATTGGCACAATTGCCCCTTTTTCTAATAAATCTGCTGCGCAAGCACAGCCTCTCGAGCAGTCACCATGCGTAGTTATGCTCATAATAACTAGTGTATTATATACACGGTATGTATGTTGCATCGTTTCCAAATAACAGCCAATTTGTTAGTTTTGCTAACCGTTTAGCAATGCCGATGCCTTTACCGGCAACTTTCAACAAGTGCGCGACTACCCTCGTTACAAACAAAAACAACATATGCGAAATCCGCCTAGCATATGCGAAATTCACTCAAACGTTCTAGTCTGTCGGAATTTTCAGAGCTACAAATCTCGTGCAAACCAAATCCACAGAGGTAGGGTCTCTAGGCTGGGAGCACCAGCAGACCCTGTATACATAATAAAATAATCCAAATAATTCGAAAGGTTCGAATCCCCTGTGTCCAAACTTACCAGGTCATATTTTCTAACATACTCCGTAACATGCGCACCGCACGTACAACGGAACGTAACTAATGAACTCTGTGGCTGATTTGGCAGCTGTCAATGTCACAGCTGGGTCTACCGCGAATTATGTGGTTTATATTATTGTAACTTGAAAGATATTAGACTGTTGTTTTACATAATTTCTACGAGTGCGTTCGGTGTATAAATCAGTCTTTGTGAAGTGAATCCGTTTTATGTCAATTTCCCATAAATACTCGCACAAAGTGAGAAAGTGAAGTTACTTCAACCAACGAACTCGCAGCAGCGTTCTTGCAATATTAAGGAACTATAATGTCTATAATATAAAAGTTTCTACGGATCATAGCCCCAGCTTCTTATCTGTCTTCATATGGTTCTAGTACAAAGCGCGACGGCTCAGCCCGCCCGACTTTAATCTAAAAAGGCTCAACAAGAATGTCTGTATAAAGACATTTCGGCTTGTAAATATGCATCTTTTTACAACTACAGACTAGCTCATGAAAATCATGACATCTTGTCGGTATCAGATCTATACAGACTCCATATTATAACACATTACCTGACAGGCCGTTCCAATGGCGAAGCCTCTTGAATGTCACCTCCTGTCCCAAATAACTAGTTTAATTTTTGCTACAGTTCAGGAGGCCAGCAATACTTAGATATCTTTGCCTCTGCAGCAGCCCATTTGCTCCACTTATGGAACCATGCAGTAATATTCAACGAATTCTACAAGGAGTGGATCTTTTGTGTAGCTATGCTGTCATGAATACCCTATACTATGCCGTACGCTGGACAAAGGTCTTTTTGCATCCTGATCTGAAGAACAGAGCCCCATATTCCCCATTCACAATTTACAACCTGGACCAAGTTCTAGTTTGTCTGTGAAAACTTGTCGTAATGCATGGAAATGAATGGAATTTAAACTGTTCCGCCCATTAGTGGAACAATACATAGACGCGGAATTTCTGAATTACTAGTTCGGGTTAATGAAATTTAAGTATACATTACATCATTCCGGTTCAGAATGGATTGACATCCTACATTGAGGAATTTGCGAAATGTCGAGTCTCAGATTGTTTAATTCATAAGATGTTGTAATCCTATAAAGTTGAGTTCCTAAAATGTTGAAATCTTGTAATTTTCAATATGCAAAGATAAGGAAGAGGACTTAGGAAAGTGACTGAGTCGACGGGTCCCCGCTGCGCGGGGCCCCTATTTCTTGGCAGTTTGCCCTTCGGGCGTATATAGATAACTAACGAACCTATTCTACCTACACACCTTTGACCCAATTACTTTTCCGACACAGAATGTTGAATTTGCAAATTGTTGAATTCCCAAAAGATGGAATTTTACTATCCTTTTTACTATACTTTTAAGGTGAAACAAATAAAATGCTTGATCTTAGTGATATTTATTCATTGCTGAGCTTTATATCAGTGTAACAGAATAGACATAACTAGTAACTAATCTGTGATTGGAACCGCGAGGACCTGTCCCGGCATACAGTACTATTTTGATTTATAAATTAAGTGACCCTACACTTAGTGACCCTAACCAAACTAAAACTAAGTTCTCATTTATTAGTTCGTCAAGCTTATAAATAAGTCAATAAGTTTATCTACTTAGTGTAGAACCGGATAAACCGCTGATATTGCTTGGATATTCATGGATTGAATATGCTTGTAAATTGGAACCTTTGCAATGAAAAGTCTGCTCTGCGTGAGCGCTATATTACGATTTTTCGGGTCGGGAGTGCACAATATGCTTCATTTGCAATTGATAGCTTATTTAGTAAGTACTTACGCTGCATAATGAATGAAAATACATCGATTTTTGGGCAAATTAGGGGTCCAAGAGGTTTTGGTTTCTTGCAAATCATCAGTCTGGATGGAGAATATTTCAGTTTGCGTCTAAACGATAAATTTGTTAACATTTCATGACAGGGTAATTCTGAAAGTAAAGAAAGACAGACATCCACCTCTAACTCAATATTACATCTATTCATCCCAGTTGATGAGTAAAATGCATAATATGACTAAATTGTTATTTGTGTTATGTTTATTTTGTAATTAATGATTCATGATAAGTAAATCTTTTTCTCTATTATTAACAAGATGTTTTGATTTGACATTTTCAAATTTACATAAGTGCTTAAACTTTATCAAGTGCTTTGAATCTGATAAAATAATCTTATTGTAATAAATGATGCATTTCCTGGCTTTGAGGTATAATTTTGCTTTTTCCTAGCTGGTGCAGCCAGAATTATGGAAAAGTTATTTATCATTTATTCTTATTTATATTAGCGACTTGTTCGCCCTTCCAGTGGCTTGGACGAATCTTCTTAAGTTAATGTTATTGAACAGTATCTCAGGGATAATAGTCACTAAAGTCGCGTAACTCATAAAAGTGGCGTAAATGTAAATAGAATGTACCTAACTAGTTGTTAAGAATTTCTTGAAATGCCGAATTGGTACTGTGTAATAATGTTACAATGATAAATAAATAAAATTATCTTTAAGTATTGTTTACAATTCAAACTCAAATTCATTCATTGCTTTATGTTATACATACTGTATTAATAAATAACTGAGTCTTATTCTAATGCAAGCTTTTGTTATTTACATTCTGTAATAGGGTTCTGAATGAACTGTTATTTTATTATTCAACTGTAACCTGCACACTGAAAATTTAAAAATGTTGTAGAAAATTATACTTCCCATTTCATCATGGAATAAAGAGAATATTATTAAAAGTTGTTGTCATTCAACTTAACTCACTACTAGACTAACTAGTGATACCTATATTTATTGGTCACATTGGCGTCGTCCTGTCCACCAGGCGATAACAAACAGTTCTCAATTGTTTATTTGATTAGGCTTCAAATAACGGTTCAAAGCTTAATATCAGCGTTTTACCTACCAATAAAACGCTTATTAAGCGATAACCTTATTTGAAGCCTAATATTTTCATCCCTGCCTGGTGAAATTACGAAATAAAAATTGCAGAGCCAATGAGGCAGGCTCACGGTGCGCGCGCGCTCGCGCCCACCATTCGCGCCAAGGTGGACAGGTCGTGACGTCAGGAGTATCCAGTGTTGCCCGATTCGTTACAGGAAATCAAGTTCGCTTCTCTCAATTGTTTATTTGATTAGGCTTCAAATAAGGTTATCGCTTAATAAGCGTTTTATTGGTAGGTAAAACGCTGATATTGTTAAATAGATTTTGTCTATGTCCTACATTCATGTGATAGTCTGTGGTTGTCTATGCCCGCTCTCTCTTCCGTAACCTCAGCCATGTAAGCCGTCAACTATTTGTGTCGTCCCAATTTATTAATTCTAATTATTCAATTTAATATTTAATACCTAATGGAAATGTATTTATGAGAAATATAATTGATATTAGTGCACTAGATTATATTTCCTTGCATCTCGGCATTCGCCACCCCGCTTGCCCTGTGCACCTGACCTGACTCTGCTAACAGGTTATACAGCCCAGATAATTATTTCAACAATAAATTGCACATAAGGGTGGCAGAATAATCAGATAGAATGACCGAGTCAAGTAATCTAAGTGCCGATGGCGTAAATTTGGGACACACTGTGAACATAACCTCTTCGCCAATGTCTGCAATTGAAAAACTAAACGGTATTGAAAACTTTGTGAACTGGAAGTTTGCCATACGCATGCTTTTGAGTCTGGACGGGCTTTGGAATAGGCATGACGACAGTATCAAAAAATCGTCGATTTATTGATGCTAGGGGAAACATTATATAAAAAAAAATTAAAACACTGCTTCAGTTTTATTTAAAAACATCGGATTATTAAGATTTTCACTAAAATAAAACCTTAAAATACTGCAATCGGCCATTTTGACTGAAACACCAATCACAGCGTATGACGTCACGCTTAAGTAAACTCCTCTGTCAACACTGTTTTGTTGTTGTAAATATTACTGATTACGCCTTTGGATTAATTATTTTATTATTTTACGGGTGATTTATCGACTCCACTGTACTATAACAATGGAACCAAGCTTTGTAAAGGCAAATAGCTCAAATTTGCCCAGGATTGATGTATTAATGTTGGGCGATTTCCTCGCAACAAATAAAGAATTTTGCTCGTCTGAGTTTAGAAACGTGAAAACTTCCTTGTAAGTAAATTTTGTATTTATCTTTACCCTAGATACAACCAACTTAGATATAATCAAACTCGTTATGAACTCGTGCGAGTTTATTTTACTTTCATAGGTTATTTTTACAATAAACATCATTGTTTATTTTTGAGGTTAGCTCTCTCACAGCTTGTAAGTTGCTATTTTAGAGTTAATACCATGTTAATACCCGATAAAATGAGTAAACTACAAAGCACCCACCAGTACTAGTAGTATTTTTCCTCATAGTAAACACCTAAAATCTGATAAATCACCAAGTCAATGTGTATGAATTTGTTCTAATTAATTTAAATTATTTCAGGTCTTCAAGACCATCATATGGGGATGATGCAATCAGTTATGTGCAACTAAAACGGGAAGGAAACATTTGTACAGTAAAGTGCAAAATGTGCCCAGAGCATAAAGTCCATGCAAAACTATATGCTATTACATTAATGGTTGATGAAGATGAAGAAAAAGTAATATCAATTGAATGCCATGATTGTGTTGCTGCCCAGGGAGGATGTAAGCATGCCATTGCGCTGCTTATGTGGATCCATAGACGAAGCGAAGAACCTTCATGCACAGAAGTTCAATGTTACTGGCGGAAATCAAAGCTATCAAGAGTTGGCACTACCTTGAAATTTGTATCTGCAAAAGATTTATCTAAAGGTAGCCCTATGTTGCCTTCTAACTCCAGAGTTCTTGAAAAATTTTTAGAAGAAGGAAAGAAGAGAAATCTTAACAACTGCGAGCTACTAAAGTTTCAACGAGATTATAATTGTAACGAACTACTGAGCGCCTCAATGCATCAACTTGTGCTTACATACAAGGAAGAGTGTTGTGACTTATTTTTAAGTAAAATTAATTTGACTGTAGATCTTATCAACATGATTGAAACTGAAACCAGGGACCAATTCAAAAATAACCTTTGGTTCGAACTGAGGTATGGCAGAGTAACAGCTTCTAGAGCTTATGAAGTGAGTCGGTGTCAGACCAATGATGGGACTCTGATTTCTACTATCATGGGGGGGAAGATACCAGACACACCAGCAATGAAACGGGGTAGATATTTAGAAAATGAAGTTCGAGAAATAGTTAGCAAGAAACTAGGGAAAAAAATCAGGAATACTGGATTGTTCATATCCCAAAAACATCCAATGATAGCAGGTTCCCCTGATGGAATATGTCAAGATAGCATTGTGGAGATAAAATGTCCTATAAGCAACAAGACTTATCTCAATTATATAAAAAATGGGAAACCCAGCAAGAAATGCTTTGCCCAGATACAAATGCAAATGTACCTAAGTGGTCTAACTAAGTGTTACTTTTGCGTAGCAGACCCAAATTTTTCTACAAATAAAAATGTAGAAATTATATGTATAGCTTTTGATGAGCAATATATGTCAGTCTTTCTTGAAAGTATTATTAAATTTTGGAAAACCCATGTGTATCCATTGTTATATAAAAGTATAGAATAGAAAATAAAAATGCAGAAATTTCATTTGTGTTTTATTTAATAAGAGAATCTTGTATATTAATCAAACCACAAGCTATAGTTATCACATCATCAAGAACTTTAACCAAACCTAAGTTAAGACAGGCATGTGGTTTTAACATGTTGAATTCACGTAACCGTCTTATCACCCGCTCAACGTGAATTCTTGTTTAGTTTCTTTTGCTTCAGCTTTAGTTAACTTACCACCAGATACAACACTTGGAGGCCGTACTAATAGAACACCCATTTTTCGTAAATACACTTCCACATGTTTAAATCCTCTATCTGCCATGACCCACATATTGGGTTGCAAACATTTTGAGAAGTCAGAAGTTTCAACAATGCATGTGTCTGTTATTCGGCCTCCATAACCATTTGAAATATGATTTGTCAAACCATTAGGTGTACAAGATATAAGGTACTTAATGGTATTAGCTTTCTTGTAATCAGACCAGGAAAGAGCTTGATTTAAGGCCTTTGAAGGCTTTTGTACTTCAATCTCTAAACAGTCTATTATACATGTCACATTATTGTATTTATGCCTAAAAGCCATAGGTAATTTTTTTTTAATCAATTCCTTATCTAATGATACAAGAAAAGGACGCATTACACTTGCTATAATAGGTATATTTTGAAAAAAAATTTTGCTTGGATAAGTTCTATCAATGCCAAAGTCATCAGCAAGTTCACGGAATGAATTATTTAATCTAATCTTTTTTAGACATAGTAAAATATGGTTGAAAGGTATATTTGTCTCTTCTTGAATCAAATTAACTAAATAATAACAACTTAAAGGAATGCCAATATAAGAACGGGTGCTGTCTTTAATTTTCTTCAAGGTACACTCTAAAGCATTTAAATTTTCTCTCCTTTTGTCATCCTCTATCATCTCGCTACAGTCTGATGTAGATTCCATTTGAAGAGACTTTACAGATATTGATGATTCTGTGTGAGTTACAGAGGGAGTATAAGAAGTATCACTATCTGATTGTTCTATTTTTTTAACTATTTTACTCAAATAATTTACACTTGGTCTTGATGGGTTACTATTCACACCATGACGCTTGATTTTAAATGGTGATGTAGAGACAGAATGTAGAAACGGCTTCAATGGTGATGTCATCTGATTTACCGAACTGACTTTTGCTTGGTTACTTTTACTTCTAAATGTTTTCCTTAAGTGTACTTGAATCGATTTATCCAACACTCTTGGTGTTAATTGCGGCACTTCTACATTCTGCTGACCTGTAAAATAAATATTTTGTTATTTAAGTACAATGTTATAATTATGAACACAAATAGGAGATTACTAGGTTACAGAAAAATCTATGTAGTTTTGAGTGTACCAACAATGTACCTATGTAATAACTACTAATAACACTGAGAATAAAATCAACTTTTTCAATGCTATATTCCAATAAATAAGTTAATAATATATACCTGAACTACCGGATGCAATTTCTTCAAAACTTGGTTGTTCTGTAACTAAACATTTTTCTTCGAATTCCTTTTTACACTCTTCAAGAATCATCATTTTTCGTTTCTTGGCTATATATGGTCGCTCTGTTGTGTCAGATGTTCGTTTTTTCCTGTCTGGTTGGCATGAAAATTTATGGGGCATACATCCTGGTTTCATACGTACTTGTGATACTAACCCCATCACATGATACTCCATATAATTTTCCATATCATTTGGCAACTGAAAAAAGAAAAGTAAATGATTAACATTGATAATAAGAATGATAGCAAAGACCAAAACAAACATAACCTCGATAAATTAGTCATTCCATAGCCTCAATATTTCAACTATTTCACATCAAACAAACATTCTAAGTTTAAGACCTATCATTATATGATAACATACTCACATCAAAGTGGTCTTCACAGAAATAAAGTGGCGAATTCGTGACTACGTCGTTCGGGTTTCGCCGTGCGAGCTTTAACCACTTATCTCTTATTAATTTCTTGTATGGAACATGTACAAACACTTTGTTGGGTGTTCTTATTGATGTGTTTTTACACTGCGGTACTGCACACCACTTATAAACTTTGCAATTCATTTTTATCACACGAATTAATTTATTGTTTTGTTTTCTTAGTTCGCTACGCATAGACACAATGCCATGTTTACTTAAGCGTGACGTCAGAGTAGACGCCATGACACCTGAGAGCTGTTTTGGCGCACTATTGAAAAAATATTAGAAAAATGGCTTTATCCTTCGTTAAACTAAAGTTTATTACCGAAATAAAGGTTTTTTCGTAAATAGTAAATGTTTACCTACATTACGGAAGAAGATTTCAAAATCTTTCGTCACGCCTATTGTGTAGATGGCAGTGATACGGATGCCACACGTGATGCAAGAGCGTTAGCAAAAATTTGCCTGTCATGTCAACCTAACCTCTACCAAATCGTCCGTAACGCTAAGACAGCCAAAGAAGCATGGAAGCTGTTATGCGACACCTTCGAAGATAAAGGTCTGTACCGCAGAGTGCTCCTACTTCGACAACTGCACAGAGTTGAGTACTCGCACTTCTCGTCCATGTCCGACTACATTGAAGGCGTTCTGAAACTGGTTTCACAACTATCTGACATTGGGAAGTCAATCGATGACAAGGAAGTAGCCGAAATTCTTTTATTGGGTTTACCTGAAGAATATAATGTTGTTGTTTCCAGTCTGGAGACTGCAAATCTAACAAATTCTTTAACGAGCGAGGTCGTTCGCACTCGACTGTTGCAAGAAGATCACCGGCGTAATTCCAACAGTACTAAGGAGAATCTAGCTTATGTAGCCAATAAGAAGAGACAGACTATGACATGTTCATATTGCCACAAGACGGGACATCTAGCAAAGCGTTGTTTCAAGAAGAAACGTGATGAAGCTCACAAGAAGAAGGAGGAGGAACATACTATGTATGCTTCTGCATACTCCGCTTCTCAATTGAAGGAGTTCATTATCGACAGCGGAGCTACTTCTCATATGTGTGGGGATCCCTCATTATTACATGAACCCTTGAAGAAGGAGTGTGTAATCTCTGTAGCTAATGGACAGCAGTTAAATAGTAAATTAATTGGTAAGACTGTTCTCTCTTCAAATGTTTTCTTAGAAAATGTACTGTATGTGCCTGATCTGTCAAAGAATTTAATGTCTGTCAGTGAAATTACCAATAATGGCTATGTTGTTGTATTTTCCAATAATAAATGTAATATTTACAGTAATTGTCAAATCGCAGGCAACCAAGTTTTGTCAATAAATAAATGTAATGGGCTTTATAGGTTAAAAGTGCAAGCTCAGCCTGACCCCCTTTTAGGTAACTCTATGTCCCTGCAATTTAGGCAAGGATCCATGAGTGCCAATGCTGCTGCGAGTGTGCCTATGTCTGTATGGCACAAGCGCTTAGGTCACCTGAATCAACACGGTATGTCTGTACTGGGTGGTGGGAGTTCATGTGGTGTCGTTTTTCAGCCTGAAGACGGCGAACCCTCCCGTTGCATCGCCTGCCTTACCGGGAAGATGTGTGAATCATCGTTTCCCAGGTCAAGTGCGGGGCGTGCAGCTCATCTCCTGGACCTGGTTCACAGCGACGTGGCCGGTCCGATTCAAGTACCCAGCTGGGGCGGAGCTCGTTACTTGCTCACTTTTACCGATGATCATTCGAGGAAGACGTTTGGCTATCTTCTGAAGAGAAAATCTGATGTAAGTTCCCATTTTATTACATTTAAAGCTATGGTTGAAAAGCAAACTGGTTTGCGTATAAAAGTACTACGCACTGACAATGGTACTGAGTATTGCAATAGTAATTTGTCCAATTTTCTTAAAAAGGAAGGAATTGTTCACCAAACTTCCTGCCCATATAGTCCTGCTCAAAATGGAGTATCCGAACGCGTTAATCGTACTGTTTTCGAGAAAGCTAGGGCCATGTTACAGGAGTCACGTTTACCTGATCGCTACTGGGGTGAAGCTGTTATGACAGCTATTTATCTTAAAAATAGATCGCCTACCAGTGCTTTATCAGACAGGATTCCTGAGTGTGTTTGGACTGGATCCAGTATTGATCTTAGTCATCTGCGCGTTTTTGGCTGTCTAGCATACTCACATGTACCTAGTCAAAAAAGGCGTAAACTGGATGCTAAGGCTAAACAATATGTGTTTGTAGGATATGGGGAAACATGCAAAGGATACCGATTAATAGACCCTTTAAATCCTAATAAGGTGATTTTGTCTAGAAGTGTTGTATTCCTTGAGGACAAATTTATTGGAAATGACATGCTTACTGTTTCAGAGGGGAAAAGAGCAAATTTTATTATTTTTGACAATTTTATTAATGGTGGTAATAATAATTTTAAAAATAATGTAAATGAATTTGGTGTATCTCGCTGTGATAATAATAGTCCTGAAAACTGTGATATTAGTTCTAATAATAACTGTGATATTTATAATAGTCCTAAAAATAGTCAGAGCCCTGATGACGTCATAAATGGTGAAAATGTTGTTCACGGAAATCCTTTGTCAATTTCAGACGCGGAGATTACTTCACCAGTCCTGTCGCCGCAGTCTGACATGTACCACACGTCCGAAGATGTCTCCGAGGATGACGGTGAGGGTGGGGTGCTGTCTGGCTCCGTCACCTCTCTGCCGCCCTCTTCATCTCGAGGAGGAGAACCGATTACGACGGAAAGGTCCGTCGCGTCTATTTCTCGCCCTGTGAGGAGAACTAGAGGTATTTTTCCTGAACGGTTTAATGATTTTGATTTGACGTCTCTCTTGGCTGCAGCGAGCACATCATATGAACCACTTACATTCCATGATGCCATGAATTCTCCTGAAAAGGATGAATGGTACGGTGCTATGGAGGGGGAGTTCAACTCCATGATTAAAAATAGTGTATGGGAGTTAGTTGATCGCCCGCAAAATGTCAATGTTGTTAGGAACAAATGGGTTTTTAAGAAAAAGTATGATACAGCAGGTAATCTTACAAGATATAAAGCTAGACTTGTTGCCTGTGGTTACAGTCAGAAGGAAGGACTGGACTATAATGATACATACTCACCTGTTGTTAGACATTCAACATTGCGTATGTTATTTGCTATTGCAAATCAGTTGGACCTACATATGGACCATATTGACGTCACAACCGCCTTTTTGAATGGCGAATTAGACGAAAAGATTTATATGGAGCAGCCAACTGGTTTCCAAGCTAATAATAATAAGGTCTGTTTGCTTAGAAAAAGTATTTACGGATTAAAACAAGCTAGTCGCATGTGGAATATTAAAATACACACGCTCTTATGTAATAATGGATATAAAAAAAGTAAATGTGAGCCTTGTGTGTATATTAAGAAAAATAAGTCTGAATATGTGATACTTGCCTTATTTGTTGATGATTTTTATGTGTTTCATAATGATTGCATAAAAATAGTTACGTCATTGCTTGAACGGAATTTTGAAATTCGTCATCTTGGCAAATTAAAGAATTGTTTAGGCATGAATGTTACTAAACTAAATGATGTAACTATTTTAGACCAGTCAGATTATATAAAGAGGTTACTGGAGAAGTACAACATGGTAAATTGTAAAACTGTTTCAACTCCTTTGCCTATTAATTGTAAATTTGATAAATCTGACAAGCAATTAGATGATAAAGTGTATCAATATAGGCAATTGTTAGGGTCACTTATGTTTTTGTCTGTCTGTACTCGACCAGACATTTCATATGCATGCAGCCAGCTTAGTCAGTATAGCACATGTTTTGACATTGTTCATTGGCGTGCTGCAAAACGAGTATTGAGATACTTAGCAGGTACTATGAATTACGGTCTTTATTTCGAAAAGGATAAGAACTTTCATATCACTGCTTTTGCAGATAGTGACTGGGCCAATGACATAACAGATCGCAGGAGTTATTCTGGGTTTGTAATCAAACTAGGCAATAGTGTTATTAACTGGGAATCCAGAAAACAACGATGTGTAGCTTTGTCGAGCACTGAAGCTGAATATCTTTCCATTGGTGATGTTTGCAAGGACATCTGTTTTGTTAAGAATTTCTTGTCAGAAATAATTGACAAACGCTTTGATGTCATTGTATATAACGACAATCAAAGTGCTCAGAAACTGTTGTTAGTTAAAGAATATTCCCATAGAAAGACTAAGCACATAGACTTGCGTTACCATTTTGTTAAAGACTTGATACAGGAAGGTAAAATAAATGTAAAGTATCTATGTACTGATGATATGATTGCTGATGTTCTTACCAAGCCACTGTGTACTCAAAAGCATCATACCTTTGTAAAGTGTCTGAAACTGAAATGTGTAGTAAGCATCAAGTAGTTAACATGAGTATTCATTGTAACTAGAGTTGTATGTTTATTCAATGTAGAACATAAGGAGGAGTGTTAAATAGATTTTGTCTATGTCCTACATTCATGTGATAGTCTGTGGTTGTCAATGCCCGCTCTCTCTTCCGTAACCTCAGCCATGTAAGCCGTCAACTATTTGTGTCGTCCCAATTTATTAATTCTAATTATTCAATTTAATATTTAATACCTAATGGAAATGTATTTATGAGAAATATAATTGATATTAGTGCACTAGATTATATTTCCTTGCATCTCGGCATTCGCCACCCCGCTTGCCCTGTGCACCTGACCTCACTCTGCTAACACTTATCAGATCCGCTGGACACGTTTTCTACTGTTTCGCCATATAAGATTGCGCTCCTTACCAACACACATTCCACACTCCATAGCGAAAAGGCTTGTATTGTGTGGTTCGACCTACCGCCTCTCATGCAGAGTGTCGGTTGTTCGATTCGGGCTCGCACCTCTAAGTTTACTTATGTGCGAAATTCAATTTGAATTTACTGCTGAGCTTTCGGTGAAGGAAAACATCGTGAGCACACCTGCACGCATTTGCAAAGTAATTCAAAGATGTGTGTGAAGTCCCCAATCCGCACTGGGAGGCCTGTGCCTAGCAGTGGGACGCAAATAGGCTGTAGTAGTAGTAGCTGTAGGTATCTGCTTGTATGTCCTTACTTCACCTCCTCCCCCTCCTCCCCCCCTCCTCCTTCTCCTCTTCTGTCCTTTCTTCATGGTAACGGCTGCAGCGATTTTGATGAAATTTGACATGGCGAAAGTCTGAGACCTATTTTTATCCCAATATTTGTAAGGGATCGGGTGCTTCACGTAATTATATCAATACTTATATGTAAACTAAGTATAATTTTTATACTTGTAGGTGTATATTATCATCAGGTAATCATAATCATCAATGATTCGAAGTCGCGGGACGTAGTCGGGGATAACGGCTTGTCGCGGATCCACGCGATGTGTTACTAACTCATTGGTATGCTTTCTTCTCTATGACTGTTGTACCTGTACTGTATAATCTGTGTCACCTGTCATAGCGCTGTCTATGGGGTGAAAAAGAGCGCGTATAAGATAGCGGACTAATATGGACGGTCGGAGAGGAAAAATGCAGGTAAAATCAGGATTGATGATGAGTTGCCGCCTGCCGGCTGGCGAGAGGTGAGAGAAGATACACTGGTGAGTGTTTGCTTCTGTACCATACGGTCGAGGAACTTAATGTATGTTCTATTACGGCCGTGGCTGTGGTCTTGGCTCAAACGCGGTTTGATGCTTATTTTGCAACGATGGCTGGAGGAAGCTTCAGCCATCAGTGGGATTGTATTCCCCCCTCGTGTTCTGTTGACCCGATGGCCTTGGGAAACCTTGGCGTCGAAGGTGCCGTCCTTGTTGGTCTTCAGAACGGCATGACCACCTTTTGGAGGCTTGGGCGATCTGTAAGGGGATTGGAGGAGGGTCTGCCGGCAATAGGATAAAGGCATTCGTGGAGTCTGGCTGTCTGACTATTGAGTGCCGCATCATAGAAGGACGGGGGCAAAGAAGCGGTGTCTCCTATTGCACCCACGATTGGTCTAAAGGAAACGGGTGGAGGTCTAGTCTGAGCCATGGGTGCGGCTTCCCATGTGTGTCGGATAGAACTGCCACACCGCGCAAGCGGCAGTTTCCCCAGTTCGTGGTTTAAGGTCATGCCATAGCGTCCCCTTCCGGGCACCTCTAAAGCAAGAACCTAGCGGTTGTGTTGAGATTACAGCTATGACCAAGTAGAAACTATTTATACCAGGTTTATATTACTACGTATTTCCCGGAGTAATTGCCCATGATTATTATTTCCCTTATTGTCGTGTATGTTAATAACCATTATTCCCATAGCGAAGCAGATCCAAATATCTTCACGACAATAAAATGGTGGAGGTGCTGGGATATGAATCTACTTTATATAGTCGTTGTCGTAACGCACTAAAGAAAATACCCTGTTCTAGTTCTTTCATGCATTTTTTTTGTTCTTTATTTATAAATAGTCAACCATTTAGTTGAAACTAAATATGCTTTCTATCTCGCGGTACATACATAATAATAAAGTGAGAGGGTAAACAATCTTAAACATTAAATGAGTTTTGTTTGCTCTCAAATTTCGATTATTAGCCTGCCGTGCCTGCTGACATGAATTTCGGTCGAAAATAATTCATTGCATTTATCTTCGTCATGTTTTATACTCCGTATTCCGTCGCTGACCGGAATTCGACCCACAAATTTTGTATCGATCGAGCTCCGTAGTCTGCCACGGAATTGAATTCCAGCCAAGCTGAAAGACTTGGTTTTTAAAATTTTTGGAACGTTTTATTTTACATTTCATAGAGCTAGGACGCCGCCGCTTAATTTTTCTTTAAAAACTGACAGTACACGAAGGCCGCCTCCACACACTTTTCACGGCGGACTTAACGGTACGTTCACACGCGCGTGCTCGTGCTCGTACCATAAGTTGTGGTCACACTGCTCCACATCATTTTCTAATCATGGAAGTTATAGGTACGTCTGGAGCAAGTAGTGTCAATTTTGAAATAAAGTTTGCGCGTTTGCGCTTACAATTCGATAATATACCCAAATTTTTACGGTAATCTACTTTACATTTTTATTAGAAATGAGTAATTGTTGTATGTGCAGTATTATTTCATAAGGCATATGCATACAATAAGTACGATCCAATGACTTCTGGTATCCCTGACTTAATAAAGAAATGATGCTGGTGAATAATGAAACTGGTTTTTTTTTCAGCGAGTCAGTTTTTTTTGAGGTTTCTCAAAAATGCAATATTTATAGATAAATATAATACCTTTGGCAACGAATAAAGTTTGTTTTGTTTTATTTTCTTCAAGACAGTATAAGCATTATAGTTTCAAGTAAAATTAGAGTGCCGTCTACACACACTTGTCAACTCGAATTCGAGTTTGATGAGGCGAGCGGCAACTGCGTTGGGTTGAGTTTGCGTCAGCGGTGGACTGCGGAGGCGTGGGCTCTGTGACCCAACTGGGCGAAAGGTTGAAACCCACCAACTGCATAGAGTGGAAGCAATAAAGTATTTATAGTATGGATTTGTTTAATGTAATTTTTTTTATTCAAATACTAGCACTTTGTTTACCCAGCGCAACGGTTCGATTCAATCTTCTGCTTCAATATTACATGGTACGACTTGCATTAATAAATGAATCGTATTAATGTTTTCGTTGACTGCCATATTTTATTCGGTAAGGGCTTAAATTAACGTTCATTACATGTTTATTGAAAATTGTGGCAGTTATGCTGGTATTAAAAGCTACACACGTTTAATACGCGCTTGCTCGGGCTCGTGAACGTGCTCGTAAATCTAATTTTGAACACCGTGCATGTAAACGAGTCATAAACAATGAAACGTCAGACGCTTACAGTAATCTGTGGATTTCGCTTTTATTTGTTTACACTTTGCAATTGAGTAAAGTCCGAATTTATTAGTTGTTAAACTTTCGATATTATTATAAATTTATAGTTTGTTTCGGTTAAATTGATATGCACAGATGTATCACGGGCAGCTATGTGTCAAAGAGGGAATAATTCCTCGATAATGTGTTAAATCTCTTAGAAGTCACTGAAAGTATTTAGAGAGGGTCATTGCAATACAGAAATTACGTGTAGAATGCAGTTTTATGAGCCTTAAAAGAGGCAGCTCAAAATTATAATAGGGCCGAGAATAAAAGCTGTGTTGAATAATGCCTATACCGAAGGCTACGGTCTCAAAGCTACCATGGAATGGTCTTACAAATCTTTATAATGGTGAAGTCCAGCTTCGATCTAAGTTACGGTCATTGTGAGGTTGCATTAGGATACTCAAGTTGCACATACTTATTCTACATAACAGCGAGCTATCACAAAGAATGGAGCCTAAAATCTGAGATCCAATGGCGATGTAAGTACTTTCAACAGAAGAGAACATGATTGTATCTTATTTAACAATTGAGACTTATAGAAGACGAAGAATAAATAACAAATTACAATACGGGACCAAATAAGTGTACTTATGAACTACTAGCAAGATATTGTGAGACGTTGAGATCAGCAGTGGAATAGAGGAGTAGTGAACGATCACTTCCAAGGGCAAGACAGAAGCCTGAACCTGAAACGACATACTCCCTAATACTTCTGGAGTGCTTCCCTAAGCCTTAATTTAAGATTAAAAATTACATCTTGAGTATATCTTGTTTTATTCAGAACATAACTTTGGTTTTACTACTGGTGTCATTTATAAGATTCTACTTAAATTCCTACCTTAGTTTGAAAATGTAACAGATAATCACTTGCTATCTGTGCTTTGTATATGTGGTCAGCTGCCACAGTGTGAAGAGAGAGTAATAATAAGACTTAATTTAGTTTGTTCCCTTATATTTAAAAAGAAGTTTTTTGAAGTTATCGCAGTAATTGGCGAAGCGTCGAAGACAGAGCCAGAGGCCATTAATTTATATAGAATAGTTATCACAGTATCTTATAGATTTCAGATATCCTAGATGGTAACATTCCTATAAAGGAGAGGTTTACAAAATATATTAATATATATTTCTCTACTATTATCGGTTTCAAGTCAGTAGTCTGGCAGTGACCTTTGCTGAATAAGGTTAATGGATATCATCTGTATACCCAGGTTGATTATCTCTTTTAGTGTTTAGCTATTACATCTTAATAAATAGTATGAGATGATGTATTTTCAACCATTTATTGGTTGTCACCTTATTTGTTGTAAGTAAACATTAAATTCATCTAGAAATATTGATTTGGTTTGGCACATATTCATATCCATATTTATTTATTTGCAACCATGAGTTATTATAGTACACACATGGACCCTACTAGGGTGTAGCAATACTTACATCTAAAACTTATTCTACATTTATGTGCCATCTACACAAATTGAGTAGTATTATGATCTGTCCAATGCAGGATTTTTATAATAATCCTAGGGATTTAAGCAGAAAGACATACTAACGGTAAACATTTTAGAGACTATTTTAGCTTCAATATCATGAGTATCTTGAATTTATCAGTTCTAGTTCTTCTTTAAAGTAAATATGTGTATCCATTTGGGTACATGTAACTTTCTACATAAGATCATAAATGTTATGAAGAGTCATTTAAAATCTAGTGCTGAACATGGTACATTCATTTCATAATAAATAAATAATGGTACTGGAAATCATTAGGATAGTAATTAATGTGGATTTAAGGTTTACAACTGCGTTAAGTAAGTCTTACAACCGTTAAGAATCAGAATTGGAACCTGACTGGAATGATTTCTTATCTACTCAATTCAGGGAAGTAATAACCTTTCTATATGGCTGAGAAAAGAAAAGAATAGGTCGCTGAATACTATTTTTTTTTTTATTGGTTTAATTGGTTAACCCTTCAGGACCTATCTAATCTACTCATTCTCTACACACCATTATAACTAATTTCAAGAAGATAATTGGAAAGTATATGAATATTATGAGTGGATCCAGTGCCATCTAACATTTCATATACATCAATATCTATATTCTCAAAACCGAGTTTACTTGGCGACACAATACATAGTAAAACCTGGGTTGTTCTAGAGATATCCTGGGCATAAATTATCTAGTTATGAACTTGTGTAAAACGTGCCAGTGCCAGTGTAGTGGGATTTAAGTACTTAAGTGTTAAAGTATTTTAAATATGTACTGTGATGTGCTTAATTAGTAAGCCATAAACTAGGACAAGAAAAAGTAATAATATTTGGATTGACAAAGAAGCTGAATTTAAACTATAAAAGTGTTAAATTGACGTGATGTGAGTGTCTGGGTGTGTAATGAGGGTAAATCAAGTGGGGTGAGATTGCCTGTGGACATTTATGCAATATAGTTCAATATGGATACAAACAAGTGTTAGAAGTGTTGTGTTTTCGGCATATAACATATGAGCAAGGTAACCAAATCCAGAATCTGTAGCTCAGTGAATATCATATGAAGTTTAGAAAATGAGCAGCTAATTTATTTCGTGTTATAAGAATTGTGGTCAAGAATTGATAAATTAATTTATCACCTAATTATGATTACAGTGGCACCGCAGTGTAATGACACTTATGACTCTATAGACTTTTGGCTGTAAGAAAAGGAATACAGCAGATGCACCAGCCGGGATTCTCAAACCTTTATGGAATAAATAATAAGGTTGAGATTTGGACTTATGGACTCGAGACCAAGGCGATAAAAAAAAAAAAAAAAAGCAATACTACAACAAAAATATATACCTGCATATCAAATCTGGTATTTGAAAAATGAAAATAGGTATACTAAAGAAACTAGAATCGCAGAAAGAACGGAAGTATTTCGGTTAAGGTATAATTCCTGAAGGAAATTTTTTTTTCTCTTTTTTTTATTTCGCTGGGGAGGCTCTGGATTCTATATTGTTCCGAGTCAGGAGGAAAGTGACTGAAGATGACGGCGACTTGGGATGACTGACGTGGCTCTGGAGAAACCATGCATTAAACAGAAGTTTATGAAATAGTCACACGAGATACAGTGGATACTTCACATGAATTGGAGATGATAAAAAGCCCCGCTATGTTAGAGCTTGATGATTTGAAATATGGTGTGGATAAAATGGCACGGGAGTTTTAGATGGAAAAATATTTTTATAACTGGCCTTTTGTTAGGTATATACCTACCTATGGCCGTAAGATGTTGTCATTGCCATCGCATACTCAGAGTTAATTTACTCAATTAGTCAGTAACGAAATTACACCGCAGCGCGACATCATAATATGCCAGAATTGGATACCTTCGTCATTTAGGCAGTAGGTAGGCACCTACTTACTGCTGGTATGATAAAGAGCAGAAGTCCCCTCGGCAGCAGAAGAATTCGCGCGTGCTGAGAAAAATGTTCCTGAGTTGTGAATCTGCTTCAAGACTTTCAACCGTCGAGTATTTTGTTTTGTGTTACAACTTGCAACCTATCCTGTTTACTAGCTCTGAAGTGGCGTAATCTTCTTCTGAGACTTAACACTTTGGACTTGTGTGATGAATAGATAATCATAGATATAAAGAGAAAATCCAGACTAAGTGCACCTTCTTCCTACTGAAGTAGTCTAAGAGTCCTACTAGTAAAGAGTACCTAATATAAAAGCACCTCAATGGAACCGTAACGACAGTCTTCCGCAATGACGTACTGGACCAGAGTTTGTGATTAAAGAGCTGCGGGTTGACGGGTTATGTATAGATGGTTAGAGCTTGTGTTTTTAATCATAGCTGCAGGCTAATGGTGTAAAGACAGTTAAAGTTTAGTTGACTCATCTTAATAGCCTTATTGAATAAAATCAACTCCTTTTGCCTGGGGAGTGTCGCGGATCCACGCGATGTGTTACTAACTCATTGGTATGCTTTCTTCTCTATGACTGTTGTACCTGTACTGTATAATCTGTGTCACCTGTCATAGCGCTGTCTATGGGGTGAAAAAGAGCGCGTATAAGATAGCGGACTAATATGGACGGTCGGAGAGGAAAAATGCAGGTAAAATCAGGATTGATGATGAGTTGCCGCCTGCCGGCTGGCGAGAGGTGAGAGAAGATACACTGGTGAGTGTTTGCTTCTGTACCATACGGTCGAGGAACTTAATGTATGTTCTATTACGGCCGTGGCTGTGGTCTTGGCTCAAACGCGGTTTGATGCTTATTTTGCAACGATGGCTGGAGGAAGCTTCAGCCATCAGTGGGATTGTATTCCCCCCTCGTGTTCTGTTGACCCGATGGCCTTGGGAAACCTTGGCGTCGAAGGTGCCGTCCTTGTTGGTCTTCAGAACGGCATGACCACCTTTTGGAGGCTTGGGCGATCTGTAAGGGGATTGGAGGAGGGTCTGCCGGCAATAGGATAAAGGCATTCGTGGAGTCTGGCTGTCTGACTATTGAGTGCCGCATCATAGAAGGACGGGGGCAAAGAAGCGGTGTCTCCTATTGCACCCACGATTGGTCTAAAGGAAACGGGTGGAGGTCTAGTCTGAGCCATGGGTGCGGCTTCCCATGTGTGTCGGATAGAACTGCCACACCGCGCAAGCGGCAGTTTCCCCAGTTCGTGGTTTAAGGTCATGCCATAGCGTCCCCTTCCGGGCACCTCTAAAGCAAGAACCTAGCGGTTGTGTTGAGATTACAGCTATGACCAAGTAGAAACTATTTATACCAGGTTTATATTACTACGTATTTCCCGGAGTAATTGCCCATGATTATTATTTCCCTTATTGTCGTGTATGTTAATAACCATTATTCCCATAGCGAAGCAGATCCAAATATCTTCACGACACGGCTAGTGGATTTATAAATGAGAAATAAAACGATTCTTTCCTCCCTTTTACAATAAAAATGGGTTAATGAGTTCCGGGTACTAAAGTAATTCCTCCGGGTAATAAAGTAAAAGAATGCACTTAATATTTATCAGTAATATTTTAAAGCTAAGGGCGTTTTTCGTTTATTTCGGGTGTTCGTGCTTTGGTTGAGTTAAAAATACGAGATCGGAAGTGTTCGGCGTCGCTCGGCGGCGCTCGGTCGAGCGCCCGCCAGTGCGCCCCGCCTAAGCGTGCGCGAGCGCTACTTTGGGCGGAATCGAGAAACTAGCGATAATCATCTAACAAATTACATTATTTACACTTAATCAGTTTTAAGTAGCGATTGTTCAGTGTTAAAGTTTAAACAAAATGACGTCAAGACTTTGTTAAGTGCTAGTGTAGAAATACTTGAAAATAACATTCAGTTTTGTGTGAAAATTGAAAAAAGTAAAAGTATTTATTTACTAAGCAATCTTGACCAAAAACACCTTTAAAACGAGTTCAAAATATCATTTTAAATTTACCGTGCATTTAAAAGTGAATGCGTGATTTTTAGTGAATCTTAGTCATGGTTGGTAACAAAACGAAAAATGCATTCCTATACATTCTGTGACACACCGGACGGTGCACGTGCGTTTATTTTCCTTTATAAATAGACCAGACACGGAGCAGCTGCATTATGACCTCACCGAAAGAAAGCGGTGACGTCACCGACGGGAATCTCTTGTCTCAGGAGAAGGAAAAAGACTTGGCGGAACTTCCACCGAGCGGCACGGGCCTGCACAAGAGAAGACGAGGCGAGGCCCCCGCTTCGTTGTCAGTTAAACCACAAACTCCATCAGACGAAGGCTCCACCCCGTGCACCGCCGGACCGAACTCCGACTACTACTGGTCTCTCAATGATGGAGAAATCGACGCTGAAACTCTATGCGAGAACATGCTACAGAGGCTCAAAGAACGCGATGACCCTGCATCCAAACGCGGAAAAGACTTAGCCGTTAGAACGAAGGATACCATCGAAGCTCTAGATCAGCTGGAGAGGTTGCTGCAACTGCTGGACCAGTTTGTAACTCTGAAGGAGCATAACGCTCGGTTGCTGAAGAAATTGAGGGATATCAACCATTGGAAGCGGCTGTATGAGACGCATAAGAGGATCAGTCCTCCAAAATAATGCTATCTAAGTACAACGTAAAGATAAAAACTTCGGCTTTTATATCGAGAAAAGAAGTTAGGTACAATATTTTATGCTAACTACTACTACAGCCTATTTGCGTCCCTCTGCTGGGCACAGGCCTCTCATCAGCACGAGAGGGTTTGGGCTATAGTCCCCACGCGGGTCCAGTGCGGATTGGGGACTTCACACACATCTTTGAATTACTTCGCAGATATGCGTGCATGTTTCCTCACGATGTTTTCTTTCACAGAAAAGCTCAGTGGTTAACTCAAATTGAATTTCGCACATAAGTAGGTACCTAAACTTAGAGGTGCGAGCCGGAATCGAACCCCCGACCCTCTGCATGAGAGGTGCTAGGTCGAACCACTAGGCCACCACGGATATTAAAACTTAAATAGGGATTCATCATCATCATCATCATCATCATCATCATTTCAGCCAAAAGACGTCCACTGCTGGACATAGGCCTCCCCCAAGGCTCGCCACTCAGACCGGTCCTGTGCTACTTGCTTCCACCGGTTTCCCGCGACCTTCACGAGGTCGTCGCTCCATCTTGTTGGAGGCCTACCTATATCGTCTCCCGGCTCGCGGGCGCCACTCGAGAACTTTCCGGCCCCATCGGCCATCAGTCCTGGGAGCAATGTGCCCCGCCCACTGCCACTTAAGGCTCGCAATTCTTCGGGCTATGTCGGTGACCCTAGTTCTACTGCGGATATCCTCATTTCTGATTTTATCACGCAGAGAAACCCCGAGCATAGCCCTCTCCATTGCCCTCTGAGTGATTTTGAGCCTTATTATGAGGCCCATCGTAAGCGCCCACGTCTCGGAACCATAAGTCATCACTGGCAACACACACTGGTCGAAGACTTTAGACTTGAGACACTGCGGTAATTTGAACGAAACGAAAATACACTGCGAAGCTTCCCGAACGCTGCCCAGCCGAGTCGGATTCGACGATTGACCTCTTTCTCGAAGTTGGACCTACCTAACTGGACTGTTTGTCCCAGGTATACATAATGGTCAACAAGTTCGAGCGCAGAGCCTCCGATTATTACGGGAGTTGGTACAACATGGACATTAGACATGATTTTCGTCTTGTCCATGTTCATTTTAAGACCAACTCGATCGGAAACTCTGCTGAGGTCAGCGAGCATAGTACTGAGGTCTTCCATGGTCTCAGCCATGACTACAATATCGTCGGCAAACCGAAGGTGAGAGATGTACTCGCCATTAACATTGATGCCTCGACCTTTCCAGTCCAGCACCTTAAAAGCATCCTCCAATGCAGCGGTGAACAGCTTTGGAGAGATCACGTCTCCTTGTCTGACTCCCCGCTGCAATGGAATAGGCTTCGTGGTCTGGTCCTGAAGTCGGACGGATATGGTGGCGTTTTCGTACAAACACTTCAACACTTCGATGTACCGGTAGTCAACTTGGCACCTCTGGAGAAACTGCAGCACAGCCCAAGTCTCGATCGAATCGAAGGCTTTCTCGTAGGGATTATTTTATGCTAAACATTGCTCATAATTTATCATAATAATTCCACTCGAAAAAAGGCTTCTGTGTTTATAACTAGTCAATGGCATTTGACACACTAGGTATCACTGATATTTCTGTTCAATGAATTTATCATGAGAAGATCTGCACGCATTTGAGCACATGCACCTATGTTCATTGCCAGCGCATGGAAAATTAGAGTAGGTATAGCCCAGACCTTACTACTACAGCCTATTTGCGTCCCACTGCTGGGCACGGGCCTCCTTTCATCACGAGACGGTTTGGGCTATAGTCCCCACGCGGGCTCAATGCGGATTGGGGACTTCACACACATCTTTGAATTACTTCGCAGATGCGTGCAAGCAGCACAGTCCTTGATGAGTCTCATTCACCATTAGCATGTTAACAGCTCATTATAGATTGGATACTAAAATCTATATCAGGTATAGGTACGCGTTGAATTTCATATTAGACACCTTTAAATTTGCTTCGATACGAGCTAGGTATAGTCCGTTAGGTGTCTAGTTATCATTAGTGCAGATAATTGTTGCAAAATGTAGATACCTACCTAGTCTATTTAATGAGTCTGTCATTTACCCAATTAACAATGTAGTATTTTAATTATACTTACAGTCAGAAAAAAAGGTCACTTGTACCTGACTCCGTTGTAATAAGGTCCCAAAGTATAGTATAGTATATATAGGCACATATTAAGGGACTCGACTGTAACTAAACAGGTTTCAATGGCCCTCGACCGATAAAAAACTTTCCTTTGACAAGTGTTTGTGTGTTCAAAATTGTAACGAGATTCATGAAAATTCAAATACAGAATGTCAATGTTTATACAGATGGTTGCATTAGTAGTCTATTGAATTCCTACTTACTTATGTTATACCTACCTACTCATAGACGAAATACTTCTACTATTTTGTACGCGTAAGTCTCATTTCTTCCTGTTCCCGTGGGAATTTCGGGATATCCTCTCTTACGCTCCCCAAGGAACCAGTATGCCAAATTTTAGATTTCTACGACAGGTATAGTTTCGGCTCTGCGTTGATCCATCGGTCAGTCAGCTTGTTTTATATTTATAGAATTTACCTGCTGATTAAAATATGTTTGAGAGCAATTTTAAAGATTTTATTTTTATTCTCTATTCGATGCATTTCTATGAATGCTATTTCGACGCACCTCTCCTGTCACCACTTGGCGCCAACTTCTCAGCTTTGGCACGCAGCCTGTGCTGAGTCTCCATCCTCTTGCAAATCTTGCATTGATCACATATTCATACCCTGTAATTTAAAAGCAGAATCAATTGTTTGCTCAGCTGATCTGACCGATCACAAATTGACCATGGTTGGCATCAAAATTACAAATGAAAAAGTTACACCACCTAAAAGATCAAAAGTAAAAGTTGACTACGAAGGGCTATACAATGAACTTAAAATGGTGGATTGGTCACAAGTTACTCAATCAAATGATGTAGATGACTCCGTCACTAACTTCTCGGCAATCATTTCAAATTCAATTAGTAAAAACTCTAAAATAGTTAAAATAAGTCGCACGAAATTTACTATACAACCTTGGATGACTCCTGGACTCATTAGGTGTTCCAAACAGAGGGACAAACTACATTTAATCTCAAGACAATTCCCGGAAGATGAAACTAAAAAGCTGATTTACTCTAGGTACCGTAACTTCTATATAAGCCTACTCAGAAAAATCAAAGCTGAATATGAGAAAAAAGAAATAATTGAGAGCAAAAAGTCTCCTAAAATGTTATGGAAAACTATAAATAAAATAACACATCGTAACATTAAATCTACTCCTATAGCTCAGGATCTCACAAAAATAAAGGATAATGTAAAAGATTCTCTAAATTTTTGTAATGAATACTTTTCCTCGGTTGGACAAAATCTTGCAAATGCGATACTTAAGTACACAAAATAACGAAACACAGGAATATCTTGCATCTAAAGTTAAATTCAATCCCTATTCATTAAAGTCATTTTTCATATCCCCAACAGACGAACATGAAGTTTCCAGTCTCATCCAGAAACTAGATCCGAATAAATCTCCGGGTCTTGATAATTTAAATAACAAAGTCCTAAAGGCTATTGCCCCCCTTATAGCAGAACCACTTGCAGCAATTTTCAATCTCAGTATTGAAAAAGGATATTTTCCCAAGGCTTGGAAAATTGCTGCTGTTGTACCAATCTATAAAGGTAATTCAAAATCTGAACCCTGCAACTACCGACCGATTTCACTCTTAGGGTCTATCTCGAAGCTTCTAGAGCGAATTGTAAACAAAAGACTTGTTTCATACCTCGAATCGAATTGCCTACTTACCGATCGACAATTTGGATTCCGGAAAAGGAAATCAACTGAAGACGCTGTAACTTCATTAACTAGAACTGTGTCAACGCATCTAGATGAGGGGCGAGCCTGTGTCGGCGTCTTTTTGGATTTAGCAAAAGCGTTCGACACAGTCTCTATCCCCATCCTGCTACGAAAATTAGAAGCATATGGAATACGGGGATCTCCTCTCAACTGGGTAGCTAGTTATCTGACGAACAGAAGCCAGTGTGTAAAGATTGAAAGTCATAAGAGTGACTCAAGATCAGTATCTTTTGGCGTCCCACAGGGCAGCATTCTGGGCCCGACTCTTTTTCTAACTTACATAAACGACATTGCTCAGATTCCCATTCAGAATGCTGACATTCTGTGTTACGCCGACGATACAGCTATAATTTTTCATGGAAACACATGGCAGGATGCTTACACTCAAGCTGAACTTGGTATTGCAATGATAGATAAATGGCTAAAGGAAAATCTCCTCACCTTAAACACTTCCAAAACAAAGTTCTTATGCTTCCACAAAACGTTAGCCTCAGCACCCAAACAACAAATTCATCTTAAAATCCATAATAATCTCTGTATAGCAAAAGCAAATTGTACCTGCAATTACATCACACGCACAGGTTCCATTAAATATCTAGGGGTCCAAATAGACGAAAAACTAAGTTTTAGAGACCATATTGCTGCTGTATCGGGCCGTGTAAGAAAGTTAATACACACTATGAAAATGCTTCGTGAATCAGCAGAACAAGATATTTTGAAATTGATATACGTGACTTTAGGGCAATCCATACTCAATTATTGTATACTTGCTTGGGGTGGCATTTGTCCCACTACGCTCTTGAAGTTAGAGAGGGCGCAAAGGGCGGTCTTGAAGGTAGCTCTAAGAAAGCCAATCAGGTATCCTACTGTTAATATTTACAGGGACATAAGAGTGCTGAGCGTAAGAAGTCTATTCTTGATGAGGGTGGCATTATATGTTCATAGGTCTGTTTTAAAGTCAGATGAATATGAAAAAAATGCTTAAACTTCGGATATACAAATTGCCTGTTACATCAGTGAAATCCTCTTTTGCGCAACGTTTTGAAATCTTTCTATATCCTCGAATATATAATAAACTTATTAAGCTATACAATTTCAAGGCACTCTCTGTATTTCATGCGAAAAAATTGCTACTCAACCATATGTTTCAATTATCATATGAAGAATCCGAAAGCATAATAAAAGTCAAATAAACACCGATACACACGTACACTGACAAACACATAATCACCCATACACACACACACACACACACACAACACACACAACACACACAGAGACACACATACACACAGAAGAACTTACTAAATTACCACTTCCTTTTTCTTATGTTTAATTTGTTTTTATCTTTCCTTGTTTTTCTTACTATTCTTTTGGTTTTTGTTACTGAGCAAATAGAAGTCACGTAAGCCGATAACTCTTTTTGTTAACCGTACAATCGCCCCCACGGGACAGGCAACGCCTAGTGTGGGGGTCAGACATATTGTAAAATATTTGTATCTTTTATGGAAATAAAGAATTTGTATTTGTAAAAAGAATTTGTATTCTTCTTATGAAACAGCGTGAACATCACAAAAGTCACCAACAAAGTGGTATACACAATAAAGCAGTGGTTCTCTAAAGTCCATATCGACATAGAAATAATGTTCATCTTTGTTTATAAATTTTACTAACTAAGACTTTCTAAATTTCTTCTAAATCTTTACAAATGTTATAAGTAAGCTTTGTTTACAAATGTTATTACCTAACTACACATGCGCTCTGTGCGCAGACCCGCGACTCACTACGCTCCGTTTCGAATATTTATTTGATTTACCACGTCGTGTGCAGTTGATAAACTAGAATCCATTACTATTACACCTTATCTCTTAGTAATAAGCGTTAGCGTGTATTATTACTAGTGTAATCATGATTGGTTTTCCTTAGCGCGTTTTTAACGTCCGCGAGTTTTTTATTTTGCTATTACTCCTGTGGCAATAAAAACGGAAAAAATTGCTAACGCGTTACGCGAGTTTATCGCACTTTTGACGTATGAGTACTATAAGAAGGACTAAAAATAAATACTTCAGTATATTTAGTTCTTTGTAGACACTGGCGTAATTTAATGATATCGTGGGAATTGAGAACGGCTATAAATTAATAATGTAATTTGGTGCTAGAAATAGGGATCAATCGACTTACCCCGATTGAATGTCCGTTTTGTTACCTATCTTTTTTAAAGCACCCTCCTCATGAACACCTCTATGCATTTGAAAAAACCGAATGAAAATCCTTTCAGTACTTTACGAGTTTATCGCAAACAGACAGAACGTGCGCGGCATGGGACTTTATAGAATTTATGAAGGTACTGAAGGGGGGAAAAGAGCAGACTAGCTACTTGATGGGAGGTAAGTAAGTCATCGTCACAAATGGACAAGTGAAAAACCAAAGGAGTTGCCAATACCTTGCCGGCCTTGACGACCTTAGACTCGGACGACGTGCCGCTCTCTTGAATAGAATCCCCATGCCATAGCGCGAAGGAAACACTTCAGGAGCACACACGTTCTTAGCAGGAAAGAACTCGAAACCCAAAACCAAAATGTTCTTCATTTGACAGGAATACAGCAACACTTTCACTGAATAAGAATTTAGAAAGAAGACTTACCACTGGAGCGAGTACATACACACCAATTGCGAAACATAAAAAAATCCGTCAAGACGACCTCTTCGTTCACAATGCAAAAGCGTGCCTAAAACTTCATCCTATTCGTCTTTTCTCTCATTATAAAGTTAGATAAGAATCCGATATAAGGAGATCCGTCATAGAACCATAGTCATAGACATAGGCTTAGCATAGCTTTATCATTATTAGGTACCGTACAGTTCGGCCTGTAGGCCAATTACTTGACAATGGCGAAATTGTCTTGTACATAAACAGAAGCAACAGAAGCCATAAGAAGGCATAGGCATAGGATTAGCACACAGAAGTGACGGTGGGCCGGTCATATTTGCCGCAAAACCGATAACCACTCGGGAAAACGTGTTTTAGAGTGGAGATCGCGCTTCGGTAAGCGTAGTGTGGGACGCCCTCAGGCTCGTTGGAGCGACGACATTCGCGAGATCACCGGCAAGAACTGGATGCGAGTTGCCGAGGACCGCTGTCATTGGCGTGCTTTGGGAGAGATCTATACCCTGCTGGACTTCAATAGGTTGATGATGATGACAGTTAGATAAAGAGAGATACAAAGCCTTTAACCTGCTTGGAACGGGCACAAAATCAAAATCTAAAAAAATAGTGGTGACCGCGTTCATAGAAGTATGTATTGTCTCGGGGGAATATTAGGTGGTACTAGTAGACGGACTGACTTCTTCCTGACCGATTTCGGTCACAGCAACTGTTTCAAATGACTTGGGTGTTGCTGTGGCATCCTTTGGTGCGCTCTAAAGTGATAAAGAACTTGTTGACAAATTAGTAGTACCATAGAAAAATTTAGGTAAACTTAGAAGGACAACTTTTGTGTGTTTGAAGGTTGTCCTGAAGGGCATACGCCCGAAATAAGTGTTAAATGCGATAATAGATGTCGCTGCCTAGATAGTTTGCATATAAATTTGAACTCCATGAGCAACATCTAGATGGTGCTGTACAGGCAAAGTATGAAAAGTTGAAGCACCCTGGCTATTTCTGATATACGCCTTAATGTAAGGAGATTGACAGTCTAATATAATTACCTTGTCTCTGGTAGTACCTAGGCAAGTATCGGTAAGTGTTCTCTGCACTAGTATAAAAGGCTGTGGGGACGGTATCCCACATGTGGGTCAAGGAACAACAACAGGTCCTGGGCCCGGCGGCTCGAGCTGATACAACCGGTTGCTTGTAAAGGTTCGGTTCGTTGACATTAAAACCTGCTGATAATCTAGGTATTCTAGATCTGCGCCGCGGTTACCTGGGGCTACATGAAACGGTACACGAAATAGAGCATCCTTTTCCTAAATTAAAACACAATTTCTACCTATTTAGATACAAAATGTGGTGCTGGAGGCGGATGTTAAGAATCCCCTGGACCGCCAACCGCACAAATGTGTCAATACTCTCGCAATTAAAAATAAAAGAGCGTCTTTCGACAATATGTTACCAGCGAGTGCTCAGCTACTTTGGACACATCATGAGTCGCGGAGACAACAGCCTCGAAAAGCTTATCGTCGTTGGTAACACAGAGGGGAAAAGATCCAGAGGCCGCTCACCAACCAGATGGTCCGACCAACTCAAGAATCCGGACACACCAGCATTTTACACTGTTGCTAGCATAGCGACTGACAGGAGCCGATGGAGACACTTCATCCGTTCCAGACTTTCATCCCACCATGACCACGATCTTCAGACATGAAGGACCGACCAGAGAGAGAGAGAGAGAGATACGAAATTCGTAGTATTATCAGTGTTATACTATCCCATCAGTGATATGCCATCTCCCTATTTAAGCGAGATAGTATATTACTGGTTTACTTATCACTGAATAAGCAGGAAATGTACTAATATTTAGGGACAGGAACAGGAAGCTCCTATCCCTATGCACCTACTTACCGTTTCGAATAAAACCCCTGATCTGATACTGTGGGCATCATTTTCTTCAAATGTATAGGCAATAACACCCTCGAGTAACTCATACATCAAACAAAATAAAATGAAATCAAAATCGGTTGATCCGTTGACCGGCTACGAAGCTACAAACAGACACACAGATACACAGATACACAAAAACGTCAAACTATAACAACACTAAAACATTACGATTAAACTTCTTATAAAAAGATGCAAAGTGGAAATTAGTTTTATTCACTTTCATTTTAAACGGTGACTTGACCATTGTTCTATTGTATTTATTTTATTTAGGTTTTGAACTAATGAAACCCAATTAACCTATGAAGACATCTATGGAAATAAATGACTCAGTTACCAGTCTCCAATACATAATTATCTTTAGAATAATAAATTAACCGACAAAAAAAATACTTAGCCGAAAGACGTCCACTGCTGGACATAGGCCTCCCAAGGCTCGCCATACAGACCGGTCCTGTGTTACTCGCTTCCGCAGGATTCCCGCGACCTTCACGAGGTCGTCGCTCCATCTTATTTATTATGCGATCATACATATATACATAACCCTGCAACTGTTTATACAGTTTGACTGCAGGCAGACACTGTGTTCTCTGTGCGAAATTCAATTTGAATTTACCACAGATCTATTCGGTGAAGGAAAACATCGTGAGGGAACCTGCACGCATCTGCGAAGTAATTCAAAGATGTGTGTGAAGTTCCCAACCCGCACTGGGCCCGCGTGGGGACAATAGCCTAAACTCTCTCGTGATGAGAGGAGGCCTGTGCCCAGCAGTGGGACGCAAATAGGCTGCAGTAGTAGTAGACACTGTGTTGCTGTAGAAGTAAGCATTAAATATTAAAATTACATCCATATTATCCATATTAATATTTTATACGCGGGCGAAGTCGCGGGCAGAAGCTAGTAGGTACTTGTCTAAATAAATTCTTATTTTAAACTAGCTTCTGCCCGCGACTTCGGCCGCGTGGATTTCGGTTATCGCGTTCCCGCGGGAACTATGCATTTTTACGGGATGAAAAGTAGCCTATGTCCTTTCCCGGGACTCCAACTATCTCCATACCAAATTTCATCCAAATCGGTCCAGCGGTTGAAGCGTGAAGAGGTAACAGACCGACAGACAGACAGGCCTACCGACAACTCGTCTCCCGGTTTGCGGACGCCATTCAAGAACTTTCTGGCCCCATAGGCCCTTGTGTGAATGTGCCCCGTTGACTCTCTCTCGAGAAACGCCATGCTTACGTTACTCTTAAAACGGCTTGGTGGTCGAATGAGCCCACAGACACTCAGCCCGCGGGCTCAATTGCCCACTTTTTTTTTTCGTAGATGACTCGTCGACCCTCACTTATCGGATAACTCGGCCCGCGGGTTCACTTGACTACTATTTTACCGGTAAGGGTCTACTCAGCCCATGGGTCTAGTCAACTATTATTTTACCGGTAAGTGTCTACTCAGTTCGTTAGGTCAAAGGTGTGAATGTAGGTTAGGTTCGTTACTTATCTATATACGCCCGAAGCGCAAGCTACCCTCACGGGCTCACCCTTTCTCTCAAAAATTGCTTTACAATGCCATTATACGGAGCCACTTTGATTATGGTGCCTTTTTATTAGAGCCTTGTAGCAAACTTGCACTCTCTTATTTAGATAAAATTCAATCTAGATGTCTACGTATTATATCTGGGGCTATGAAATCTTCCCCGATAAATGCTCTTCAGATTGAATGCTTGGAACCTCCTTTACATCTTCGCAGACAGTTCTTATCGGACCGGTTTTTCTTTAGAGTTGCTCAATCTGTCGATCATCCATTATTATCTCGAGTAACAAATCTAGCTGATCTAGTTTCCTCTTCCACCTTTTGGACTCATAAAACCACGCCTTGTTTAGTAAAAAGTTTTCAAAAATTCCGTGATGGCCCTTCCCTTCTTCAATTATCTGGTAACGCTATATTTTCTATTGATTTTGATGTTCTTATATTTGAACCAAATATTTTATTTTCTTTTGGTATTAACAAGTCTTCTCCCTGTGCTAACAGTATTTTCAATAAGGTCCTTGATGAAAATTTTCCGGGTTGGCTACCAATTTTTACTGATGCTTCGAAAATGTCTGATCAAGGTTTTGTCGGTTCAGCTGTTTGGATTCCTCGTTACAATACTATATTAAGTTTTAAAAGTCCTCCTCAAATGACAGTTTTCTCTGGTGAAGCAATCGCCATATATGAGGCAGTTTCATTTGTAGAATCCCATAGGTTGAACAAATCATTAATATTTTCGGATTCTTTGAGTTGTCTCCAAGATATTTCTAAATTTCCACTTCGCTCCAAAGACAACCTAATTATCACTTTAAAGACAAGAGAATTACTTTTTAGGTGTAAGTCCCTCGGAATCGAGGTATCTCTTGTTTTGATTCCTGGGCATTCCGGCATTGCTGGTAATGAACAGGTGGATGAATTTGCCAAACAGGCTAGGTATGTCGGGAAACGCATGTGGGTTTGTAATTGTTTGAGGGGTTCCCGAAATTTATTACCCTCAGCATTGAAAATAATTGAGTGAGAATATTTCATACCTTTGATTTAATCCTATGAGACTGCTCTGCAAGCACTGCAAGCACCATGCGCACCCAGATATTCGGCACTTTGTCTATTTACACCATCTGTAGAGAAAATTAGAATATGACTCCAAATGCTCGGAGCCCTAAGTCCAACCTGACCCTGATACTCTTCAGGGTCTTTATAGCCACGGCCTACATAGATATAGATATTGTCAGAGAAGTTTTATAGGATGCATCCGATAACCATGATTTATTAAGGATCAATAAGTATGTGATACCGGCCCTCCACTTGTTACAACTTATTTTCTAGCCACATCCTGGGCGGAGCAAACTGGCCTTCACCAGAAATTATGTATTGAACTGTCCCACCTCTACCTGGGCTGGGAGCCTACATTTTACTATAATAATTGGTTTAGTAGTCACAACCTGGACCGAGAGTTTGATCTTCACTAGAAATTAACTATTTTATTGCCCAACCTCAGCCAGGGTTGGGGAACCTGATCTTCTTCAGATTATTTGATTAACTAGTCACATCCTGGACTTGAGAGACTGGTGGAGGGCCTTTAATTTACAGTATCAAGTATATTGGAAGATTACAGTAGCTTAGACACATCTCCAAATATACTTAGCAGTTTATAAGTACTTAGTTAGTTTCTCTAATTATACTTAGATATACTTAGCTTTGGGAGCAAGGAGTTCAGGACAAAATAAACTCAGCACTTCACATTTAAACTGCAATTAATACTACTGAGTGAAATTAAAATCAGTGACATCTCACCATATACTACTCGCCAGTTGGCGGGAACTTAAAATGTTGCCACAGATGAATTTTCGTGACGTCTGTCACGACAAGGTATTCATATTGGTTGCACATCTCACTCTCAATGTTTCAGTCGGGATTTACGATCCTCTGTTAAGACTCACCTTGGTGATCAATGGACTGAAGAATGGGATAAGTCTAGCCTCTATAAAGGTAAAAATTACAAACGAATTCAACCAAACATTCCGGTTAAGCCATGGTTTTTTAGGTACCGAGACGCGACAAAACATGCCACCTCCACTATAATTCGGTTACGACTGGGTCATATTTGTTCTCCCTCATTTTTGGCAAAAATCCGTATTCGTGATCATTCATTGTGTGAGTGCGGACTTGAGGACGGCACTCCGGATCATATCTTCTTTAACTGCCGTAATTTATCGACTTCTCTTTATGATCTTTTACCAGACTCCATCCCTCGTCCCGTTAATTTAAACTATCTTTTATCTTTAGCCCACACTCCTTTTATATATGTTTTAACTAAATTCATTACCGATTTCAACATAAAGCTGTAACTATTCCTTCTCTTTTTCCTTATCCTCTCCTTCCTAAATACACCCAATTTTACTCATTTAGCCAGCTACCATTTTGTACATATAATCCTTGTTTCACCCTCTTTTTTTTAGTTCATCCAACCGATCATCCGTTATTCAAAACCATTTGGCCAATATTCACACCGATCACTTGTAGCTTTCAAACCTTGACGCTGGCTGAATTGTCCCCTGGACAGAAGCCATTATAATTAAAAAAAAAAAAAAAAAAAAAAGAATTATCAAAGAAATAAAAAAACACGATTACCGATCACTATATTCATTGCCTTGCCTGTTATGTCTTGATGCCGTACAAAATTAATTAATAAATGTTTACCTTCCAAAAGCATTTGAAGTGTAATTTTACTGCTTTAGTAAAATTCAGTATCCGAGCTATGTCAGGCAGTAAGTATTCATAGGTATTCATTTAGTAACAAATGATACTTTGACTGGAGGTTATGGTCATTTTTTTCCATTACTAGGCATTCAAATTCTCATATATTAGTTTCTACTGACACAAGTAACACACGGTAGATTACTACTTCCTTGCTAGTTAAGGTTTTTTAATGCAAACGAACTCGTTCCAAAACTTAGTGTTCAGTAACACTAAGTTCAATAAGATTCTTTTTTACAGAAAGTCAAGCGAGGCATAAGCCAAACCTGGACACTAAAGATGCAGCCAAGCGTATAGTATGGGTGGACTTGGAAATGACCGGCCTAGACATAGAAACAGACTACATATTGGAAATAGGCTGTTTAGTCACCGATGCCCAATTAAATGTGGTAGCTACAGGCCCCAACATCATTATACACCAACCAGACAGTATATTAGACAAAATGAGTTCCTGGTGTGTGGCACAACATGGTGAGGTATTAATAAATTTCATATTATATTATCATAAGTTTGAAAATTTTCTATCTAGCTTTATATCTAAGTATATAAAAAGTATCTGTATTTCATATCTGATGCTTTTGCTGAGTGCTTTTGATTTTAACAATCATCTACATATGGTAGTAATATTTCGTTTCCTTCCAGAGTGGTCTAACGGAAGCAAGTCGGAAGTCCAAGGTGTCTATCCAAGACGCTGAGAGTCAGATACTGAAGTTTGTTAGCGCCCATGCTCCGGAAAAAAAGTGCCCACTTGGTGGCAACAGTGTTTACATGGACCGTCTGTTTATTCGCAAATACATGCCGCTGTTCGACCAGTATTTACACTATAGACTAATTGATGTGAGCACTATCAAGGAACTTGCCAAACGTTGGTACCAGAAGGACTTCTCAGAAATACCACGGAAGAAGTTTAAACACAGGTCGATTGATGATATACTTGAGAGTATTGAAGAGCTAAAATATTATAAAGAGAATATATTTAAATCGTAACGCCTGGGGTGTGTTTAGAGAAATTATGGAATAAACTTTATTCTACTGAGCTGCGGTTTTTGCTTCAATACACTGAATTACATAACTTGGAAGCTGCAATTATCGTAAGGAATTTATATCAACTTGAAAGTTTTTTTGAGAGAGATAAACTGTACATTATACATTATAGCACTTGATAATTGACAGTGACCTTTTAAAATTGGTGGGGCCATTTTGCCACCCAAGTGATATGGAAAACTGCAGTAATGAAGTATTAAGTAAGATGTGTTCAATGAACTGTAACTAGGGTTGCCATCTATTTATATTTAGCAGGACATGTTTTTCTTTTTTGAGTTGTGTCCGGCCAAATATTCATATGTACGGCCTGTCTGGCTTTTCGACAGCGTTTCAAGTCAAGCGAAGCAATCATCATCATCACTACTGTCAGTCATGTCAGTACTGATCGAAGGAAGCTGAAATTTGGCTTGTAGGTTCCCTGAGGAGTGTAAGAGAACTCTAGGACAGGATTTCCCGAAATTCCCATGGGAACGGGAAAAAATGAGGTTAAAATGCTTCAATATTTACCTAATTGCTTCAAAAAGTTATAACGTCCATACACCTCCCATTAACTTACTACGCTACGAGATTAATTCGCCGCTTAGTAGATTACGTCGAACCACTAGGCCACCATGGTTTTCAATTTGAGTTTACCACTGAGCTTTTCGGTGAAGGAAAACATCGTCAGGAAACCTGCACGCATTTGCGAAGTAATTCAAAGATGAATGTGATGTCCCCAATGGGCCCGCGTGGGGACTAAAGCCCAAACCCTCTCTTGATGAGAGGCCTGTGCCCAGCAGTGGGATGCAAATAGGCTGTAGTAGTAGTAGTAGTAGTTAGTAAATTAGGGAGGCCATTTGTCGAACTTAGCTTATGTATAGCTGGGTCACTCTAAAGACGAGGTATTTGTGACACTAGCACGTGGGATCTAAAGGCTCTATCTGCCTGTACTTCCTTGTATACAATGCCAAGAAAAAATAATCTGCCCCAATCCACCCATCCTTTTTACGTTGGGAAAATGCATTTACGATGACGCGTTTCCGATCGCGTGGGAAATAGTACATCACACTCATCCGGGGCTTTTTGGTGACTACTCAGATCCCTACCTACCTAACCCAGCTGTGAAAAACTTTCATTCACTTTCAAGTGACAGCTGTATTACAGATTTTGAATTCGGTATATTCAGTTCTTGTTCACTTTTATTGCAAACCTTGCAAAGTATTCTCTAGATCTAGCTTCTGCCCCCGACTTCGTCCGCGTGGCATTGGGTTCCCGCGGGAACTGTGCGCTACTCCGAAAAGTACAAAGCCGGGACTCGGTTGAACTACATCCATACCTAATTTCATCAACATCGGTCCAGTGGTTTAATCGTGAAGGGCTAACAGACAAACAGAGAGAGTCCCTTTCGCATTTACAATAATAGTGTGGTTTAACATTTTATAAGCCAGGAACCTTTCAGTCAAAATAGGTACGAAAGTACGTCTATCGATATACCTACCTACACACATTAACCAATGAAATTGTATAACATTAATTAATTACCTGCAGCCACTCTACGGTTTCAACACAATCAATGCTAGCAAATATTTGCTCAATCTAATCGTTACATATTCAATCGAATCAATTCACCTCTATAACAAGTAAATATTCCCACATTCGAATACACGAACACAAATTCAACAGAACAACGCTCGTAAATCAGCGAGCATCGCGGTCGACTATACTTAGGTTAGGGTTGCCATCTCTAAAATTTAGCAACTAGGACAAGAAAGACGCGTTAAATCCCTGTAAGTATTTTGGAGCCCAGAACCCGGTTTTTTCCTTTGTCAGTTGCTTGTGTCGGCGGCAGCGCAGGATTTGAAATTTTAAATCCCGGACTACAAGTGAAACCCCGCCAGGACGTTCCCCGGACGTCCTCTCATCTAGGACAAAGTTGGGGAAACCCGGACGGATGGCAACCCTAAAACTGTACTTAATTAATTGATTCGGCGGCGATATTTGTCCTCGTCAGTACAGTCAGGCCAGTTAATTGAAACCTTTTGTTCATTGACGAGAAACCAATTAACTCTAGGTATTTATTACCTGGGTACCTGCTGTTTTGAAATTGGCATTGTTAATGAAGTTGGTGCCTGGTGGCATTTTATTTTAAAAAATAAATCCCAGCTGTTTTGTGAGGGTGGCTTCTTGAATTTAAAGTCAGTCTTCAAAATTGTCCGCTCCCGTGGGGGAACAACCTAATAGACAACAATCTAATAGTTACGTCCCACTGTTGGGCCGACCGACTGTCATTTCATGGCCATAAATTCTATGCGGACCGAATTGGGGATTCCACGCACATTCCACGGACATATCAGAAGTGCTTTGCAGATGCATGCAGGTTCCCTCAAGACTTTATCCCTATAATCTAAAAAACCGGCCAAGTGCGTGTCGGGCCACGCGCAAAGTATAGGGTTCCGAAGTTGACGATGCCCACACATCTAGCTAGCCTGTGCAGCTGTGGTATGACGAGCCCGCCCGACGCCCCTGCCGCTCGAGAAAAATCATTGGTTTTTTAATCATTTCATAAGTTGACTCGTAAGTTTGTACTGCCTACTGTGATAGTTTTCCTTTCAACTACGTTATATATGCCACAACCGTGATTTTTTTCAGCCATCCAAATACCACCATTTAGCTGGCAGGGGGGGGGGGGGGACACTCGACTCTAACAAAAAATAGCACTTTAAAGCTTATTGTTTCACAAACGCATCACTAAATCAAAAAATGGTTTTAACAAACCCACAATAGGTATATTTTCAAGACCTATTCAACAATATGCCGCACCATGGCGTACGCAAGACAAAAAAAAATACATCCCCACTTTACGAGTAGGGGAGGTACCCTATAAAAAAAAAAAAAAAAATACCACTTTGTCAGCGTAACTAATATGCATATTCATGCCAAATTACAGTTTTCTAGAACTAAGCATCTCCGAGCAATAGTGCGGACAGACGGACGGACGGACGGACGGGCGGACATGGCGAAACTAGAAGGGTTCCTTGTGGACTTCGGAACCGTAAAAATATAAAGGTACTCATAAATATGGAAAACTAGACATAGACATATTAGGGTCAATGACACTAAAAGCCTAAAAGAGCTGCGAGCCATGATCCGGATTTCGGATCGGGCATTCTTGATCCTCTTTAAGAGGCGGAAGGTCAAAAAACCTATTCACCACAGATTTTATTGGAGGCTCTTCACCACCTTATCCCAACAAAGGCAGTCATCTCGTTCGAATGGCCTCCAATAAAGCAATAAAAACTGCAAACGCGCCTCGCTGACAACGCGAACGCCCTCGACGTCTGACCTTCATTTATATTTCATTAACGACCGCTGTACGTTGGGATTTGGGATACGATTGCCTCAGATGTGCTAGAGCTATACATATGCAGGTATTACTATTAAAGCCGGGTCACACCGACCGAATGCGTCAGGCTTACGAGAACTAATTCTATAAGTAGGGTAGATCAGGATGCAGGCGAACCGCAGACGCGCGCAAGTTGGTGTGGTTGTAACCACAGACTAATAAGAGATACTACGGTTGTAACATTACCATTTAATTTGAAGCATGCGAGTGAAAGCCATAATTTGCCTGTGCCCCCTCGCCCAGATCTCCAAATTAAATGAAGATTCCTCTATTTTTGCGACTACAAATAGGTGTCATATTTGTGTCATATAGTTTATGATCATTTTATATGGCAACATTATTGTAAGGCACGCTAGATTACATCTGTCATGGCTACGCACAAGTAGTTTTATTTCATAATTATTTCCTATTGTGGATACCAAACATGGTGTCAGGTGTAAACCAATAACTTAAAGTAGGACGAAGGGGAGAAAGACCTTTTGTGGATAAAACTGTTGTTTATAGTGGAGAGGACAGTAGGTAAAAACGAGTGAGAGAACAGCGCAGGTTGTCTGTTACAAGGAAAAATGGCGGAGTCTAAAGAAAGCGTAGAAACAGAAAAAGTAAATGTTATTGGAGGTTTAAAACCACCTACCGGCTATAAAATTGACGACGCCACAACCTGGAGGAAATATAAGCAGTTATTTGATATATACTTAAAAGCCACGGGGCTAGTAAAAGAAAATGATGAGAGAAAAATCGCCATATTTTTGAGCTGTGCTGGCGAAGATATTTTAGATGTGTATAACGGCCTGGGTGAACAGTCTGCGTGGAAAGGTTTAATAGAGAAGTTAGATAAACATTTTGGAACAAAAACAAATACGGTGGCCAACAGCTACAAGTTTTTTAACCTTAGACAGGAAGAAAATGAAAGTATAGAGCACTTTGTAACAAGGTTGAAGAGTACAGCGAAGTTGTGTGAGTTTAAGGAAGAAGATAGACTTATTCGTGACATGCTAGTAATTGGAATCAATGACGCGTCGGTCAAGGAGAGGTTGTTAAGAGAAAGAGAGTTGAGTTTAGAAGAAGCTATAAACCTTTGCAGGGCAGCTGAGCAGGGCCGAAGACAGATGAAGGAAATTGAAGACAAGCGGTCTTATGAAGTAAATATAGTAAAAGAAGATACATCAAAAACTCGCACATACAGGTGTAGCAAGTGTGGGAAACAACACGAGTTAAGAAATTGTCCTGCGTATGGACGTAGATGTTCATTGTGCAACATGTATAATCATTACGCAGTAATGTGCAGGAATACAAAGAAAAAGGATGAAAAGTCGCAGAGGTACACTTCAAACAGATCATCCTCCAAGAAAGTAGACTGTGTGAAGGAGAACAATAACAGTGACAGTAGTTCGGAAGAATTTATAATTGACTCGGTAAGAACGTCTGATAGATTACAATGGAATGAAGTTCTAAGTGTTGAAGGGTTAAATGTAAAGTTTAAACTAGATACAGGTGCAGATTGTAATACTTTACCACTCTCAGTTTATGAAAAAATTAAAAATAAAACTGGTAAGCTGGGTAAATCCACTGTGCTAGTGGTATATAGTGGTCAGACAATTGAAACAGTAGGAAGTATAGAGCTAAGATGTGTAGTTAAAGAACAAGAGGGATATATAAGGTTCTGTATAGTAGATTTGCCAATACAGCCTGTACTAGGATTACCCGACTGTATTAAATTTAATTTAGTTAAAAAAGTTGATTCAATACACTCAGAAGAAAAATGCAAGTTTTTAAATAGTAATCAGGATGTGTTTTCTGGTCTAGGAAATATCGGCACATACACTATAAAATTAAAGGAAAATGCACAGTCAGTCATAAAATCAATCAGACGAGTACCACAGGCAATAAAAGATAGACTGAAAGAAACCTTGGTTAGTTATGAAAGTAGGGGTATTATAGAGAAAGTGGAAGGACCAACTACTTGGTGTAACAATCTTGTAATAGTTGAAAAGCCAGACAAATCACTGAGGCTGTGCTTAGACCCTAAGGAGCTGAATCAGGTAATTTTAAGGGAAAATTATCAGATTCCATCTCCTGAGGAAATATATAATTCTCTTTCAGGCAAACAGGTGTTCTCAGTATTAGACATGAAGGATGGTTTCTTTCAAGTAACCTTAGAAGATAAAGAAAAAGTGTGCACATTTGGAACTCCTTTTGGCAGATACTGCTTCAAAAGGTTGCCGTTTGGAATTTCATCAGCTCCGGAGGTAATGCAAAAATTAAATACCACCATATTTGGCGACATACCCGGAGTGAGT
Organism: Aethes cnicana; assembly: GCA_963971205.1. Lineage (NCBI taxonomy): Eukaryota > Metazoa > Arthropoda > Insecta > Lepidoptera > Tortricidae > Aethes > Aethes cnicana. The sequence continues at coordinate 12,718,236 of OZ020277.1, forward strand.
ATATACTTTGATGATCTAATCATTGCAGGGGACAGCTTCTCTGATCATGATGAAATTTTAAGAAAGGTTATAGATAGAGCCAGACAATATAATGTAAAATTTAATAAAAATAAAGTACAATATAGGAGTGAGATTGTTAAGTATGTTGGGGTAATAGTGTCAAAGTCAGGAGTAAAGCCAGATCCGGAACATGTCAGAGCTATTACAGACTTAGAGGAGCCAAAAAATATTAAAGAACTACAGAAGTTTCTAGGGATGTGTAATTATCTTAGCAAGTTCATACCACAATACTCAAAGACCACTGAACCTCTTAGAGATCTGTTAAAAAAGGATGTTGTATGGGATTGGGGTACCTCACAAGCACAGGCTTTCAAAGAGATTAAAATTAAAATAAGTAGTGCTCCAACGTTAGCTATGTTACAAAGTCAGGGTACATTAACATTACAAAGTGACAGCTCTAAGAATGGTATGGGTGCATGTCTATTACAAAATGGCAAACCCATTTCTTTCTATTCGAGATGTTATACTGAATGTCAACAAAGATGGGCCCCTATAGAAAAAGAATTGTTTGCTATTTGTTTGGCCATGGAAAAGTATCACCAATTTGTGTATGGACGTAGAATAATAGTAGAAACTGATCATAAACCTTTAGTGGCTATAGTGAGCAAGGATATAAATAAAATTTCAGCAAGGTTACAACGAATGGTGTTGAAACTTTTAAAATATGATTTCCAAATAAAGTATGTGCCGGGGACCCAGATGTATGTGGCTGACTATTTATCGAGGCACTTCAATACAAAAAATGGTAAAGTAGAACCAGCATTGAAAGAATTAGTTCATTGTTTGAATTCAGAAAAGGTTTATGGATTAGAAAATGACTTACAGATATCAGAAAATAAGTTAAATGAATTAAAATCAGAAACATATAAAGATTGTAATTTACAACATATAATGATATGGTACAACTCAGCATGGCCAAAAAATGATAGAAATATTCATGGTAGAGAATTAAAAAAGTTGTATAAGTTGAGGAATGAGTTGGTAGTAAAAGATGGAATTGTATACTTTGATAACAGAGTACTTGTACCCAAGATTTTAAGAAAAGAAATGTTAAATATTGTTCATTCTGGACATGCCGGAGTTGTAAAATGCAAAAAGAGGGCAAGGAAAGTGTTATATTGGCCGGGAATGTCAAGAGATATCGAAGATCATGTGTTAGCATGCAAAGCCTGTGAAAAATATAGGGTATCTAACTGTAAACAACCTTTAATATCTCATGAGATACCTGACTTGCCTTTTAATAAAGTAGGGATGGATATTGGTAGCTTTGCAGGTGAGGATTACCTAATTGTTGTGGATTATTACTCAAAATGGATTGAAGTGGCAAAGCTAAAAAACAAAACAGCATCACATGTAATTAGTAAGTTGATCAAAATGTTTAGCACACATGGAATGCCTAGATACATAGTCAGCGATAACATGCCTTTTGGGAGTTATGAGTTTAAACAATTTGCAGCTCATAATGATATACAATTACTTAACTCCAGTCCTCACTATGCGCAGTCTAATGGGATGGCAGAGAAAGCTGTTGGCATTGTAAAAGATTTATTAAGAAAATGCAAAGAAAGTGGCACTAATTTTGACATGGCAATGTTACATTACAGAAGTAGCCCAGTGGCAAATTTAGATTATTGTCCTTCTGAACTACTAATGAGTAGATTGTTAAGGACAAAGTTGCCCAGTACCAAGGAAATACTTAGACCTAAATTATGTGTAAATGTAAAAAAACAAATGTCAATTAACAATGAAAAGTCTAGGGCCAACTATAACAAAAGCTGTAAAACAAAACAATCATTTCAAAAGGGGGAAGAGGTGATTGTTCAAAATATACCTCATAGTAAAAGTTGGTCAACAGGTAAAATAATGAAAGAGGCAAATGGACCTAGATCTTTCATTGTTAAGAATGAGAAGGGTAACTTAGTGAGAAGGAATGAAAAACACATTAGACATAGTAAAAATAAATTTAATGTAAAGAAAGAAATGTGGGATACGCCTGCTCAATTAAGTAATAAAGTAAGCGAGAGTCAGTTAGCTGGTGGTAATGATTTAAATGAATCATCTGTTAGTAGTCCAAGTTCAGATCAGTCGATTGAAACATCTGTGGTAACAAGGTATGGCAGGGTTGTTAAGAAACCATCATACTTAAATGAATATGAGTTAGGATAAGTTTAATTATTATTTGTATGTACAAGTAATTGGAGTATAAGCGGGGGATGTGTCATATAGTTTATGATCATTTTATATGGCAACATTATTGTAAGGCACGCTAGATTACATCTGTCATGGCTACGCACAAGTAGTTTTATTTCATAATTATTTCCTATTGTGGATACCAAACAATATTACGGCACTCATTTGTAGGCGTAGCTTTCTTTTGTAAGTAATTTACCTTACCTTTATCTTACCAACAAACCCTGAAACATGCAATACAAACAAAAACTTTGAGACGCGCTCTGAATTTGTGATCCCTCTCAATTACATTCGCCCTAATGAATGAAACCCGCGAAGCGGTCCCCCGAGTTACCGGAAAATTATCGGATTCGGAAAACATCTTGCTATCAACAAAAGGAAATATTTTATTTTAATATCAACGCGTTCAGGCGAAATTGGGGCTCTATGCGAAGCCTTAAATAGGGATCTCGCTTTTCCCTATAGGATCGCTCACGCGTCAAGTTGAACTTTAAATCTAGCTGCTTAAAGTTCAAGCCGCGTGAGCGATCCTATAGGGAACAGGGAGATCCCTATTTTAAGACTTCGAATATAGCCCCTGGTTTGTTGATCCTCGTTTGTGTGGCGCCCTTTGTCATATTCAGCTGCAGACAAACTCTTGTTGTCTTTTTGATCTCGGTTACAAGTGATAGAGTTTTCTTAGTGACGTCACCTCTAACTAAATTCGTCTTACCTTACCACACCATTCCTAGAAATGTAAAGTCATTGCACCGTAGCAAGACAGTGATGCTGAAGGTCCACCATCAGAAACACCTAACAGGAAAGTGATTTTGGGCGTTTTCAGAAATCGTTGTAAAAAACTTGTTTTTCTCACAATCCGAATTTTTGGGTGTTTGTTTACTGTTCAGAATCGATAGCTCTATCGATCTGATTACAAGAAAAAAATGTTACGAATTAACTATTCCACTACGTCACTATTTGGTGTTAGTATTTCTACGAGGGTGACGTTAACGGAAAACATTGTTTCAATAGTAAAAATCTGGGTTTCTTTTTTCTTGTAACAGGAATGAAGTACAAACAATTCTGACTAAGAAAAACCCAAAAACGTACAAATTATAAAAAAGTTCAACAACAATTTCTGAAAACGCCCTTTTCTTATTTTCCTTTAATTGGTTGCAACCATAATTTCCTGCCGACTGCATCACGTCCATTTAAGGGCAGCCGGTGAACGCTGAAAGGCTAAACCATCCCTCTTAACCGCGCTAAATGTAAAAGCAATTTATTCCGATAAAAACCACAAAGGTCGCGACCTATGGAACCACTTCTAAGGGTTCGCGGCGAAGTAAGTTATGTAATTTAATAGCTTTCGCCCTTGGTTTTGCTGAAACAAGCTTTCAAGGAGGTCCCCGTTCCAAGTGAGTATCTTTGTCAGGGAGTTGAAGGTAGGTACACTGGTTTGATGCAAACAATCTGAATCAAATGTATGTGAAGACAATGTATTCGGTTGTCCACTTGAAATAATCGATTCGAGACGTCTCTACGTTTATACATGACGTCCGTTCGTCTGTCTTTGAGCAAGCGACTCGATTCTAGCACACCGCCGGTGGGTAGGTACATGTGACTGTACGGAAAACATACCTCTAATAAAATAAAATAAACAGTCAAGTGCGTGTCGGGCCACGCGCAAAGTATAGGGTTCCGAAGTTGATGATGCCCTTAGTACCTTTCTAAGACTCATTAGCATCGAGCTAGCCTGTGGTATGACGTGCCCGCCCGACGCCCCTGCCGCTCGAGAAAAATCATTGGTTTTTTATCATTTCATAAGTTGGTCGACTATGACTCGTAAGTTTGTATAGCATACTTAGCTGTGATAGTTTTCCTTTCAACTACGTTATATATGCCACAACCGTGATTTTTTTCAGCCATCCAAATACCACCATTTAGCTGGCAAGGGGTGGGGGGGACTCGTGACTCTAACAAAAAATAGCACTTTAAAGCTTAATAATTCACAAACGCATCACTTAATCAAAAAGTGGTTTTAATAAATCCACAATATTTTTTCAAGACCTATTCAAGGATATGCCGCACCATGGGTTACGCAAGAAAAAAAAATTACATCCCCACTTTACGAGTAGGGGAGGTACCCTATAAAAAAATGTATTTCGAAATGTTATTGTACCACTTTGTCAGCGTAACTAATATGTATATTCATGCCAAATTACAGCTTTCTAGAACTAAGCATCTCCGAGCAATAGTGCGGACAGACGGACGGACGGACGGACGGATGGACGATGGCATGGCGAAACTATAAGGGTTCCTTGTGGACTTCGGAACCCTAAAAAACCGACTTCAAACTCCGACAGCCTGTAAAGTCGGTGTCAAGCTCACTATAAGATTGTCATCAGCTTTGGGTCGGTTCACTTGACACCGACTTTGCAGGCTATCGGAGTTTGAAGTCGGTTTTATTTTATTATGTAATTTTTTTTCGGCTATATGGGTACAACGGGACATCTCAGGTAGTCTTTGAAATCTATGCCAAAATCATACATAAACTAACATGAGGAGTTCCCTCATTTTCTTATGGATCCCATCATCAGAACTAAACCAAATTAAAATGCGATCAATCCGGAGGTACCACCGCTCGATAAAAAAAAGAATCATCGAAATCGGTTCACAATTGACGGAGTAATCGAGGAACATACACAGAAAGCATAGACGAATTGAGAACCTCCTTTTTTCGAAGGTTTCGAAGAATTCATCTAAATCTGTCCAAACTGTTTAAGGTCAAGACTTCAAGAGGTAAGAACCGAGGCAAGATGTGCAGTATGGATTGGCCAATTTAAAACTATGTATAAACTACGTAACCCTGATACTATATGAATCCAATACTATTTGTATTGGATTCATAAATATTTGATCAACACCACAGGGCGGACACGGCCTATAAAAGCACGATTTCGAACACTATTCGAATTAAGTGTCAATGTTTGCGTGCGAAGATGTCTGTGTGCGTGCGAGGACGTCTATACACTTGTAAATGTGTGTGTATCAACTACGCGGGCCAATGATCCACTCTCCATCTCCGAATGAAACAAATGACGGTAAGGGCGAATTGGGCGCGAGTTGAGCGTCGGCTAGATTTAGGCGGTTGATTTCGTGGCCATTCTGTATGTAGCTCTAGCTAGTAAGTACTATTAAATATTCTGTGTCAACACCTTCAGTCCTAGGGCACAGCTTCGGGCGTGTACATTCAAGCGAAATGTATTATTAGGTATATCAAAGTATCCGAGGCCAGGGTTTGAGAACGATCAAAGGATTATTGAAAAATTTTTAAATAAAAAAATAAAAACCGCCTTCAAACTCCGACAGACTGCGAAGTCGGTGTCAAGTGAACCGACCCAAAGAAATGATAATCATATAGTGAACTTGACAAAAATTTTTTTTCGGCTACAGTTTCCAAACATTACTATAGAAGTACATAAGTAACTCTGAAGTCCTCGAAATTGACACCAAAATCATCTACGTGCTAGCAAATTTGGAGGAGTTCCCTCATTTTCTCATGGATCCCATCATCAAAACTGAACCAAATTAATATGGGACCAACTTGGAAGTACCACCTTTCGAACAAAAAAAGAATCATCGAAATCGGTTCACGTTTACTATTTATTTTTGGTGAACATACATAAAAAAAAAAAAAAAAAAAAAAAAAAGATTCCGACGAATTGATAACCTCCTCCTTTTTTTGAAGTCGGTTAAAAATCAATGGGCGCTACTGGTCACTGAATTGCGAGGTCTAACGGATTTAAATCTTTGTCAGAAATGGGACAGGCAGGGTCTCAGGGGCTATATTCGAAGTCTTAAAATAGGGATCTCCCTGTTCCCTATAGGATCGCTCAGGCATCGCGTGAACTTTAAACAGCTAGATTTAAAGTTCAATTGACGCGTGAGCGATCCTATAGGGAACAGGGAGATCCATATTAAAGACTTCAAATATAGGCCCAGGGGTTTGACCTTTATACCGGTTAAGGCATTCACTGCCACCAACGCATATATGCGTTTTGCTGACTTTCCCGCTGTGCCTCGAACGCACATGTGCGTTGCAATGTTCCCTTAATGACAGATGTTGGCACCTGGCGAAAGTTCGTAAAAAGAAGTGGCAGTGAATGCGTTAACGCGTTCGAGGCACTGCGGGAAAGTCAGCAAAACGCATATATGGGTCGGTGCCAGCATTGCTGGGCACAGGCCTCCTCTCATCACGAGAGGGTTGGGCTATAGTCCTCAAGCGGGCCCAGTGCGGATTGGGGACTTCACACACACATCCTTGAATTGGCGTGCACATTAGAAATTGTTAATTTGACCGTAAATAGCTGATAAACATAAACATACCTACACCTATTAAAATAGCAAAACGACGCACTTGTGTGTTTACAGACGTACCTACTTACCTATCAGATTTTTCTCGCAGTTGAAAATGACAGCCGCTTACATCCGTCGACGCACTAACTTTAGGGGCTCTATTCGAAGTGTTACATAGGGAAACGGAGATTCCCTATCGCTGCTAAAGTTCGGTTGCAAGACTTACAACGCCGCGACGCGTGGGCGCAGGGACTGGGAATCTTTCCGGTGGTGGCCCGCAGTGAAGCGGGCCCCCGCTGAGAGGGCTACGGCACAGAATATTTAATAGTACTACGTACAGATTGGCCACGGAATCACCCACCTGAATCTAGCCCGCGCGCAACTTGCGTCCAACTCGCCTTACCGTCATTTGTTTCATCCGCAGATGGTGAGTGAATCGTTGGCCCGCGTAGTAGGTACACACACATTTACAAGTGTACAGAAACCTCGCACGCAAACATTGACACTTCATTTGAATTGTGTGCGATATCGTGTTTTATAGGCCGCGTGGCTGCGGTAGAAATTAGAATACTGCAAAGCGAACCCGCAGCCCTCACACGTACGTGGAGGAGGATCGCTGGGGTTTCAGTGGGCATTCCGGCCACTGTGGCCGGCGAATTCCACATAACCACCTTGTCTCCCGGGTCGTTGGTACGCGTAAACGCATTTCCCCAATATAAATAAATAAATAAAAACCGCCTTCAAACTCCGACAGACTGCGATGTCAATGTCAAGTTCACTATTGTTTTTCAGCTTTTTACATTTTAATTATATCTGTACCATGTAAATTGTGGACATGAATAAAGTTTTAATCAATCAATCAATCAAAAAAAAAACAACTTTGAAGTACCACCTTTCGAACAAAAAAAGAATCATCGAAATCGGTTCACGTTTACTATTTATTTTTGGTGTACTAACATTAAAAAAAAAGATTCCGACGAATTGAGAAAAAAAAGGGTTAAAAAAAAGGGATTGCGAATCTCCCTTCAGGGATTCATACTTACGTTTACGGCGCCATTTTTTACAGCTTCAAAGCAATCTGCTTTTCGTCGCACGTCCGAAATGGTATCTATATCCTGTCTCGGTCACGTAAACAAGCAGACAGACGTATACATCTGTCTATCATAACGTAGAAATAGACCTATGACATCACAGTTCATGTAATGCGGTTCAATAGTCATACCAATCTCGATATAGCCGATAAAGTGTGCGATTGTTCAAACATGTTTATTGAGGACGCTAGGGAATAGAAACAATGAGATTTTGTTAGCAAAGTTCGCCTATAGATACAAGTAACAGCATAAACAAGCTATAATAAAAAGGATTCGAAAATGTCCAAGAGCCAAGCCTAGAACTGGCTTCTCCCGCAACTTTTTCTGTGGTAGGTATTTCATATTGAACAACCGGGTGGTTGAGAAAGACTCCTTTTCAAATCGTTGCGTGATGCTTTTCGATAAAAACTATCCCACATATATCAACTATATCCATTCCAGGTTCTCGAACTTACCGCCGTGTCAAATTTTACCCAACAGGCAGTTAATTCTTACCTATAACCTTATAATAAATGCGCGGTTGTAAAGCTTCGTTATCCAGTAGCGAAATAATCATTTTTGGAAACAAGAGATGTTTTGTTTACAAACGATCATTAAGTATTACGTTACGTTATCCAAACGCCTAGGTATTCAGTTTTTATTTCAGTGCTGGTACGAATTTAATACTGTGCTAATTGGAAGCAATATAAACGATTTGGTCGGTTGATTATGATGATTCAGTGATTATGTTTTGATGTTTTGTTGAATTTAGCCAACCTACAATATTGTCATCGTACAATTTTGAATTGAAGTCCATCTGCAGCTCAATCACGTTCGCCATTAGCTTCAAGCCAATTGCTAGTTACACTTTCTGATCGCCGTTGACACTTGATTAATCGCGATTAGTTTCATATCTATAGCCACATATAGCTAATGAATGCAATGACCGATTGAGATTACTAATGAATGTAAGGACCGAAATCACAGATTACTAAATGTAGCTACCGAAATTGACGTTTCGTTGATGGACGTTTCGTTATTGCAAGAAATCAAAATGAACATAGATAACTTTAATCACCGTAAGCTCAAAAAGAAGAGTTTTTCTACTGTTGATATCAACATTATACATTGGAAAGTCTGTTAAAATACAGCAAGCGTCGAAAAATGGCCTATTTTAGAAATAATGCACACTGTAATTTCTAGGAAACGAAACGCTTTTATTGAACATTGTGCTACGGACGCGTTCACTAATTCAACATGTCATGCTTTCAAATATGATTTGTTCGATGAGATAAATTTGAAATATTTTGAATTCATTCCTTTGTTAGACTAAATTAGAATACATGTGAAAAAAGTGAGCGTATTTTTATAAATGGACATTGAAAAATATCGTGGGTTTTCTGAAATGTTCTACGTCAGATGGCAGCACTGTAGCGTCAAGTCCAACCACCTGCCTGTCAAAATACATGTAAATACATGAGTTGTATTTTCCAATAACTTTTTGGTTTATTTATTCTTAGAATCGTTATAAGAGTATTGTTTACGAAGATGCCACAGTATTGTGCAGTGCCTATGTGTACAAATAAAGAGGGCATAAGTTCCCTATAGCTGATAAAAAGCCGAATGCATTTACCAGCTCTCTCTCTCCAGCGAAAAATAGCCTCGTTTATAAAAGTCACTTCACGGCGGACGATTTCCAGCTACCGAAGGACTAGACTAGACGGTACTAGAAAAACGTAAGGATATTTTGTGCTTATTTATGATAAACTTTAGTTATGTCACCTTTGTTTGTGCGCATACCTTCAATGATGTAGTGCAAGCGTTTTTTTAGTACTTGCCTAATCAAAGAGAACTTAACTATAATATAACATTTATTTTATTATCGTTTCAGCCAGAGCTGTGTTGAAAAAATGTGCAGGGCCAAGTCAATTTCCATGGAATGGAATGAACAAAATTCTAGTTTGCATGAAAAAAGGAGCGACATCAAAGGCTTTTAGCGCGAAATTTAAGAAAAAACACTTTCCAAGTACAACAAAAAGAGAAGGATGACACCTACCTCATGGAAACTACAAACTTCTGCAAAGTGGAAATTGAATTCGAGACGAAACAGAAAGATATTGGTATCCAATGTGATTTAAGTGAAAGTGATGATTTCAAAACACAATGTCCTAAAAATGTAAACATTTTTATAACATGGATCAACATTTGGGTGCCAAAACAATGCATAGATAAAAATATGAAGTACTATGGCAAGATTAATCCATGCACTGTGATAAAAATAGAGAAGCCCAAAAATCCACTTACACAACAGCTTACATATTTCACTTACAAATCAGCAAATACTCTAAAAGTTTTAGTTGGGATTTCTTTCAGCATCAGGCTGTGTCCGATGCATATGGTGGTTCTACGAGTAATCGTGAAGTGTTTGAAAAATGTGTGTGACCACGGCTGTAATGTGCAAGACCTGGTGTGCCATTAAGATGTTACAGTGAATGTGCCACAATTTTAAAAAATACTGATGGACAATTTGAGACTTCTCAACTGAGAAGATCAAAAAAGAATTCTTCAGAATGGATACATGGTGAAAGGGTTATAAGTGGCAAGTTGGATTCAAAATTGGTGCCTTTAGCAGATAGAATAATATTTGAATGTTTTATGTTGACCACTTTCAAAATTAATATTAAAAAGTAAACATGTTTTTTTTAAATCATTTATTTTATATTGCTTATACTACTACTACTACAGCCTATTTGCGTCCCACTGCTGGGCACAGGCCTCCCCTCATCATGAGAGGGTTTGGGCTATAGTCCCCACGCGGGCCCAGTGCGGATTGGGGACTTCACACACATCTTTGAATTACTTCGCAGATGCGTGCAGGTTTCCTCACGGTGTTTTCCTTCACCGAAAAGCACAGTGGTTAATTCAAATTGAATTTCACACAAGTAAACTTAGAGGTGCAAGCCGGAATCGAAACCCTGACCCTCTGCATGAGAGGCGGTAGGTCGAACCACTAGGTCACCACGGCTATAAAGTTGCTTATAACAGTACTGTAATTAGTGTCCGACCGAAATTTCGGTTTCGGTTTCGGTTTCGGCCAGTTTCGGCCAAAAAATCCAGTTTCGGCCCGAGTTTCGGTTTCGGCCAAAAACGGCCGAACCCTTCGGCCGCGCCGAAACTTACAACATCGTACCTTCGGGTCGCGCTCGGCTAACGTCGGGCGCGCTCGGCACGGCTGGCAATATGGCGTCGCTCGCCTGACTCCGCCGGCAACTACCTAAATCAGTGCGCTTTGCTCGTGTAGATGTGTAAATATTTTAATTAATGTATTTTTCTCAAAAATGGCCGGGAAACTCGTCATTGTCTGCTTTCTATCAGACAGCGAAGTGCGTCATTGACGATCAGTCAAAAATAAAAATAAAAAACTCAACTACATGCTCCGGAAATTTGTATGAAATTACTTCCGCGGCAGGTATAAGCGCAGGGAATGTTGTATGAGATTTCATTATCGTACAGGTACTTTTTTTTAAAACTGATAAATACGCGAAGGAATTTCCAAACAGCCAAGTCTAAATGTTCTGTATCTGTCAATTGACGCGAAACGAATCGTTTTTATCCGTGTCTGAAACAGCGCAATGTATTTCAGAACGGAATTTAAAAAAAAGTGCGATCCATAAAGAGCGGGAATTCTTGTCTTGTATCAGATTTATTTAGCTAAATTTCATGAAAATAGTTTACTAGTTTTGTTTAAAAATTAATAAAAGGTTATAATTTTTATAAAAAATGAGAAATCTACATGCGAGTTTTTAACTCGCCGTGTTAGTGTGTCTGTTAAAGTCAAATATTGGTGCATACGAAATAAGACTGGCGTTCCATTGGACTTGTTGTAAGTACTTCAGTATCTTTGCGTGCGTGTCAATGCTGTATTATGAATACCTAATACCAAGTTTTTTTTTTTTCATTTTTGAGAAAAGCACTATATAAGCCTCGGCACGGTTAAGGCTTTGCAGACTTCGTATATATTAAAGGGCCTCGGCGAAGCCTCGGCCCTTTAAACCAATACTCAGCCTGCAAAGACCTACTTTCCCAGCCACGGCAATAATGTACTATTATTTGAAATAATGTATTTTTTTCACTTTATAGGGTAGTTAAATTTTCAAACAGAACCTCTGTAACTGTGCTGAAATTTCATTGTGATAAATCTTTGAAAGTAGAAACCTGTAATTATAGGTCGGCGAGATATTAATTTTAGAAAAAAACGGGCTTACTAACATTTTTTCGACTTTTTAAGGACTTTTTTTTTATAAAAGGTTCGGTTTCGGTTTCGGTTTCGGCCGAAACTACAATGAAACCGAACCTTCGGTTTCGGTTTCGGTTTCGGCAAAATAACATGTTTCGGTCGGTCACTAACTGTAATAAACATACTTGGTTAAATAATAAATAACAAGAATACAAATTAAAATATGTTTTAATTTCTATCACCTAGAACCTTACAATCTACATCCATACTGATATTATAAATGCGAAAGTAACTCATTCCTATTTATGAATTTTTATTTAAAGTACTTTGCATTTATAACACATCAATTATCTAAACTGTATCTTCTTCATCAATTAACATGGTAATCAGTAGGTAGTTATTGCGAATTCAAATTTCACAACATTTTTCATTAAATCATACTCAAGAAATTCAAATACAACCATCGCTGAGACTGACTGCTAAACAAACTCTGCAGAAAGCCTTTATCAAAATTACAAATTCACATTACAAATAAATCCATATTAATATCCATATCCATATTAATATTATAAATGCGAAAGTAACTCTGTATGTCTGTCTGTTACCTCTTCACGCTTCAACCGCTGGACCGATTGAGATGAAAATTGGCATGCAGATAGTTGGGGTCCCGGGAAAGGACATAGGCTACTTTTCATCCCGGAAAAGCGCATAGTTCCCGCGGGAGCGCGATAACCGAATCCCTCGCGGCCGAAGTCGCGGGCAGAAGCTAGTTAATATTATAAATGCGAAAGTAACTCTGTCTGTCTGTCTGTCCGTTACCTCTTCACGCTTCAACCGCTGGTCCGATTGAGATGAAATTTGGCATGGAGATAGTTGGGGTCCCGAGAAAGGACATAGGCTACTTTTTATCCCGGAAAAACGCATGGTTCCCGCGGGAACGCGATAACCGAATTCCACGCGGGCGAAGTCGCGGGCAGAAACTAGTTAATATTATAAATGCGAAAGTAACTCTGTCTGTTACCACTTCACGCTTCAACCGCTGGACCGATTGAGATGAAATTTGGCATGGAGATAGTTGGAGTCCCGGGAGAAGACATAGGCTACTTTTTATCCCGGAAAAACGTATAGTTCCCGCGGGAACGCGATAACCGAATTCCACGCAGGCGAAGTCGCGGGCAGAAGCTAGTGTAATATATAAAATTGTCAGTATTTGTAACCAAACTTCTCCGAAACGGCTCGACCGTTTCGTATGAAACTTGGTGTGTATGTTCAGTAGGTCTGAGAATAGGACGAAGCTATTTTTCATACCAAAAAAAAAATCTAAGGCGGTACGAAGTCCGCTGGGTAAGCTAGTATTCCATTTTTTTTTCTCAACTACTCAGTGCTCTGCATACTTATGGGAATACTAGCTTCTACCCGCGACTTCACCCGCGTGGAATTCGGTTAACGCGTCCCAAGCGGGAAGAACCTAGTAAGGATATATGGGAATATTGCTGAATTTCTTCGATGAAAACATGAATCTTCACAGGAGTCATATTCTGAATTTCGTATCAATAATGTGTCTTTGTAAAACTTTTCTTCCCTATTTTTCTTTTCTGGGATTCAATCAGGGCTATCTTGATAGACTGACATTATTCTGAAACAGAAAATAACCGGCATGTTTAACAAAACCGAAATGGAATTCAAAGAGGCATGTTAAGCCTGAGGCCCTTTGCACTGCATTTCACGGGCATGGCGATCGTGCCGTGACCGTGTGCATGTGAAAAGGGCCTCATAGTGCGTTTACATAAACGTGCCCGTGAACGTCGTGTTGAACGCCGTTCATGTAAACACAATAAAAGCAGAGTATAAATAAATAGTCCAAACAAAGCAATTTTATTCAATCATGTAATGTGTAGTTGATGATATCTTGGCATTTTAATTTCATAGCATCTTAACAGTCCATGACAACTCATTTTTACAAAATGCTTGAAGTAAACCCCAGCCCTGAAACAAAGTAGTACAGTTGAGAAACTAGATCACTTTTTCAAACTGTTGGGCGCACCCACCCAGGTGTGATGGCAAACTAAGAGGAGTAATTCTTATAATACATATAAATTTAAATTATGTTTTATATTATAACATATTCAAACTTCATTTCAGTTTTTCCTTTAGGTACTGCTATTATTTTCAACACATCTTTATACCGTTATTGATTTCTGCGCTATTATCCTAAGTCTTTAGGCTGTAGAACATTGTCGTGGTGTGCACATATTGAAATGTAGGGTACTATGCTGTTTCACATTAACTGTAGCTATCTTTAATAAAAGAATGCCACAAATTGTGTAAAGCAAGGAAATTATAATATAATAACAATAGGAAATAGTTTTAGATTGAAGACCTTGCTATTTATTTGATGTGAAAATGATATGTGCTTAGGTTATGTACAAAAACAAAATGTGAAATTTGTTATAACTATAGAAAAACAAATAACACCCACCTTTGAAATGCAGCTAGGTATTGAAATTAAGTACACATTGGCTGGCGTTTACCACAAAATCATTTTACGACACGATAAAAGTCGGCGGCCACATCTTGAGCTCATATTTTTTCGGTGGCAAATGAAGACAAATCTTCTATTTGGATGTTTCTCTTCTGCGAGGGTCGGTCGGTTAATAACTTTCTTCTGTACAGAAGAAACACAACACACAGCACAATATTCATAAAATGGCGATGATATTTTCCGATATTTCGGCTTTTCATTTGACATTGACATTTCAAACCAATTACGAACTGAGTTGATTCAAATCGTCCACTAAAGTTAACGTTAACGTTAAATATTTTACTATGGGATAAAATGACGTTTCTGTATGGAATGACAGCTCGGCGGCCATATTTAACGACCAGGAGTCCGTCAACTATGCATGAATCAACTCGCCATTAGCTTGGAACGTCAAACTGACTCATTTGACAGTAGGTATTGGTTTGAAAGACCGAAATATCAGAAAATATCATTCAGTCATTCAATTAACCTTTATACGAGATTGAACCACACTGCTTACCAAATAAGGTTCAATTTCGTATAGGAAAATGACAATTAATTTCAAACTAAGTGGCAGACGTGATCGCTACAAAAAAGGCACTTGATTCACCGGAATCAAGCGCCATTGGCTTGAATTCGCCAAACTAATTGGCGAACGTGATTGAGCTGCTGGGGCCTCATTCAGGGAGCAAAGGATACATGCACTGCCGTGCCTGCCACGCCAGCGATAACTACCATAAGGTGATAAATATATCTTCTTCTTCTTACATATAAAAATAATTCTCGCCGTGTGTTAGTCTGGCTAAAGCTCGAAAATTGCTGGACCGATTACGCTGATTCTTTTTTATTTTGTTCCCTGTGATCCAGGGAAGGTTTAAAAAGAAACAAAAATCAGGCAAAAGACTAAAGGAATAGCTAAAAAAAAAAACTTCGGGTGATACGAAGTTCACCGGGCTAACTAGTCATGAATAAAATGTAAGTACATATAATGAATGAGTCCTTTTCGTTCTATTTTATTGATTCACATGTTACGTTAAATTCACATGCTCGGCGTCTGACTGATCGTGATCACTTTATTCAAATAAGAAAGCGTCGAAAAGGTTAATTTTCGGAGACATTTTCGAGGCTACTATTTTTTACCTTCATCATGTGCGGGCACGTATGAAAGTGATCAATATGCTATCTATCGCTACTTTTCATCAAATTGCTTTGGTTTGGATCACGTCGACGGTTTCACTTGGCATTTTCACACGGGTATCATATTTTACTTTATACATATTAGTGAAAACTAATTGTTCCTGCATAACACGTGTACCATTCTTAACTAGTTTCAACATATTATCTTATCTTATATAATATAGGTATATTTACTTTAATAACGAGCTCAGAAACGCCTCTCAAGATTTGGAGGACATTCGTAATATAGGGGGGTGAAAAGTCGATCAGCTTAGTAAAGTGTCATACCTACCTGGAAAAACCAATTATGATTCTTTTTTCAACCGAGCATAGCCCAGTACCTACTCTACGTACTAAAACACGATATCACAGGTGTTTTTGGCAAATCTCGATGTAGTACAAAATATTCTGCATAAGGGTTCCATCACCGCACAAAAACTTCCTCTATTTAGATAAAATGTTATCAACTAAGATACTTGTTTACCTAATAAAATAATAATGGAATCCCCAGGGCATGTTTGCCCTCTATTCTGTGTAAATATTAATTCCGCTTAGGCTATTTGGCATTTATGAACAAGGTACCTTAATGTCCCATCCCTTTTAGGAGTAAGTATGTGCTATGCACTGAGCTTTTCGGTGAAGGAAAACATCGTGAGGAAACCTGCACATATCTGCGAAGTAATTCAAAGATGTGTGTGAAGTCCCCAACTGGGCCTGCGTGGGGACTATAGCCAAAACCCTCTCGTGATGAGGAGACCTGTGCCCAGCAGTGGGACGCAGTAGTATGTGCTATACTGCCACAGTTAGTAAACCTGCGGCTAGCATAAATCCAGTATTCAAAAGGAAAACTATCTCTACATACATACATACCTCAGAGGGTTATGACAATTTTAGAAACGACAAGTAGAAGTGATGGGTTTCGAATAATCAAATTTTAATGGAGGTTGAATAAAATCGCATTGCTTTTCAGCTGAGCTGAAATACAATCAGCAGCTTCGTAAAACACCGAAACTCGGTGTTGGGAAAACACGATGTCCCTTATCATCTAATCTAAGTAAGTAATTAGGTAGGTACTTTTATATCACATTATGTAAATATTTTCGGTGCGTCCCAAAATTTGTACAGTCTTATAAGGAGCCTGTTTAGCATAGCAATTAGTTGAATTAGAGTGTGTATGTAGTATACTCGTAGGTAATGAAAACTTACTAGATATCTACCTAAATCCATAGCAAGATTTTCATTTTATTTAAAAAACGGTCGGTGACTGACGATTATTAAAGAAAATCCAACACCCCATGCCAACGTTATTTGCTCACCCTACACACGATGAGACGCCTGTGCCCAGAAGTGGGCCGTTGTTGTGTAATATTCTAGCATTTCGTCGAGATTTTTCGATGCGTAGTACATCTCGAATGTTATTTCGACCACGCGCTATAATAATCCCGAAACTGCAGGCCCGGCTTATGGGGCTTCCACTTCGATGGAGTAACAAAGCCGCCTTGGACGTAGGAACATTAGAGCATTGGAGAATACTAGACTGGAACATCGAGCATCTAATACGCATCTACGACTAAGTAAGAAATAAATCTTTCCAATTTTCCATACAACAAATAATAAAAGCTGTGACGTAGTAATGTCACCCTGCATACAAACTGTTTAATCCAGAATAGGTAGGTACATAGCTAGCTATTCAACTATACATTAAAAAAAACCGCCTTCAAACTCCGACAGACTGCGATGTCAATGTCAAGTTCACTACTTATATGATTATCATTTCTTTGGGTCGGTTCACTTGAAACCGACTTCGCAGTCTGTCGGAGTTTGAAGGCGGTTTTTATTTAAACATGTTTTTTCGGCTACAGTTTCGAAATCCTCTCCTAGAGTTCCCCTACACTCCTCAAGGAACCTACATGCCAAGTTTCAGCTTCCTTCGATCAGTACTGACATGACTGACAGTAGTGATGATGATGATGATTGCTTCACTTGAGGCGCTAACAAAAAGCCGGACAGGCCGGACTTATGAATATTTGGCCGGACACAACTCGAAAAAGCCAAACATGTCCTGTTAAATACAAACAGATGGCAACCCTAGACGCAGAGTCTATTATTACTAAATCCACGCGCCTTCTAAGTTTTGTAAACATGTATGCTTGGATAGAAGCAAGAGGCGCTCTGTGGTCTCAAGCTACCCCAACGGCCCTTAGTTCAAGATGTGTCAGCAGCAGTTTGGCAACATTTAGAGCTAATAATTTTGATAATTTCTCGTTAGTTTCCATTAAACGAAAACTTTCAATTCTTCGCGATAAATTACCTTCGCTTCCGAGACGTGCCAGATAGTTAACATTTAAGAATTCTGGGAGCATTTTGCGCAAACTTTGCTAAAGCGGAGTTACAGTTTCTGAAGCACACCTGCCTTGCGGTTTCTGGCGAGTTTTCGCTCCAAACTCATTTAATTTTCACGTGCAAGTCGGTGGGTCTATATAAACAGCTTTTAGAATATTGGCCATCACAAGATTGCCTGTTGGTTACTTAGGACCTACTTCCTACAAGTGTTTGTTAACTGACTTATTAGATAGGTGATATTAAGTATGAGTTTGTTCAGGTAGTCAGACCAATATTATAAAGACAAGGAAAATGTGGACAACTTTCTAATGTTCGCGCCACTCAGACCAGTCGTACCACTCGCATCCACCGCGTTTCCGCGACCTTTACAAGGTCGTCATTCTCTTATTAGTCTCATTTAATACTTGATGTAGATATTAAATAAATACAACAACAGAAGCTCTTTTTCAGCAAGATCATGAAAGTTGCTCCATTTGCTTAACCTCCGTGAACCATCATAAACACCAAATTGCTCCTCTTGGATATCAAATTTAGTCTAAAGTGTGGCGATGAGATAAATCTTATATTTCTCCGCTTTTATGGCAGCAGGTCGTAATTGGATTCTGCAAATAACTTCATCATTTTTTTCTCGATTCAAACTTCGTTAATGAATATTCTATCCCCAGGGATTAGGTCTTTCGGACCTCATTTTTATAAAAATAAACTGATGATCCAATTTAATCTTTGTTTAGATTTATTTTCAACTAGCTCCTACCCGCATCTTTGTCCGCGTGGAATTCGGTAATAGTATTCCCGCGGGAACTATGCGATTTTCCGTTAAAGAGAGTTAAAAAGTAGCCATGTAGGTACTTAAGAGGATATGAAACGGTCGAGAGAATTGAAAAATAGGTATTTTTGAAATGACTTTGAAAGGACTCAAACTATTATAAGTAATTCATAATCAAATTTTATCTAAATCGGCCCAGAGGTTTAAAGGTGAATAGTTAACAGACAGAGTTACTTTCACATTTATAATATTAGTAGGTAAGTGTGGATTATATTATAAATTACTTTTTCTCAAACATGTAATGAAATATTGATATTATGTTCTTCTTATTAGCCTGGGAAGTATCACGTTTCAGGCGCGGCTAGACAATTGGTCTATAATGAAATTTCATACAAACGTTACAGGCCTAGGCCGGCAACACACTTTTTTTTTATTTCCATTTGATATATTTGTGACACAGCATCTGGCATTCCGCCATTTATATAATATTATTTTATTTATTTATTTCATTGCATGTTTGAGAAAAGCACTAGCTATACATACATCGGCGGGGAACGGAAGTTGTCGGCCTCGTAACTATCCGTATACTGCGACGAGCTCCGTAGAAAGGTTTACAGTTTCAGCCTATTATAAGTTAGCTGTGTGTAACCTACGAGGGGTGATCCAAAAGTAATGATAACTGAATACTTATTGAATCGGATTAAAATAAATAGGTATGCCGTTACTGGCCATAAAGACTCCTTAGTAAATAAAAAAATAAAAAAAATAAAAATATGTATCTGTCAGAGAGTTGCAGCTGTTTTTTCACGAGCAGTCGGAACAATAACGCAAAAATGGAGAAAACTGAGGTGAGAGCGGTTATTAAATACTTCTGTTTGAAAAAAAAATTATACCAAAGATATATACGCTGAATTAATGGGAACACTGGGCGAGTCCGCTCCACCGTATTCCACAGTGGCACGGTGGTCAAAGGAGTTTAACTTGGGAAGAACATCCACTCAAGATGAACATCGCGAAGGCCGTCCAATTGACGCCATTACTGGAGAAAACGTCGAAAAAATTCATGATCTCGTTTTAACAGATAGAAGGATGACTATCAGGCATCTAGTTGAGCTCATAGGCATCTCGTATGGCAGCATTCAAAGAATCTTAACTGATGAACTACACATGAAAAAAGTCTCCGCTCGTTGGGTGCCTAGAATGTTAGCGGCTGAACAAAAGAAAATACGATGTGAGATTTCGAAGTCTAATCTTGACAAATATCAAACTGATAGACGTCCGCTGGACATAGGCCTCCCCCAAGGCTCGTCACTCAAACCGGTCCTGTGCTACTTGCTTCCACCGGTTTCCCGCGACCTTCACGAGGTCGTCGCTCCATCTTGTTGGAGGCCTACCGACAGCTCGTCTCCCGGTTCGCGGACGCCACTCGAGAACTTTCCGGCCCCATCGCCTATCAGTCCTGCGAACAATGTGCCTCGCCCACTGCCACTTAAGGTTCGCAATTCTTCGGGCTATGTCAGTGACCCCAGTTCTACTGCGGATATCCTCATTTCTGATTCTATCACGCAGAGAAACCCCGAGCATAGCCCTTTCCATTGCCCTCTGAGTGACTTTGAGCCTTCTTATGAGACCCATCGTGAGCGCCTACGTCTCGGAACCATAAGTCATCACTGGCAACACACACTGGTCTTCAGTGTCTCAAGTCGAAAGTCTTCGACCAGTGTGTGTTGCCAATGGCTGCTACTACGCTGACCAAATACGCAGATTGAGAGAGGCAATCAAAGAAAAGCGGCGGGGTAAACTTCGAGCTGGCATCCTGTTTCACCAGGACAACGCACCGCTCCACAAGGCCGGCGTTGCGATGGCTGATGGCAGCCATCGCAACGCCGGCCTTGTGGAGCGGTGCGTTATTCAGGGTTCGAATTGCTGGAACACCCCACATATTCGCTAGACCTAGCCCCCATCTCTTTCCACGGCTGAAGGAAGATCTTAGAGGCAACAAATTTTTAAATGATGGCGAGGTAATGGCCGCTGTGGAGGCATTTTTGGAGGGTCAAGAAAAAGTTTTTTTTTTTTTTAAAGGAATTCGTGGTCTGGAGAAACGATGGTCTAAGTGTGTAGACTTGGAAGGAGATTATGTAGAAAAATAAATTATTTTATTATACATTTTATGTGTCTTTCATACTGATTAGATTATCATTACTTTTGGATCAGCCCTCGTAAGTGCTCTCTCCGAGGTGGTGAATAAGGTTTCAACATAATACGTTCTCTGTTTTAAATTATCAAAGTGGATCCAGCTCTAACTGCCGTGTTAAGAGCTTAGTGGTGCCGGAGCAATTACGTGTGGGGTTTTACAGGTTTAATTTAAATTTTAACTAAGAGGTTTATGCCACATATGGTCTAATTTAGGAGAGTTCTTAATCTGTATTTTACTGCTCTAATAATAAAATAAGTACATTTTGATGCAAGTGCGAAATTGTCATTTTCACTCGTCCCTAGTGTTGGCGCGAGCGAAAGCGAGCGTTAGCTTACGCTCGCGCCAACATAACTAGAGACGAGTGTATCAAACGACAGTTTTTAATACATTTGCGAAAAAAAAGAAAGAAATGAACAGGGATGAAGCTCAAAAAACTTAACGCACTAGTTCGTAAAAAACAACTTTAGCCACGCTCACTAGCTGACAAAAAACAAATAGCGCTCGTTCGGAAATGACAAACTTTTGGCACGTTAAACAGGTATCGAAATGTTTACTTTTTGAGCACTTGTATTAAAAAGAACATTTAAACACATTCCCTCAGCTACAATGAGGTCTTCTGCTGACGTCCAGATTCAAGATTGTCAAGGTCGTACGAATTAAACACGATGCAGTTTTTTAACTAAATTTATTCCCAAAACTATACTTTTAGAAACTCTACACTGTAGTATTTCTTCAGTTCCAACTAGGGCTTCCAAATCCCGGGACTATCGTAATCCCGGGATTAATCCCGGGATTGCAGCAGTCAATCCCGGGATCCCGGGATCCCGGGATTGAGTACGGCTTGTATGTGATGGTAGTTTCATTACGAAAAAAAATACCAAATTTAAGTCATAGGTACACAATATATCTTAATACAAATCAAATCGCAAATTGTTTTAAACAGTTCAGGCTGAAGTTTTACAAGATGGCTTACATAAAACCTTAACCTTACTAAAGGATTATAGATCCATCCTACCGCCGTCTCATGATTACAAGCTGTTTTTGAGAGTTATCGTATCACCCACCGTCTTTCCCGCAGGTTTGACTACTTCCTGAATACCAAAAAGTCGATTTCAGAAAGGGTTACAGTACTTAAACTTACCGGTCGGATGGCCATACAGAAGACCGAAGCAAATAACACCTCCCACATTACATGGCATTCGTGGATTACGCCTATAACGAGAAATCATTTGACTCTATTGATACCATAATCCACAACAGCCCAAGGGCTGTACTGCAATCTCCCCGCGCCAGCTCTGGCTCTTTGACTGTACCACTCACTATTTCGAAGTGTTGAAGTTTCTGTATGAAAACGCCACTGCCCGTTCGACACAGGACAGCACAAATCCTATTCCTCTGATGCGGAGAATTACACAAAGCTGTTTACAGCTGCAGTCAAGGATGCTTTCATGGTTCTGAACTGAAAACGAGGCATCAATAATCTACATGAGAAGTTGGTAGTTACTACTCATATTCGACTTACCGATGACTACCTATAGTAGTAAATCCTGAACCCCTGGAACCTGGAAGATCTCAGTGCTATATTTAATGATCTCAGAAGAGCCCTCAACTGACTTGAAAATGAACATGGACAAGACGAAAATTGTCTCTAATGTCCATGTTGTAGGCTAACTACCAACTCCCGTAACAGTCGGGTTCTGTGCTCGAAAGGGGACGATTATGTAAACCAGGAAGAAAATGTCCAATTAGGTAAGTTTAGTTAGTTCAATGAGAAACATAAGCTTTTTAGACTCGGCTGAGCAATAATAAGCATCGATCGGGAGTTCGGGAAGCATTGCAGTGGTTTTTTCGTCCACTTTTTCACAGTCTCAAGTCTTTGGCTACTGTGTGTCGCCGACTGTCGCCACTTCGCCAGTGATATTTAACTAAAGGATAAGACGTGGGCGCCAATGATGTGTCTCATAAAAAAACTCAAGTTCATTCAAACGGCAACGTAGAGGGCTAATTTGTATTTGATACAATCAAAAATTTTGAGAAAGTTCTCAAATGACAACCGCAAACCAGGAGAAGAGATATCAAAAGCCTCCAAAAAGATGTTGTGACGACCAGGTGAAGGGTCCCGCGCATGTCTATGGCACAAGATCGGTCTTGCGGCTGATATAATGAATGAATACCTCGGTAAATTATCTTTAAATCATAGATGAAGACCGATTATTTTGATAGGAAACTCAATCCCGGGATCCCGGGATTGAAATAGAAATCCCGGGATTGAAAAAGCCCTAAAAAATAGGCGGGATCCCGGGATCCCGGGATCCCGGGATTGGAAGCCCTAGTTCCAACACTGTTTTTTCATCAGATACAATAGCTACAATAAATTCAAGTATAGTTTGACATCACAAATGGATTCGATAGTGACTTTTGGTGTCTAAACAGAATACGAGTATAGATACTGTAGTAAAATTATTCCATAGATCTAACGTGCTTTCACATGTAACTCGAAAATTCTAAAGTTGTAAAGTAAGTCGATCCCTAATGATTTCACAAAAGAAATGTCGAGGAAAGAGCAAGCCAATGCGTTCTTGGAAATTAAGAACGGACTTTAAGTGTAGCTTACCCAATTTTTCCTCCGTTCGCATCCCACGTGAGAAATTCAGTTTATTCAGCCCACGTTTGCATTTCACCTAAAAATACATTGCATTTTCAGTATGCAGAAATATAGTCGTAGTTAGCTATGAGAGAGAATTTGGGTCGGATTGTTAATAGCTCGCTCGCAGTAAACCCATGTGTAGTTTGATGACGCAACTCCAAACAGCAAAATAACGATTTATCGTATCGTCAAAAAAGTTCAGTTTCCGCAAAAATAATAATTAAAGGCGACATTTCGAGATTTTTGTTGTACTTAAATGTGAAAGCACTTTTTTATTGCTATTTAAATTTACACTAAAATTTTAAAACATCCATTGACCTAAGGCGCTTTTAGACTATAGTTACTGTGTTGCCATTTTCTGAAAGATTACAATGTTCAACATTTAGTATAACTAGATATCGAATTGTAAAGTTTCCTTCTTTCATTATAATTATAAACGTAACGCAGCGCTGTGCTTGGTTTAATATTAAAACCAATGTAAATAAGGTAAGTAATGTAACATTTATAATAATTTTATAACTATATTTGTAGCAAATGAAGTTCATGGAAACTTGGAAGGTCTTAAAGATAGCTACTAGGTACATTAAATTCGACGTTGTAATTATATTAACAAAGTGTCGACTTCTAAAATATAATTTATACATTTGACTAATAAAAAAGAAAGCTTACAATAAAGATATGTGATATTATTTAAAGAAACATAATCCAGTCTGAAATAAACAGTATTAAGCGATTTAGACAGTTTTGTTCTTAACTATCGCTATAAGATTTTAATTTTTAAGAAACGATATTATTTACTTACTGGAGCGTTGCAAAAGTAAATATTTCAATTGTATGTTTTCTGCTACATTTGAAGCAGCAAAGATAAAATTCCTACAGAATATTTAGTAAGTTCATAAATACCGTTTTAGGTAAAGAAAGAGAATAACTAAATTAAAGTTCGAAGAGGCTTATTTTGGAAAAGTCAGTAGTAGTAAGACAGTTAACGCTGTAAAGTTTCCTTCTATAATCGACGTTCCGTTTTCTCGAATGGATTCATTTGCACAGGCATAAGCAATTTCCACTCCAACTTCGACCTTTCTCCTCAGTTATTGTATTATTATTATTGATTTCTCTACAGTCTATTGTTTAAGGTACAATTTATATGCGCACGAGTTTCCTAAATAATCAAATATATTTTTAAATCATCTTTTAATCTTAAAATATTTGTATAATTATACTACGTTACGTAGAGGTTTCTATTAAAATGACTAGTACAATAAAACGTATGGATCACAACAACGCATCACTGTAGGCAATGTCGAGTTTAAATCACCTAATAGAAAGGTATCATATCATATACATTATACAATTATATATAGCGCATAAGAAACTTTTGGAACTAAAGCCAGCATCTGACTTGATACAATATAATTTGGCATATTTTATATCAAAAAACATGGCCCACGCTTTTTGTTTTTAAAATTCATAATTGTTCAAAAGTCGTTACAAAATAAATTTGGAAATTCGTTATTAAGTATATAGGTAATTTCACAGTACACGAGAGAAATCCTAAAAGGAGATAACGTTTATTATTGCTACTCTAATATAATCTTACAATATTCATATTCTCTATTTATTACATACGTGATTATATTTAAGGTTTTATTTGTTTATCTACTACCAAACATTAAAATTTGCCGGAGCAACGAAGAGCAAAGCGACAATTCGACTATTGGATTAAAATAACTTTGCTCTCGGTAGGCGATATTTTCATTTGAGTCACGATTTTATTCGCAAATATTGCGAGTAAAAATGATACATACTCAGCTGTTGCTTGTAAACACGGCCGTTCAACAGATCGTCGCCCAGCGCACTTCACTCGGGTATTCAGAACTGAGGCTGCGGACCCAATAATCGGGTAAGAATACCAGCGGGTTTAAAGCTGAACTGTTTACGAGTCGGCACTTACTCGCGCACGAACACGAATTCGTTGTAGTGGTTCCAGCGGTTTTCCTCAGAGTCTACTCCGGGTTTGAGCTCCGCGGCGCCGCCGGCCGTGCCGCTGCCGCAGCTTGCCGCCAGCCGGAATCCATTCTCCTGTAGATTATCAAAGGCTTGCTCGATGAACGAGTGTTTCAGGAAGAAGCGCGACGTATACCGGTCCGCTAGCCCGTGGTCGGGGTCGCGGGACTCGTTCAGCGTCTCTCCAAACACGTCTCTGCATAACGTGACTTTGCCACAGACTAGAATGCGGGAGAGCTTTCGGAATTTGACGTCGGCGAGGCCGTCGCGGCCGAACGCGAAGCTGCCTCGATATCCGACGGTGATGCATCCTTTCTCGCGATTCGGAGGACGCGGATCGGCCTCTCTAACTGCGGTTTCGAGTCCGGGGAGTCTGTAGTGTTTGGCTTCGCGCGCGAGGCGCTTGTGTTCGCGGAAGCACTCGGGGAGGACGAGGCCGCCGTCGCGGAGGTAGTCGAGGACGTAGCGGAAGAGGACCCCGTCGCGGTCGAAGAAGAGGCGCCCGCGGGCGTCGCGCGGGTGGTCGGGGTCCGCGAGCGCGGCGGCTAGGATCGCCTCTGGCGCGCGTAATAGCGTGTCGCGAGTCGTGGCGTAGTGCACGCCGCCGACGTTCAGCTCGAGCACCTCGGGCGGCGCGTCCGCCATCTCGCAGGCTCGGGGGCGCAGTGCCGCGGCGGCTGCGCGCCCCGCGCCCCAGTGTTGCCAGCGCGTATGCCTCCGAAACTACAGTCACGGACTCTAATGGGCCACTTTGATACCTTCTCAATTTTGTAGTATTATGCATTAATGCAATGTCATGTAGGTATACAACTTGCTTACCCTACACATCTAAAATACGAAGAGTTCAATTCAAGTGGCTCATTAATTAAACTCCGCGATTTTTTTCATGTCAATGGTTTAGGCAATCGAACGCACGGCCCACCTGATGGTAAGTGGTCACTACGGCCCATGGACACCGAAATCCTATGATCTCCCCATTAAGAAACCATAAGATCTCGAATGCGTTGCCTACCCTGAGGCCTAAAATGGAACGCCTCTGATTTTACGATTTCTTTCTTTCTTATTTCATGATGAGTTAAAATTACAATCCACCCTGAGCTGGCTGGCACTATGTTGAAAATGAAAATATGTAATTATATCTATAATTACATATTTTCATTTTCACTACAATCTGATGATAAAAAGTTAAAAGTTACAATTTATAAGTTCCCCTCTAAACAAAATTTACGTTTTAAATTTTATATTTCTTACTTTATAACCCAAAGTAAGCAAAGGTTCCCAATTTCGTAACTGCAAAAATCATGGTAAAAGCAAAGTTTACATGTTACGCAGAGTAGCCAAAAGTTGCGAAAAATGCCACAAATGTGTCCGTCTGGCAACACCGCGCTCCCGCCCTGACCCACTTCGCGCGCTTCTCGCGAGCCCATCAATAACGCACGCCCAGGTTACTGACTCGGACGTAATTATTTCCCACCCTTTCGAGGGAAAACTTCTCCGTAGAAGCCTTCAAGGTCGCCGTCTATTGTTGGCTAACAGATGGTCCACGGTTCCCGATATTACCAGCGTCTAGGACGCACGCCTGATGTTTTTGCATTTCGTTTTAAATAAATTACTCCGCCGGACACGCCATAATTGTTTTTCTAGTATCATCGCGCCACCTAATGGGATTCTGCGTGAACTGAATTTTTTACTCATTACAGAGTTTTTATCACCGCCGAGGGAAATACGTTTCGGCAGAGTACCTTTATGGACGAGATGAAGGTTGACGTGGGGCGAAAGTACCTAATTAAAGTTTAATATGCTATCGTCGTAAAAATAATGGTAAATGAATTGAAAAGGAGTTTGTAGGGTTCAGCGTTTATTAAATAACAAGAGATAAATAGGCAAATTACACATTAATACACCCATAAAACTGAATTGTAATACTTTAGAGAGATTTCAGATCTTAGGTTTACCTTCAATCTTTCTTGATGACGAAATTGTCGAAGGAGTATTCGTTGATGTCCTTTTGGTTACGGAACTCCGCTTTATCAATTTGGCTGCTTGGGCTGCCCGTGGTCTTCAGCCAGTGCATCCTGAAACCAATCGTCGAATGAAATGACCAGCATAGAGAGACATCACCAGCATCATCATCATCATTATCATCATCATCATCATCACCATCATCATCTTCATCATCATCATCATCATTTCAGCCGAAAGTCGTCCCCTGCTGGACTTGGCTGGATAGGCCTCCCCCAAGGCTCGCCAGTCAGACCGGTCCTGTGCTATGTGCTTCCACCGGTTACCCGCGACCTTCGCGATCATAACCAGCATAAAGTCATCCAATCTTAGTCCTCGGGTTGGGTCTGAGTTAGTTTCGCATTTATAATGTTAAGTACTTTATCCCTAAAGGACTTTTAAACTTAGCCTTATTATAATAACGGCTAATCTATAAGCCTTTCGCAGTGACTGGCAGCCTGATTTTATACGAGAGGGCCTTTAATCCCTTCATGGGTCAGCGTATTAGGGAGCCACTCGCAAGATACGCATATTATTATACGTAT
Organism: Aethes cnicana; assembly: GCA_963971205.1. Classification (NCBI taxonomy): domain Eukaryota; kingdom Metazoa; phylum Arthropoda; class Insecta; order Lepidoptera; family Tortricidae; genus Aethes; species Aethes cnicana. The sequence goes on from OZ020277.1 coordinate 12,746,328, forward strand.
CTATATTGTTTTTCAAGAGGTGCTCTATTCACGTACGTACGTGACGAGTATAGTATGTCCATAAATTATATGGAAAAAATTACGGTCTGAAGCAATATTCTAACATATACAGTCCGGCTATCAGGGCCAGAGGGCGTTCAACCAACAACACTATTACATCCACAACTTAATTTCTTATATATATACTAGCTTCTGCCCGCGACTTCGTACGCGTGGAATATAAAATTGCCGATAACTTTTCTTTCCGACATACGTACATAGCTTTTATGTTGCTCCAAATGATGCACTATCTATTCTTGAAAACTGCATTCAAATCGGTTCAGTGGTTTCGGAGATTAACTCTAACAAAACAGACCTGGACAGACAGAAAAGATTTCTAAAAATCGCTATTTTGTGGTCTACCATACATAAGCCCCCGTTCCTTTGCTTTAACTTTTCTTTCTATGTACAGACACGCCGGGTTCCGCTCTTTTATTATAGTATATTGTAGTATAGATACTGTGACACTATCGAATCGAGTCCTACCCTACTTGAGGTCGTCACAGTCCATTGCTATACTCCTTTCCTCCATTCCTCAATGAAGCTGAAAAGCGGACGGAATGGAAGGAGCTTACTAACCAAGTGACTCGTGATGAGTATCGACTCATCGACGCGAGCTTCAGTAATGAAGAGCCACGACCAAGAAGAGAAGAGGTGATACACCATTATTGCGGGTTGAAGGTGCACTTTCGAGTCCGGCTTGAGATGTTATTTTTTTCTGTTTCAAACTTTGGGGTAGCAGTAGCTAGGGTAGGTGGGTGGAGAAATGATGGTTTGAATTTACGACGGCATAATGAATAGGGATGACGATAACTTTTTTTCCTTAGTCTATCAGGAAGATTATTGAAAAGTATTGGACACGTATTTTTTCTTTTTTCACGTAATCAAACTTATACGGAGATATATTGAGTTGAAATGTCGCGTGACGTCACGGTCAGGTACGATTTATACCTAACGGTGACGTAGTTAGCCCCCACTATACGTGTCTAATATTTTTTTATTACCTGACGGACTAATTAGAATTTCGATTTCTTTACCCTGTCGTCAGGGTAATGTTTAGGGCTCGTCCTACTGTGAAAGCCCGTGTAGTGTTACTGCAAGTAGAAACCCTACTACTAAGGTATGTGTCCCTAGAAAACGAATTCGATTACTCGTTAACCGCGACAGGTTTTTTCTTCAGGATCCAATCACGGGACCCATTATCGGGGCAATTCGATACGTCGCGGTTTGAGTCTTTTTCCATTCGGTTTTAATATATATTGTAGGTGACAAATTAATAAAACAATCGAAATGTAAGATGTTATTGATTGTATGTGTATTTTTGAAAAAATCTGTGTCAAATGAAAGTGTGAACCTTCAGCAACCCGAGCTCTGGCGAACGAACGGCACCGGACCTCTCAGTGCGGTGAATATGTTAATTTATACAAATATATACAGCCAAGAACTTGGGAGAGGTGGATTTACACCTGCTAGGGAAGTTACGAATGGTGGTGCATTTTTACAGTCTGGCGCGTTGTGGTTGGGAGGAATTAAGTCTACTATCACATCACCTCCACTCCACCACACCATAATCACCGCAATAACCTATTTACTTATCTGTGTTGGACTTAGGCAGCTTAGGCCGTTTTGTCATCACGAGGGTGTATGAACTCTTGAGACTTCAAACACATTTTTAAATTACTTCTCAAATTCATACTCAAATACACACATGTTTTCGTTCACCGCAAAACTCACTCAGTGGTAAGTAAATTCTAATTAAGAGGGTGTACTCCGAATGTCGGCAACGTTGCAAATAGATGTCAAATATTTCGCTGTTTTCATTAATTTCTGAATATTACTGAACGAAAACATGAATTATCGCTCTATGGTTGAATAAAACATTAAGTATGGATAGCAACAATTATCATAGGAATACGAAATTTTCAGGATTATGGAAGTAGGTACTATCTTTTGAAAACTTTCCATCGCATTTTTCATGCATTTTAATGTAATCTTATCATTTGCACAAATATAAAACGAGACGCGTCATTCAACCATAGAATGATAACTCCTTTTTTAATTCAGTAATATTGAGAAATTAATAAAACAGCGAAACATTTGACAGCTGTATGCGACGTTGCCAACTTTCGGTAACAACCCTCTTAAATTTGGCATATTAGGTAATTGGATTTTTCAGACTAGATCTTATCTCCATCTCGTAGCCATCGATCGATAATACTTTAAAATTTTTAACTAAAATTACATCATCAAAGGTCAGAATTCTAATTATAAGGCCTCGCTCGGGGCCAGCGACGATGCGCGAGGAGTTTGGGCGGTCCGTCAGGCAAAGGTAAAATAATACGTAAATATAGTTATTTAGTGACAATAGGGATGACGACAACTTTTTTTTCCTTAGTCTATCAGGAAGATTATTGAAAAGTATTGGACACGTATTTTTTCTTTTTTCACGTAATCAAACTTATACGGAGATATATTGAGTTGAAATGTCGCGTGACGTCACGGTTAGGTACGATTTATACCTAACGGTGACGTAGTTAGCCCCCACTCTCCAACTTTAATGTGTTTTAACTTGGTCATTCTTTGTTAATTTGATAAAACAAAAAATACGTGTCTAATATCTTTTTATTACCTGACTGACGGACTAATTAGAATTTCGATTTCTTCACCCTGTCGTCATCCCTATTAAAAATGTGTCTATATAATTATGATAAGTAGTGTTTATGGAGTAGCGAAGTCACTTAATTTACGTTGCTTGAAGCGCCGCCAACGCCCCGCGCGTTTGCCGGTCTCTGATAGAATAGAAGCCTAGGTTTGCCGAGAGATATTTAGTGTCCAGAACTTAAGCAATGTTAATTTCTGAAAGAATTTAATAAGTACGTATCATCTAAACTAGGTGTGGCCCACCACTTCGTCTGCGTTGAGTGTCATACTAAACTTCTACTTTTTTACTCCCATTTAAGGGGTGATTTCTGTGGTAAAAAGTAACCTATGTCAATCTCTACTATAGTCATTTAACTATATCACACAAAAAGACACGTCAATTTGTAGCTCCGTTTTGACGTGAAAGGAGGACAAACAAACACATTCAGACTGTTAATATTATTATAATGGATTTAGTGCTATGTAACTAACACATTGATGAATAAACACATCATATAACTCTGTTGTGTGACCATAGAAAAAGCAAGGTAAACCTAGAATGACAACCTTCATACCAATCAGCATACACAAGAAATGTGTGATTGTGATTCCTGCCTAGATAGCCTGTAAGGAAATTTTAAGCGCCCCTGGATATTGCTCACATACAGAGCTTTTCCGATGTAAATACGCTGCAATGTAAGGAGATTGTCAGTCTATATAATTACCTTGTCTGGTGTAACATGGTTATAACCTATTGAAGAAAAGGTCAGACTCACATAGACTCCACTTTATCCGAAGGTCCCTGCATGTGCCCAAGCACTGTACCCTGAGCAGTGTTCTTGCACCAGCCATGCAGACCCAGTTTCTCCGCCTGTTCCTTTGTATACTGAAAGAAATAAATGCAATGAGCCATTGAAGTAACTCTACAAAACGATGGCAAGAAAAACATCCCGACCATAGCTAGTGGTCTGTGTAGCCTTGAGCGAGGCCTATATTCAGTAGAGGATGTCTTTTGGCTGAAATAATAAAATATTTTGACAAATTTTCCAACATATTGACAATGCTCAAAGCTAAGTAAAGCTTTTAAACCAAATAATGTAATTGTTTGGAGAACAAGATTAGGTAGTTTCCGGTCATATTCATCATAGATACATAAAGGCCTCCTAAGTCTTGATGGATAAAAAGATTAGCTGTGTAGGATGTGTAGTATATTTCACAGCGCTGCATATAGGCAAACAAATCTGCTCAGTGATAATGGCTTATTAGGCAGATCTCCACTCATTATGGTCTATGACACAGAATCAGTTACAAATAGGCTTTCGTCAGACTTTTTTGTTAGCAATCATCCATGATTGATGATGAGGATGAGGGAGTGATGTCCCCCAAATTTTAAAACAAAAAGAATTGTTAAACTATATTCACAGAGGGGTAGAAATAGCAAGTTCTACTTCATAAAGTAGAAAAGCAATGTACCATGCGGAAATTGACACCTTGAACTATTCCGAACACTTCAAAGTCCAATGCTTGCATTCTCACGTAACTATTCTGCTGTGGATTATAATTACTCTTTTCAAAACCAGTTTTTTCGAAACTAATTGAAAGAAAAACCCTCTCTTTTGACAGATGATTGAGTCAAGCCATTAATTATTTTTGTTATTTTTAATGCCTTCAAAATTTTGTGGAATAAGAAGGTAAAATATCAAAGTTAGTGTTCAGTAAGTGAAGCACCACATCTTTTAGCTATGGAGGATTGAAGACACACATTCCACACCCCATACTTTTAGCATTTTATTAAAAAAAAAAAAGTAAATACTTTTATAAAGACACTTTAGTACGATAATAACCTGGAAATTTACCAAATAATTGAAGTTTCAAGTAATAGACGCAGTGAACTAAGAAAAGTAAAATTAAAATTAAATCATGGATGAATTTTTAATTTACCTTCCGGAAAAACACTCCTTGAACTCTGCCAAATACTTCGAAGTCCAGTGATCTCAAGACCATTTCCGCGGTCACTGTGCTACTGCCAAACCTCACAGCACACACTGCAGTTGTTAGAAGTAACATACGAAACATTAAATTAAGCCTTGCGCATCAGTTTCAGATCGATTTTTTTTACAGGTTCGTCTCGCCGGAGATGAAAACAGAAAATTTGCTGGATAATAAAATCTCTACTGACGCCGGTGCCGGTCAGGTCAGTGAACACAACTGTCAAACTACGTCTGTCTGTTCGAAAACCAATGTTAAATCTACTGAAATCTGTTTTGTTATGAATGTATTTTGAAAGTAAAAACTTAACTAACATTTTTTTTTATTGTGAAAAAAAAAACAGATTTTCAGAACTTTACGATGCCAGCTTTAAACAAAAAATAATTGTTATAAAAGAAATATTTTGTACAACCAACAAACTTGGTTCTACATTTAGAACGTTTATTAGGCCGAAGGAGTTTTTTTTAAATAGTTTTGAATACTTTTTAGTTCAAAACTTATTGTTACTAACTTATATAACTAACACATGTCAAAGTCAACCAAAGCATTTGTTAGGATCAATTTCTTTCTATTCGATTTATTTTCGTAAAAATGATTTTTGGTAGATATTTGAATATTCAAACCTTTCAAATTATAACTCGATGTGTTCGTAATAAAGGGTGAGAAGCATTTATTAACAATTAATTAATTTAATTTAATTGTAAGTTAGCGAACACGTCTACTTAATGTTATTAAATTTTCAGGCCCTACTTCCATGAAGTTGCTCGTTATCCGCAAGCTCCTTTGATGCTTGTCAAAGCCTTGCATACTACCGATGTGAGCGATCGTCAAATAATTTACAAGAATTATGTGGAACCTCCTTACGAGGCCCATGACCACAAGAACATGCGGCTGGGAAGGCCAATGTCGCCGCATGTCTTAGACTATGCACCAACCGTGCCATCTTTTACCTCCATCCTGCAACGTATTACCGGTACCTACATTTTTATAAATAAGTACTTCCTGAATGATATTGTTCTGGCTTACTACTACAACCTATTTGCGTTCCACTGCTGGGCACAGGCTTCCTCTCACCACGAAAGGGTTTGGGCTATAGTTTTGGGTTCTGGCTTATTGAGTGGTTATCATCATTATGTCGCCCGAAATACATACAATGCTGTACCGGTCCTGTGCTACTCGCATCTACCAAATTCCCGCGACCTTCACCAGGTCGTCATCATGCACTCTAGCCCTATCTTGTAGGAGGCCTACAGATATTGGGTCTCATCACCATCATTTCAGCCGATATAGACGTTCACTGCTGGACATAGACCTCCCCCAAGGCGCGCCACTCAGACCGGTCCTGTGCCACTCGCATCCACCGCGTTCCCGCGACCTTTACAAGGTCGTCACAGATATTGCGTCTATGTATAGATAAATACTTAGATTTATTGTATGAAACACTGCATTTATTCCTTTGCAGGTGCCATTTTAAGCTTCTACACATTCATGCTAGCAAGCGGCTCCCTGTTTATGTCGAATGGAGTAGACACATACGTTTCTATAATTCAGAGTTTAAATTTATCAACTCCGCTTATATTCATATTGAAGATCATCGTTGGAATACCTTTCACCTTCCACTTCTTTATTGGGTTGAGATTCATTGGTTTTAATATGGGGAAATTTCTAGAACTGAAAGAAGCATACAAGACTGCATACCAAGCTGCGATCGCTGCTGGTGTTTTGTGCTTTTTATTTGCTCTTCGTTAGTGAACGTAATAAGTACTTTGTAACTTTTATGCTCATGGCAGACAGGTCTAAGCGGAAAAGAAAACGAGATGCCGATGGAAGCGAAGCGATAAAATTGGTAAAATTATAGTTTACGGTCAAGTGAGCAAATTATCTTTACTCAGTAGTCCTAATGTTTAACTCCGTCTGCATTAGTTATTTCAAGCTTAAATAATTTAACCTTATAATTATTATAGATTTTTCTTGTTTTGTTTTCCTTTTATTTTCTTTTGAACTGCCTAGAATATAAAATTAGCATGCCCCGAAACGCCGCAGCGTAGAACGAAACGTGTAATTTCTGACATTGACAGTGACAGTCAATGCCAGTTCGTCAGACTCTGTGGTGAGTGTAATTTGTTTGTGCAAATTAAAAACCTTGTTATTTTCGTTATTATTCAGCTATCGTATTTTACAGAAGGCTACTACGATTAATATTGAAGAAAACATACCATGGCGTTCTCTTACTGCGGCAGGTCTGTAAAGAAAACTATTTTGTTATTACATAACCCTATACGGCTAGGTTGTTTTTGTGCTTTCGTTGGTCATGAACGTATGGCTTGTTCACAGATTGGGTGCGAAATCGGTGCTCGGTAACTTAAGTAGGTTTCCTACTGTCCTGAACACTGCTCATTTTGCGCAAGCAGCAGCCGGAGTCCCTAAAATCTCGTTCAAAAAGTATGAGGCCCCACCTTTAGAGCATCATGATATCAGAAACGCTCGCCTCCACCGTCCGCTGTCACCTCATTTGACGATATATGCTCCTCAACTGACCAGTATGTTGTCTATTACGCATCGAATTGCAGGTGAGAAATGGTTTGAACTATAACTTTGGGTATTTTATTTATTTATTCTGTTATGAATAGAACATGCTATGACCATGATTATTGTGGTTACTGTAGTAGCAATTACAAGCTTAGGGCCATATTACACTACAATTCAATTTATTCTTTATTAGTTCTGTTCATCAGTTTTATCAGAGGCTTATCTTTACATACAGTACATCAGAAAAACTCTTTGTGTGCAATATCTATGTGGTACTTCAAATTTTCATACAGGCTCAATAGGCAGTGACGAGTGAGTTGTATGAAGGTTGTTCTTCTAGGTTTACCTTGCCTTTTGTATGGTAATAATTATTAAGTAATGATAATAATTTTTCAAATAAAATCTAAAAGTACCTAAGTAAGTGAAATTAATGATTTTTCTCATTAGTTAATTAGACACGGTAAATTATTCTTATGCAATAAACAGCAAAACTTGCTTACTTTATATGTTACTAGCTTCTGCCCGCGACTTCGCCCGTGTGAATTCGGTTATCGCGTTCCCGCGGGAACTATGCGTTTTTTCGGGATAAAAAGTAGCCTATGTCCTTTCTCCGGGCCCCAACTATCTCCATGCCAAATTTCATCCAAATCGGTCCAGCGACTGAAGCGTGAAGAGGTAACAGACTGACAGACAGACAAAGTTACTTTCGCATTTATAAGTGCAGAAGAAGTAGAGCCCTCAACCAATACAATACCAAAATGTTATTGATTGTATATTTAATAGCAGATTAAGTAAAATACTCATTTAGTTGTGTTTTTTTAGGTATGATGCTGTCAGGCTATGCAACAGTGCTAGGAGTGGGAGCACTGATGTTGCCTAATGATGTTTCCCACTATGTCACCATGATTGAGGGACTGAATCTATCACCGGCTACAATTTTTCTCGCCAAGGCAATCATTGCAGCTCCTTTTGGATACCACTTTGCTAATGGACTTCGCCATCTGTACTGGGACACTGCTAAAGGTCTGAGTATCAAGGAGGTGTACACAACAGGCTACGCTATGTTAGCCACTTCTTTGGTGATTACGCTCATCCTAGCGGCCTTATAATTTTACACTCTTATTAGGTTTCAAACGAAAATTCTGTTACAATTGGGTATTATTTATTTATTTTCAATGTAAGATGCAATAAAATGTAATACAATCAGACTTTTTAATCATTTCTTAGGTCTACATTTAAGGTTATTTCTACTTATTTCTAGGCAATGCCACAGTTAGCAATAACATCATGGATTGCTTTGAACTTTTCAAAGTCAATTTTTTCTGTAGTTGCTAGACCTGTTGCAGTATTCTGAAAAGAGAAATGTTTAAATTAGTAATTTGATTGGGATAATATTACACTCGCAAGCAAAATAATTGCGTCAAAATTTTGTTTTCCGTCTGCAAGGCTTATCTTGGTAAACCATAATGGTTTATGGTTTACCAAGTTATAGAAAAAAAGATTTTGATGCAATTATTTTGCTTGTGAGTGTAGATGATGACATGAAAATTAGGTTCATCTGAGAATTTGTGCCTTTCCAATAGTGCAAAGACAGTGATTTGGATTTTTTTCTGTTAAGTAAGTACATACGTAAAAGCAACAACAAGGTGGAGCGATGACCTGGTGAAGGTCGCGGGAAGTCGGTGGATGCGAGTGGCACAGGACCTTTTGAAGTGGTGGGCCTTGGGGGAAGCCAATGTTCAGCAGTGGACGTCTATCGGCTGATATGATGATGAAGTACATACTTAAATTTTGGTTCCATATTGGCTAACTTTGGCTCTGACCGGAATCCAGGTGCAAGAGGGAATTATGAAAAAGTCACATGTCACATACTACACGAAGTCCTGATAACAACTTACATGGAAGATGACGTTATTGTTCTTCAGATACTCTCCGTAGATGTTGAAGAGATCTTTCCTAGTGTCCAACAGCTCGGCCAGGCTCAACGGTGTGTGTGCTATGGACACATCGGAGAGGAAGTCCTTGGCTGACATCCAGGTCCGTGAGGGTATCATGGCTATGTTACAGGTTGCGTTGGAAGCGAAGCTATCTCGTCCGCTGCCACGGTTGAGGCAAAGCAGCTCATATTGGGTAGCATCCATGTTGACGAGGTCAGAGCCTGAAATAATGGTATATTTATGTGTTACTAGCTTGCGCCCGCGACTTCGTCTCTGGAGTTGTTACGTTCCCTCGGGAACTATGCGTTTTCCAGTTTTTTTTTTTTTAGTTTCAGCGTGAAGATGGTGAAGGGTCAACTGACAAACATACATTGATTAAATTATTATGTATTTGGACATAACAAACTCAAACAACTCTAATTTTATTTACGTAAGTACAGTTGTCGTCAGATATATGTGAACAAAAAAGGTGATCATAAATATCTGAACAGAGTGCATGTTCAGATATTTATGACCACCCTTGTTCGCTCAGATATATCTGATGGCGATTGTACAAACGACTCTGTAACAAGGCACCTAAACTGCAAAGCTTTGATGTAAAAACAACACAGGGGCTCTATTCGATGTGTCACATACGGAAAGGGAGATTCCCAATCCCTGTGCTCACGCTCAAATTGATCGTAAAATCTAGCTGCTTAAAGTGCGCCGCTACGCGTGAGCGCAGGGATTGGGAATGTCGCTTTCCCTATGTAACATTTCGAATAGAGGCCGTTCAAAACCTTTTAACCTTCAGTGGATGAAGTTAAAAGGCTAGAATACTTACTGGAGATAAACGCCACATCTCCCCTGCCTTGCTTGAGACATGTCAATGGGCTGTTATCAGACGGACACTGTTTCTTCAAGATCGACACATCATCGCCTGAAAGATAAGATAAGAATCAAACAAGCATAAGTACAGGTATCATACATACTACTACAACTACAGCCTATTTGCATCCCACTGCTGGGCACAGGCCTCCTCTCATCACCAGAGGGTATGGGCTATAGTCCCCACGCGGGCACAGTGCGGGTTGGGGACTTCACACACATCTTTGAATTACTTCGCAGATGCGTGCAGGTTTCCTCACGATGTTTTCCTTCACCGAAAAGCCAAGTGGTAAATTCAAATTGAATTTCGCACATAAGTAAACTTAGAGGTGCGAGCCGGGATCGAACCCCCGACCCTCTGCATGAGAGGCGGTAGGTCGAACCACTATGCCACCACGGCTTACATACACATGGATTGATTCACACATGTAAGTTTTGGAATTGAGAACATTCGCCTACGTTGAAGATAGTAACTACCCGTTGGGATAATATGTCGTTTAAAATTATTAAATTTTGGTTCTTACTTAGTTTCTTTTTCACTTAAATCTTCAGGAATTCAGGCATGTTCCAAGCAGAAAATCATTTTCATTTAGCTGAATGGTAATAAAGAGTACCATATATAATGATGGACATGTTGGATCAAATCAAACGGGACTTTATGTCGCACCTATACGGTTTAAATTGGAGCTAGTGAGGCGTTTTGGACCTCTACCTTTACGAGGTCGCGGGAATCCGGTGGAAACAAGTAGCAAAAGATGTAAATAAAATATTACGTAGGTAGATAGAGGTACCTTTGGGATTGTTCTCTAGTTTGTCGACGCCTGGTATGCAAGATCCACCGGAAAAGAATGTACCAATATTCTTGACACACTGCAACAAAGATAGGTAGGTACTATAGAATGCAAAATAAGAAAAATAAAGGACAAATTTAATTTGTAGGCCGCAGCATCACTTTATTCGCACAACTTTGTAAACTGGATAGTGGATACCTTTCATTCTATGGAGAATTTACTAAAAACATCATACTTCATTGAAAGTAAGTAATTCTTGACATACCTAACGGCATTTGCTTACTTACCTTGGGTTCTGATATGGTATTTTAAATTGGCCGCCTCGATCGGAACGACCCTAAGTAGGTAAGTAATTGTTGTTTTATCATAGGTTCGTCTATGATATTCGCTTCCAAATGTTGTATCGTGGCCAAATCATAATGAAAAGTTAAGGAAAACTTACACAAAAAACATTACCTGCAAAACGTCGGGCGCCATTTCTATTAACGGTCGCTAAACTTGGAACCTGTATTTGCTATTTTCTATCTTGTAGACAATGTTATAAAGTTCGGAATAGGCTGAGCATAGTGAGCATGCATGTTTATATATCTCTCTAGGTAGGTAAGTAGCTCGCTGAGACTGTTAGCAATAATGATATTTACGACTACGTGTTAAGGGTGAAAGTGGTACTTACGTTGTCTGGAGTGACGAGCCCTTTGTTAATAAGGTAATAGACAGGAGCGTCCAAACCACTGAAGGAGCCGTAAGGATCATGGCACGACCTAAAATTAAGTTTAATTTGTTAGGTACTTTACTTACTAGTACTTAATTACAGGACGAATATTTTTTTATTGTGTAATGTAGTGTAGGAGTTTCGTCCTGGCACAGAATAAGTAATAGTACTAACGTACAGAAGGCCGACTGCTAACAAAAAACCGGTTTTGTTTCACCGTACGCTCCCAAATTGGCCATCTCTTTCCATCACATGCAGCGCGCTCTTTCGGAGGCCACGCCCTAGCGCTAGGGCTAGCGCACTCGAGAACATATTAAATGATGCGTCTAGTATTAGTACATAGGTTTGGTAGAATAGTGTCATTAACAAAATATATATTTAAGTTAAGTTAGTTTTTTTTTATTATTAAAAATTAAAAACACTCGTCTACACAGATGCTACAACGTAATTTACTATTAAGTTATCACATACATACTTTATCTGTCAATTTATGAATCTGCTAAATTCAAAATTAAGACACACAGTCAAACAACTGCATTATCATAATATACTAGCCTTTGTCCGCGACTTCGTCCCGAGTACATAGACCCAATGATACTATAAGTACTGGACATGCATAGTTATTGTTATTATTCTTATTGAAAAAATAAAAAATTGGGTTGTCTTGAACTACCTCCATACAAAATTTCATCATTTTACTCTTTACCAAATCATTTTTTTGTTGTTGTTAATACAACCCTCTGCAATACAATATTTTTTACATAATTCCAATTTCATAGCACATTTCACTCTTACGTCGCAACGTACGTACATTAAGAGTTTACGCGCGCGCGTGCACCCGCTAGCAGTGCGCGGCAACCACTAATCATCACGCCACGGTGCGAAGCCGGCGGGTACTTGTATCGAGCGCGAACAAATCAAAGAGTGCGCCGCGCCTGGTCCTGGTGAAATTAAAGTCTGTGGCGTATGTAGCTCTCCGAAAAAGTAGCTGAGTGGATTTGAAATTATGAAATTTTCATTGAAGGCTTGCAATATTTCAGCAGATTGATAAGTAGGTATAATACCTATCTTCCTAACATCTTCCTCTCATCTCGAATGCAACGCGGGCTCAGTGCGGACTCACGATTTTTCCTTCCTTCCTAAGAAGAGTGCAAAATTTGGCACTAATTTCTCAGCATTCCCAGAGACGCAAGTCTAGTTTTGAAGCCTACATTAGAATTTTCAAGTAACTACCTATAGGTCAAATCACTACATTATCACGACTTCCATCTTCCTCTTCCTAAAAAACGTTATCTACCTTTTCCCCCTCAAGTCCTCCATTTTGTCGAAGTTAGTTCCCTTCTTAACAACGGCGACAGCGTATTTTGGTTTCTTCTCCACTCCATACACTTCATGGAATACTGGATGCAGGTTATATTTCTTGGCAGCATGTGCTACTGCCATATCGTCCACTGCGGCCAAATCTGAACCGTTGTCTTGTACCTGGTTTTATTTTAAAAGGTGTATGATTAATATGTTGTTCTTTTCAATAAGGCACATAAGTAGTAACTTTAAAATTTAGATACCTAAATGAAATTGAATGGCGTCCGGTAATAAATGATCTAACTATCTAGAGGAATCCAATTAGTAGGTATCCAAAGCCAGTTATGATATATAAAATGATGGTCGATGATGATGATTGATGATAAAGATGGTCATAATGGCGTTGATGATGGTAATGATGATGATGACAACGATCAGGATGACTACTACTACTACTACTACAGCCTATTTGCGTCCCACTGCTGGGCACAGGCCTCCTCTCATCACGAGAGGGTTTGGGCTATAGTCCCCACGCGGGCCCAGTGCGGATTGGGGACTTCACACACATCTTTGAATTACTTCGCAGATGCGTGCAGGTTTCCTCACGATGTTTTCCTTCACCGAAAAGCTCAATGGTAAATTCAAATTGAATTTCGCACATAAGTAAACTTAGAGGTGCGAGCCGGAATCGAACCCCCGACCCTCGGCATGAGAGGCGGTAGGTCGAACCACTAGGCCACCACGGCTTCAGCACGGCGATCAGGATGAGGCTGGTGGTAATGATGTGGTCTTGATGATGACGATGATGATGATGACAATGATGATGATGATGATGTTGATGATGATGTTGATGACAATGATGATGATGATAAGGATGATGATGATGACATTGACGATAGTCATGAGGGTGCAATGGAACAGTTGTTGGTGACGATGAAGATATTAATTTTAAATGTAAGTAGGCAGGTATAAATGCACATTGCTCGCAGGACTGATGGCCGTTGGGGCAAGAAAGTCCTGGTGTGGCGTCCGCGAACCGGTAGACGAGCTGTCGGTAGGCCTCCAACAAGATGGAGTGGAGTGAAGACCAAGGGCGGATCCAGCTTTCGACTCAGGGGGGGGGTCACGCCATACAACCCCCCCCCCCCTTTTCGCGTAACGGGTTAAAAATACATAATAGCAGTAGACCTAGTCCTGCCGAGGGGGAGGTCATGACCCCCATGACCTCCCCTGGATCCGCCCTTGTTGACGACCTTGTAAAGGTCGCGGGGACGCGGTGGATGCGATTGGCACAGGACCGGTCTGAGTGGCGCGCCTTGGGGGAGGCCTATGTCCAGCAGTGGACGTCTATCGGCTGAAATGATGATGATGAGGCAGGTATAAGTAAGCTCTTCTTTATCTAAATATATAAAACTCAAAGGTGACTGACTGACTGACATAGTGATCTATCAACGCACAGCCCAAACCACTGGACGGATCTGGCTGAAATTTGGCATGCAGGTAGATGTTATGACGTAGGCATCCGCTAAGAAAGGATTTCCCGAAATTCCCACGGGAACGGGAAAAAACGGGGTTTGTCATTTTAATATTTCTGCGCATACGAAGTTGTGGGGAAAAGCTAGTCTAAATATATAAAACTCAAAGGTGACTGACTGACTGACATAGTGATCTATCAACGCACAGCCCAAACCACTGGACGGATCTGGCTGAAATTTGGCATGCAGGTAGATGTTATGACGTAGGCATCCGCTAAGAAAGGATTTCCCGAAATTCCCACGGGAACGGGAAAAAACGGGGTTTGTCATTTTAATATTTCTGCGCATACGAAGTTGCGGGGAAAAGCTAGTTACACTATAAATTAATAACTTCAACGTACGCTTTTCAGGCAGTCCGCCTCGGACGCCTCTTGCACGCAGTCGAGGCGCGGGCGGATGTCGCGGCTGAACGCGAATGTTGACAGAGCGCGGCACTTCGCAAGAGCCACGCTGGAAGTCACGCATAATCTGGGGGTCGCAACTAGTCTAGTTAGTATTGGCTCTGAAGGTTTTTATGTTGGAGATACGAGTAGGTAGGCTGTGGAAAGTGACGATGAGGCAGAAGAGATCGACATGCTTATCTAGAGACTATTTCAAGCAAGTGCTAGGGCCCGCCTATAATTTTTCATTGAAAGACATCCCCATAGGCCCAAGTTTCGCCACATATGCATTCATTCAACAAATTAAAGCCAACGGAAACATCAAACGAAATTTGGAGTACAATCCATTTCAAGAATTAAGTACCTTAGATACCTATGTAGATACTATTCGGTTCTGTTAATTGGATAAACCTTGATTTTAAGGAAAATCTTTGTACATTCACAGCGGACTGAGGTTTTCTCTATCTGCTCAGTTGGTCTTATTACTGTATATATAAAAAACTTTTCCAAATCGTTTCAATATGCTATTGAAATTAAACGCTTTGATTAGCGTCCTAATTCGAGCGTCCAGATATTATTTCCCATAGTTCACAAAGTATATAAAAAACTCAAACGAAGAGCCCCAGTTTGTCAACATGGAAACGAAAGGTCAAATGTGAACTGCAGACATGTCAACACTCAACACGCCGCTTCCTCACTCCATTAATAGTAGTTAAAATTCTCTTGAGGTTTGCCTTTACTTTCAAGAAGGAATGAGAATAAGTTCAGAGGTCAAAAATCAAACGTCAAAAGTTTAATGGCACGAAATTAGACCTTGTAATCATCAAATTAAGGACGGAGGACAGGATTAAGAGAAAAATAATTGCATGACTTATCGAAATCATCAAAACTTGGACGATTAAACTGCGCTACCTATGTAGCAAATATGGTTCATGTTTTTTAAAGCTGTATTGGCAGAATGTCATAGCGAACCATAGAGTAAATATTGCTTGTAGCTTTTTTAAACGGCGGAATGCCAAGATTCTGTGTCACAAATATATCAAATGGAAATTAAAAAAAAGTGAGTTACCGGCCTAGGCCTGCAACGTTTGTATGAAATTTCATTATAGACCAATTTGTCTAGCCGCGCCTGAAACGTGATACTTCCCAGGCTAATAAGAAGAACATAACATCAATATTTCATTGCATGTTTGAGAGAAATATTTTACTATGGGACAAAATGACGTTTCTGTATGGAATGACAGCTCGGCAGCCATGCTTAACGACCAGGAGTCCGTCAACTATGCCTGAATCAACACCCTTAGTAAGTTTCTAAAAGAAAAGTGGTTGCCCTTAGGCTTTCTAAACTGACGAGGGCCCTCGTCAGTTTAGAAAGCTCTTTCAATAATTTCGGTGTAGTTCGACTTCTTTAGAGACGCGGCCGAGACTATAGGGATGTTTTTTGATATTTCCAGGAAATTGGCAAACTTGGTTGCCTCGGTTTTGACTGCCTAGAGACGTAGGGTCGTAGGGAAGGTCTTGCTTGTTTATTTTTATTTATTCTTACCTGACTACGGGTTCCGGTGGGCCGTGTCCTCTCTCGATGACCTCGGTGTAGTTGGCCTTCTTGAGATAAGTGGCCGGGGCTATGGGGATATTGTCTGCGACGTGGTGGATCTTGTCTGACAATCCCAGAACATTGGCGAACCATTCTGGACGGGGATTGGCCGCGGCACCTAAGGCGACGAAGGAAATGCTTTGTATTATTACTTATTATCATCCCTTGCCTGATTTTTGCGCTTTATCCGGTATTAAATTTGAACTTGTCTGTTTACGCTACGAAAAGAAGGACTTCCTGATACCTTAAATGAAGAAAGTATATAGTAAACTCTCTAAAGAAATCACATTAAAACCAGTGATGTCAGTGATAGATTACTCCTAAACAACGAAAGAAAGAAAATCTTTGACACAGTCTTTGAAAACTTGTAAAATGTCAGACAACGTAATGATTTCAGCTCAATGTTTGAATTTCCTTCAGAATACGTAATGAAAGGGCTCGGGACACAAGATTCCAGATCTAAGCTGATAAAATGATAGGCTTTGTTTTGAACATGAGTGAATATGTTAATTTGGCTTCCTTTAATCTTCAAATTTTGGGAATTTATTTTGCTTAGTACCTATTGGTTCTGACAGCGTGGAAATTAGATACTTTCTGGGGGTACCTATTAAAAGCCAAGTAGTACTTAGGTAAATTACTTGTTTGATAATGAGGTATCCTGAAATATCAGATAGTAAAGAAGACGTCCAAAGAGGTTTCCGGAGCGAACTCAACGCTTCATAACTCAAAAGTCTCACCCTAAACTTAAGATCGTTATGAATTATGAACTATTATTATTGTTTAGGTTACAATGTACTTAGAATATTATTATTTCCTTTAGCTAAAATATTATTTCCAAACCGCAGAGTACAATTCAATATCGCGTGCTTCACCACAATAAAGTGCGGCATTAAGTTTATTACCCGAGCAGGTGGGTGATTGGAAACAAGAGGAATCGGCAATAAATACTTCAAGACGAAACTAAAAGGACAACATAAGGTCCTAGCCAACCTTGGTTCTGCTGAGCCTAACAAAATAAAGGGCTTGCAAATATTGTAAAAAGTGGAAATAAGCAAATCATGAGTAGGTTTGGTTAGTTAGTGGGATCTGGTTATTTGTACAAGTAATTATGATTATTTTATGCTTGTATTGTAATATTTCTATGCAAAAAATCCGAGCCCTTAAGTACTTAATGTTTTTTGTGACTGTTAGGAATGTGGAGTGGTAGAGGCCTTAAATAATCAATGTCGATTTAATTTTAAATTCGCTTGAGTCATGCTGGGAATATTTGCGTGTCTGTCTACACTACATCTTAAGGCCTTAAAGAATCAGTCAATTATATGCCTTTGGGTAACAAAGTTCTACTCATCTCTTTTATTGACACAAGGTTGCCTCACGCCCGGGTCCTATATCCACAAAACGCCTTTTTTGGCTACGGGTTACAATTTGACATTTGCTTTATAGATAAACCATCCGTAGCCATAACGAGGCGTTTTTTTACTAGGGCCTTAGGTTACTAGGGGTCTTACCGGAAGCAGCCAGCTGTTTAATCTTCTCCCTCAGCGGGGTAAGCTTGGCGGTGACGTCGTTGTGCCCCAACAAGCCCTGCCAGGGCCGCGCGGCCCAGGAGCAGGCCTTCTCCCGGACCGGAACCTTGGACCCGTCGGCGCAGAGGTACGCGAAGTCATCGGGGTTCTCTGAGGATTGGCTGGCCGGGACTGTGCCTACTGGGAGCTGGCGATATCGGATTGATTGTAGTAAACTGATTTTTGTACTCGTCAATTGAAATATGTGTATTAAGATTTCATAGAGAATACTGCAATGTCACTCTTTTCATCGTTAAATAGTCATACTTCCGAAACAACCGAAATAAGTTATTTCGATTCGCTCTAGACGATCGAAATACTTTTTTTGTACTCGTCAATTGAAATATGTGTATTAAGATT
The DNA here is from genome assembly GCA_963971205.1 of Aethes cnicana. Classification (NCBI taxonomy): domain Eukaryota; kingdom Metazoa; phylum Arthropoda; class Insecta; order Lepidoptera; family Tortricidae; genus Aethes; species Aethes cnicana. The sequence goes on from OZ020277.1 coordinate 12,764,571, forward strand.
TCATAGAGAATACTGCAATGTCACTCTTTTCATCGTTAAATAGTCATACTTCCGAAACAACCGAAATAAGTTATTTCGATTCGCTCTAGACGATCGAAATACTTTTTTTGTACTCGTCAATTGAAATATGTGTATTAAGATTTCATAGAGAATACTGCAATGTCACTCTTTTCATCGTTAAATAGTCATACTTCCGAAACAACCGAAATAAGTTATTTCGATTCGCTCTAGACGATCGAAATACTTTTTTTGTACTCGTCAATTGAAATATGTGTATTAAGATTTCATAGAGAATACTGCAATGTCACTCTTTTCATCGTTAAATAGTCATACTTCCGAAACAACCGAAATAAGTTATTTCGATTCGCTCTAGACGATCGAAATACTTTTTCACGTTTCGGCATGGCCATCTAGATGCACGTCGTGACCAACTAGATTACAGGCCCTACCACGAAGAGCAAAATTCAAACGACATTTATTTTTCTTATATACTCGTACTAATGAGTTAAATTATTAATTTTAATGGACTCGTACAAAAAGTATTGTTCACAATAGTGCCATAATCAAGCTTTTCAATCTCGTACCTTACTTAGGCCACTCAGCAAGCTTCGTGGCCTAAACACGGTACTCGACTGAAAAGCTCTCTATTATGTCACGATTGCGAAAAATACTATTCACGTTTCGGCATGGCCATCTAGATGCACGTCGTGACCAACTAGATTACAGGCCCTACCACGAAGAGCAAAATTCAAACGACATTTATTTTTCTTATATACTCGTACTAATGAGTTAAATTATTAATTTTAATGGACTCGTACAAAAAGTATTGTTCACAATAGTGCCATAATCAAGCTTTTCAATCTCGTACCTTACTTAGGCCACTCAGCAAGCTTCGTGGCCTAAACACGGTACTCGACTGAAAAGCTCTCTATTATGTCACGATTGCGAAAAATACTATTCACGTTTCGGCATGGCCATCTAGATGCACGTCGTGACCAACTAGATTACAGGCCCTACCACGAAGAGCAAAATTCAAACGACATTTATTTTTCTTATATACTCGTACTAATGAGTTAAATTATTAATTTTAATGGACTCGTACAAAAAGTATTGTTCACAATAGTGCCATAATCAAGCTTTTCAATCGCGTACCTTACTTAGGCCACTCAGCAAGCTTCGTGGCCTAAACACGGTACTCGACTGAAAAGCTCTCTATTATGTCACGATTGCGAAAAATACTATTTTCATTCCCATTTAGGGAAACGTAATGTCAACGGACTGTATGAATTTTTCGTTTCTTATTGTACGTAAACTAGCTTTTAACCACGACTTCGTATCCGCATAAACATTAACATGTAAAATCCCATTATTTCCCATTTCCACGCGAGTATCGTGAAATCCTCTCTTAATCCTCCCCCAGGAACCTACTAAACTACTACAACAGCCTATTTACGGCCCACTGCTGGGCACAGGCCTCCTCTCATAACGAGAGGGTTGGGCTATAATCCCCACGCGGGCCCAGTGCGGATTGGGGACTTCACACACATCCTTGAATTACATCGCAGATGCGTGCAGGTTTCCTCACGATGTTTTCCTTCACCGAAAAGCTCAGTGGTAAATTCAAATTGAATTTCGCACATAAATAATTTCAGAGGTGCGAGCCGGATTTGAACCCGCGACCCTCTGCATGAGAGGCGGCAGGTCAAACCACTAGGCCACCACGGCTTCTTACCTACTAAACTAGTACATGCTAAATTTCAGTTTTTTTCGTCTGTGCTTTGGCATCAGACATTCATTCAGTCAGTAACAGAAGAGTTTTAATTATATTTATCAATCGATAGCTTTGCAACTGACCACATTTGATAGAAATGATGATAACGCTACCAACAGGGATATAAGAGTAGGCTTACCCATAAAATCTCTAGGTACTATTCACTCTTGATTTGAATACACCACGACGACTATAGGAACACATACACCGCTTAGCGGTTTCTATACGTGGAAGAAACGTAAGTCAATACTCCCGCAGTGGAACTCTATGCGTCCCAATCTAAAAAGGTCTACCTTATACCCAGGGGTTGTTTGATGTCCGCCTGATACGCTGTTCTGTGGCATTGCATGGAAGTTTCAAAATACTTACCCCAAAGAACTTCCTGACGTAGATGACCTTGGTGAAAGCGACCTGACCCCCATTGTGGGCGAGGCAACTCAAAGCACCCTCGTACCCGCTGTAGTTATCCGGATAGTCGCATTTTTCAGGGTGCTCGCAGAGAGCGCATAGCTGGCTGTATTGTGCCTCTGGAGGAAATGCGAAGATTTAGTCTGGTTTGGAAGGTGAGGGAGGGATTGAAGGAGGTAAGTAAGTTCACGGAAGACCAGCGTCGGATGCTTTAGTAGTGCCCGGCATATTGCTGAGTGTTCACCCTTTTCAGTACATTTAGCAAATAAGCTCTGCCATTGTATTTCTTCCCTGTATTTTTGTGTATGCATATAGGTACTGAAGTAAATTATCTTCTATTCTATTCTTCTTCTATAAGTTAAGTAGGTAGGTGGATGTTCAGCAGTACTATATTTCCTACTACTGATATAGAAATGGGTATCATGTCATGGGTGCTAATGTGTGTACAGTTATTGAATTCTCGTAATTGTGTAAAAATCACAGCAAAATTTATCTAAAATCCTTTTATAAATACGAATGAGTTTGCAGACCAAAATTACAATTTCAGGTAGGTTACTTTTTCATTTCTGAGAATTCTAACTAAGTAGGTAGGTTAAGTATGTATTATTTATGATATACTTATTTGGATACGTTTAATGTTAAATTACAAAATAAACAATGGTATGGTACCATCCTACAATACACGTTTCTTCGCTGAAAACATTTTCACCATTTCGTCAGAAAAAGGATCGAAAACATATTACATCTGTCGTAAGGAGGCGATGAGTGCCTACCGTACTACCGACTCACGTGACTTCGTTAGAGCGGCCCCTAGACGGCCGTAACCGTGGCTTTACGGGCCCGCGGGCGAAACGCTCTGATTTACGACGGGAACTAGGGAGATTAAGTCTATTTTTAGCTCATCCAACTCATCAAAAGTTCATATGTAAGTTAGAGTTGCGTATGGTTTTAACGCGTCTTTACGTAGGTGGCGGGGAACACGTTTCAACAATCTTTCTTTCTGGCTATAAAAGAAAGATACCTACTAAGTTTGTCATCATTCCGTTTAAATAAAGCGTTCAAAGTAATCTCGACTGGTGAATGAAAACGTTTACGATTTTTACAGTCTCTTATTTATACGCATACTTATGCGTTAATCCTCCGAAAACAGATACAGCATTGTGCAAAAGTTCTAGAAACGAATTTCATGCGTTACCTACTTACAGCAGCAGTCGACCACTAGTAGTAGAATCTTGTAATTTTGCGTAAACAGTTCATACATATGTACATATACACCTACTTACTTCTGTTGCTGACTATACACAAACTATAGCATAGTTAGTAAATTATGTCATTGTATAGATGACCCTCGCTTACGGCTCAGGCCAACATATTAACTTTAGTGAAAAAATCACAAACTTTTCGCACTAGTATTAAAAAAAAAAACTTACTCCAAACAGAGTTGGTTTTGTCGTCCGGCGACCATTTCCCGACGATACAAGACTGGCTGAAGAAACTCGACAGCGCTCTCAACTCATTCTCTTTGGGGGAGATGCTGTGGTCGTTCATTTTGGGAAACACGCTGCGTTTCATGAGCATTGTTAAAGGAATCTGTGGCAACATTAGTAGAGATTTATGTTATTGTTTCTTACAATAACCTATGAGTAGTGTTTGAAATCGAAAGTTATTCAGAATACGAGTATTATTGGAAAATGATCGTACATGCTATTTTATTTGAAACTAGCTTCTGCCCGTGACTTTGCCTGCATAATATTTGGTTATCTAGTTACAGCGGGAACAGTGCGTTTTACCGGAAAAAAAAATCTGAAGCGATCCAGCGGTTGAAGCGTGAAGAGGTAACAGGAAGACAGAGTTATAATATTAGTATGTATGGTTATTAGAGATTATTCTTCGTGTCAACCCTAGATGTAACGGGGTTAGGTACCTATATGAGTATGTTACGCAACTGTTATATGTAGGTACCTATATGAGAGCGATGAATGGTCGGTAGGCGGTCAAGCCCACACGGCATTTCCCTTGAAGGTAAATTTAAGTAGTTCAAAGCACTCCAAAGTAAGAAATACGAAGGAGTGAGAAATAAAGAAATAAAAAATTGCCTCTCAGTAGGCACTAAGATGTGGCGTACTGACAACATAACAGTGTCTCTTTTAATACAACACGCCTGACGCATCACTTCGTTGATTGAATCACAATCAGACGGGAATAAAGCATTTTCCTTCGGCGGTCTATTACCTTTGTGATCCATTCGTGGAACTGGGCTGCGAGTATATTAAAGTGATCGAAAAAAGGAAATTGAAAGTAGCGATGTGTGTGTGAATTTTGTTTGGATAAAATATGCCTTTGGTTTCAATTTTTTATTACAATAATGTACCTACGTCAGTTGTTTGCAGAGAAACCACTTGCATAGAGTCAAAAAAGAAGTGGAGAAATTTGTGGCCTAATCTTTGATATGAGATCTAATATTATAAAGGCGAAAGTGACTCTGTCTGTCGGTCTGTTACCTTTCCACACTTAAACAATGCTTGAGATTTAGATACAATTTTGTATGGATGTAGCTAGAGCCCGGGAAAAGACATAGTAGGCTACTTTTTATCTCGGAAAAATGCATAGTTCCTGTGGGAAAACTATAGTCAAATTCCACGAGGTCAGAAGCTAGTTTTAATAACTTTTTTCATGTGACGGTAATCCTTACCTTATATCCAACGTTTCTGTTGACTCCAGTATGGCAAGACTTCAAACCCTTTAGCTGGTCCAAGTTATCGACGGGAAGATCTTTGTGGACCACTATCACCGCTTGATACCGGAATTCCGCTGCAATGGAAACTTTCTTTGAGAACGTAGGTATTGGTTTTGGGAAAATGCATGGCCTTATATCAAACATTGTACCTAAGGTTTCAAAACAGCTGTGGCCCTGTTTAAAACCCCTCAGTTTGACGACAGGCTTGGCTCAGTTGGTAGGGACCCTGCCCACTGTTCCGACTGTCGCGGGTTCGAATCCCGCTCGGGGAAAACATTGTGTGATGAGCAGAAATGTTTGTACACGAGTCATGGATGTTTAGTATTTATATATGTATTTATTTCTCTATATAAGTATTCATATCGTTATCTAGCACCCATAGTACAAGTTTTGCTTAGTTTGGGGCTAGGTCAATTTGTATGAAATGTCCCAAAATATTTATTTATATGCTGAGGTTGAAGATCCAAATCAAAGTTAAAAGAAATTATGAATTTTAATTGTGTAAACCTACTAATTGCGAAAGGAAACACCATAAAGTTCGTTTCTAGATATAGGTATACATAAGTGCATTGCGATCCGAGATCCGAGATATTTATCAATCAATGATGATGATATTATTATACAACGTGAATAACTATCGACTGCAAACAGCAAATTTCATTCGGTGCCAAAGCTAAAATGCAGCTTAAACTAACATAGTTGCATTGCTGTGAAACTGGGAGTACAATTCAGTGCATTACCATGAATAATGGGCTGGAATTTATACAGCGGGACTAAAATGTTATTACAATTGTACTCGGAGAGCATACTGATGAATTGGTGGTATGAATGACTTTTGTAACAATGGAATATGAATAATTCTGAATTATTGGAGAAACGGTTCATAAAACGTTCATAGGGTTACAAAAAAACACGGGACTGCCTTAGGCACCTACTAAACAGATTTTTGTAAAAACCTTTTTGAATATACAAGTTTGCTGGTGCTAAGCTCGGAAATGCTCATCCATTTTTTTTGGCGATCTCCTAAAGGGCAATCAAGAGTTAAATTTCAATTAAGAAGTAGATATATATGTACTCGTAATAGCAAAGAAGTCTAGGATCATTTTATTCTACCTGCTGACTCTACCGGGTTATTACAGAATTTCTTTAAAAATCTCCTTCAAGCTTTGTAAACTCTCAGATGTAAGTACATACGAATAAAGCAATCAATATTGCCCTTACTCGTTAAAACTTCCCAGAGCCGTGGCAAATTTGTCACGAAAATGCCGGCTTGTTTGCCCGGCCCCATTTCTTCAGCGATTAAGCCTCTCATTAGGAAAACAATCAGTGAAAAAGCCTCCGTCCATTGTGTGGACGTGTAGTTGAGAGAAATGGATTTTATTGGACGTAATCTTTAGGTTTCCAACGCAAAGGCGGATCCAGCTTTTGACTCAAGGGGGGGTCACGTCATACAACTCCCCCCCCCCTTTTTTGCGTCAGGGGTTAAAAATAAATAATAGCAGTAGACCTTGTCCAGCCGAGGGGGGGTCATGACCCCCATGACCCCCCCCCCCCCCTGGATCCGTGCTTGTTCCAACGTTTGCATGGTATTCGGTGCTTTGGAAGCATTTGAAAATTGGACGCTCTAAAGTGGGATTGGATTCACGATAGCATGGCGTGGCTAAATGCAATGTTCATGCTCTTTGCTAGCAGTGTTTTGAGAAAATAAAAGAAAATTATGTCTTGGTGGAACTTTTTCACTACTTTATATTGCCATAAAAAATTTAACGGTATCCACTGAGTGAAGATAAGACAATTCATGTAATTTTGATACCAAACTTCCATGTACAAAGGCAAAATTTACATACCCAAATCGTACCTATTCATAATTTCAGCCGAAAGAAAATGAGTCCTAAAAAACTTGTCTTTTTTGGTTCACTGGAATTCCCAATCTTCGCATTTTCAGTCAGTCAGTCAGAATTTAGACTTATTAAATGTTTGGTACCTAAATGAATACAAACTTATTGTGCAACATTGACATCTTAATATTCTTCTAGTAGATATCATTGTGTGATCTACGAGCCGAGGTGGCCTAGTGGTTTGACCTACCGCCTCTCATGCAAAGGGTCGCGTTTCAAATCCGGCTCGCACCTCTGAAATTATTTATGTGCGTAATTCAATTTGAATTTACCACTGAGCTTTTCGTTTAAAAATAATCATTAACTTTAAATATATTACTAAGTCAAACATTTTAAGCGAGAGACCTCATCATGTTCTTATTGACATGTATTAATGAACTCTTTTATACATGATGTATTTCATTATTTATTGACATTTTGAGACTGTCGACATCTATGGAATTTATATTTATTTGACAATGGAGGCCATCTCCATAATATTTTTTTTCTGGACCCTTGGAGACTATATACATCTCTAAGATCTTAGATTTAAGTTTAAGTTAGGGACTATACATCCCTTCAATATAATTGTAGTACGTACCTATATGTATATTTTATACATGTCATGTAAATGTTATAACAATGTGTAAATTTTGAAAAAAGGCCTTCTGCTTGAGTTTGTTGCGGCGCTTCTTCTCAAGCAATGGGTCTAGGAAGGGCTAGTAAATTCTTTTCTGACGTGTAAAAGTGCCCCTATGTGGCCAATTTGCTGAATAAATGATTGAATTTTGAATTTTTGAATTTGAATTTCGGTGAAGGAAAAAATCGTGATGAAACCTGTATGCATCTGCGAAGTAATTCAAGGATGTGTGTGAAGACCCCAATCCGCCCTGGGCCCGCGTGGGGACTATAGTCCAACCCTCTCGTGAGGAGACCTGTGCCCAGCAGTGGGCCGTAAATAGGCTGTTGTAGTAGATCTACGAGTCAGCCTTACACTTCGTAACAGCTCGATACAATACAAGATAATCGATTCGAATCGTTTCCTGTCCATTGTTGTGACTTTCTCCTATTCAAGTGTCATGCTGCAGATCGAACGCCAACGATTGACACCAAACATTTTACAATACGAGCGCCATGTTGTTTTTAGTTGTTGCGTAATGTTAATTGTTAACTCAATCCGCACTGGGCCTTTATTCAAAGTCGCATCGCGTGAACTTTCATCATCATCATCATTTCAGCCGATAGACGTCCACTGCTGGACATAGGCCTCCCCCAAGGCGCGCCACTCAGACCGGTCCTGTGCCACTCGCATCCACCGCGTTCCCGCGACCTTTACAAGGTCGTCACTCCATCTTGTTGGAGGCCTACCGACAGCTCGTCTACCGGTTCGCGGACGCCACACCAGGACTTTCTTGCCCCATCGGCCATCAGTCCTGCGAGCAATGTGCCCCGCCCACTGCCACTTAAGGTTCGCAATTCTTTGGGCTATGTCGGTGACCCCAGTTCTACTGCGGATATCCTTATTTCTGATTCTATCACGCAGAGAAACCCCGAGCATAGCCCTCTCCATTGCCCTCTGGGTGACCTTGAGCCTTCTTATGAGGCCCATCGTAAGCGCCCACGTCTCGGAACCATAAGTCATCACTGGCAACACACACTGGTCGAAGACTTTCGACTTAAGACACTGCGGTAATTTGGACGAAAAGACACTGCGAAGCTTCCCGAACGCTGCCCAGCCGAGTCGGATTCGACGATTGATCTCTTTCTCGAAGTTGGACCTACCTAACTGGACTGTTTGTCCCAGGTATACATAATGGTCAACAACTTCGAGCGCAGAGCCTCCGATTATTACTGGAGTTGGCACAACATGGACATTGGACATGATCTTCGTCTTGTCCATGTTCATTTTCAGACCAACTCGATCGGAAACTCTGCTGAGGTCAACGAGCATAGCACTGAGGTCTTCCATGGTCTCAGCCATAACTACTATATCGTCGGCAAATCGAAGGTGAGTGATGTACTCGCCATTTACATTGATGCCTCGACCTTTCCAGTCCAGCACCTTGAAGGCATCCTCCAATGCAGCGGTGAACAGCTTCGGAGAGATTACGTCTCCTTGTCTGACTCCCCGCTGCAGTGGGATGGGCATCGTGGTCTGGTCCTGTAGTCGGACGGACATGGTGGCATTTTCGTACAAACACTTCAACACTTCGATGTACCGGTAGTCAGCTTGGCACCTCTGGAGAGACTGCAGCACAGCCCAAGTCTCGATCGAATCGAAGGCTTTCTCGTAGTCCACAAATGCAAGGCAAAGGGGGAGGTTATACTCTTCGGTCTTCTGTATAACCTGCCGCAACGCATGTATGTGGTCTACGGTACTATAGCCCTTTCGGAAACCGGCTTGTTCGGGAGGCTGGAATTCGTCAAACCTGCGCGCGAGACGGTTCGTAATGACTCTCGAAAACAGCTTGTAGACATGACTCAGAAGTGAGATGGGTCTATAATTCTTCAGCAAGGTGTTATCACCTTTTTTGAAGAAGAGCACCACCACACTTCTGTTCCATGCTCGCGGCGTTCTTCCTTTATGGATGACGGAATTAAACAGCGTCTGAAGGGCCTTAAGGACTGGTTTACCACCCGCCTTCAGGAGTTCAGCTGTAATTCCGTCATCACCGGGGGCTTTGCCGTTCTTAAGCTGTTTGAGAGCCATACTAATCTCGTACAGGCTGACGTCCGGGATATCTTCGGTATAGTGTCGGGTTAATCTAGCTCTAGGGTCTTTAGCTGGATCAGCGACGGGTGTTCGGATTGTCGTGTATAACTGCCCATAGAACTTCTCGACTTCTCCCAACAGCTCCGGTTTGGATGAGACGATCCTGCCGTCTTCGGTCTTCAGCTTCGTCAATTGGCTTTGGCCAATAGACAGATCTTTGGCAAACACCTTCGAGCCTCTGTTACGCTCAATAGCCTTTTCAATACTGTTGGTATTGAATCGGCGTATATCACGCTTCAGAGACTTCGAGATCTGCCTATTGAGCTGCCGATAATGACTAGCGTCACCTGAAGACTGCAGAATCATCTCACGCCTCACCTCCATGAGCTTTAGGGTTGAGTCTGAGATTTTCTTGGTTCTTGTACGGCGGGTCTTGAAGAACTTGGACCCAACCGTATGGACAGCTTCCACAAACCCGTCGTTGTAATCGTCCACGTCGCTTTCTAGGCAAGCAAAACGGTTTTGGAGTTCGAGCTGAAAGCTCTCGGGGTTTTGGAGCTGGGTCGGTGCCGGGCGGAGCGTAGACTTTATCAGTCGAGATCTCTCAAGCTTCACTTGGATATTCAATGTGCCTCGTACCATACGGTGATCGCTCCCGGACTTAACCGAATTGATCACTGAGACATCATCGAATATCTGCTTCCTCGTCGACATGATAAAGTCTATCTCATTCCTCGTTACACCATCAGGGCTCATCCAGGTCCACTTTCTGTGCTCACGTTTCCTGAAGAAGGAGTTCATCATATAGAGTCCCTCCTTCTCCATGAAACCAGCCAGTAGATGGCCCCGGTGATTCCTACGCCCTACTCCAAATTGCCCCACTCTCAGCTCTTCACCGTCTCGTTTGCCCAATTTCGCGTTGAAGTCCCCCATAACAACTGTGAAGTGAGTTTTGGAGCTATGCATGGCTCTAGAAATGTCCTCATACATAGCCTCCACCTCATCGTCGGAGTGCGTCGAGGTCGGAGCGTAAACCTGTATAACCTTCAACGAATATCGTTGGGTTATTCTGAGTACAAGGCACGCTACCCTGGTCGACACACTCTCGATCTTCACCACATTGTTTGCGAGGGACTTGTGGACGATAAACCCGACACCTCCCTGGGACTGTTGGTCGCCCTCCCGGAAATAGAGCAGGTTACCGGACTTCAGGGTTATCATGTCCTCCCCCTCTCTCCGGACTTCTGATAACCCTATGATTCCCCAACGTAACCTGCTCAATTCTTCCTCCAGTTCCAGTACCTTTTCGTCGGTCCGCAGTGTACGGCAGTTATATGTTGCCAGGGCCAAGGGTCGTCGTTTTTGGTAGCCTGGCCGAACCCGGGGATTCACTATAGCACCCCCTGCCCCGCCGTCACCATGGCCGCTACCATGGCCAGGAATAGCAGGGCCGCCGGGGACTAGGGGTCTGGGCTGTTGTTGTGGCATCATATTTCCCAAGTCTATCCCTTGGGGGGGATTTGCCAATAGTCGCCACGCTTGGCAGGCGGGTTGGCGACCGCAGTTTTAAGGTGGTAGTGCTCGGAGGACGCTGCTGCCCATCCTCCGGTTTATCCCTTAGTCGCCTCTTACGACACCCACGGGAAGAGAGGGGGCGCGTGAACTTTAAGTAACTAGATTTAAAGTTCAACTTGACGCGTGAGCGATCCTATAGGAAAACGCGAGATCCCTATTTAAGACTTCGCATAGAGCCCCTGGGCTCGCGTGGGGCTAGATCCCAAACCCTCTCGTGATGATAGGAGCCTTGTGCCCAGCAATGGGACGTACCTACCTAAATAGGCTGTTGAGGTGGTGGTGGTTAACTGTTGCAACTACTTATGCAGCTTCGCTTACAAGGTAATTTTTATTTATTTACAATGTACTATAAACATCCATTTAAGTAATTTCGCAAACGTACTCGTACCGATATTAAATAATTATAAAGGTTTTTTTTGGCATTGAACCATATTAGGGCTATAACTATAATTGGTCTTTGAAATAAATCTGCGTAATTAAAACACTTCTTTATAAGGAAAACCCTAATTATCTGACTTTTCGCAGACTTATCTAAAGGGTAAACGGTAGAAGGGTAATTTTGAACCATCCTATAAATACACCGTCCTAAAAGATCAGTGCAAATTCGTCCTAAAATATTTACCCAAAGGGTAAGCAAAATTAAAGGGTAACGTGGGTTAGACTATCCGTTTTAACAAAACGATCTTTGCCAAAATTTGAGCAAATAAAAGATTTCGAGGGAATACGGGAGCATATCAGATACCAAGTGGGGTCTCTTGCTCCAAAAGAAGCGTTGGGAGACCATTAGCACGCTGGTCGGATGACATAGTGGCAGTCTGAGGACCTCTTTGGTAAGGAGAGACGTATATCGGGCCACTTGGAGAAAATCTGGAGACGTATGCCCTACGGTGGACGAGAATGCGCTGACGAAGAAGAGAAGAAGAGAGATCAGATACCGAGACTTGGATAGTAAATGTTTTCAACGCAGGCGAAGCCTCAGGCAAATCTAGGGTTATATTAGATCGAGTACCCCACGATCCTCTGCATGAGAGGCGAAGTTAAAAAACTTAAGCTAAATAGGTACTTCTTAGTCATTTTGAAAAGCCTACTCCACACTGTGCACAAGGCTTGGGGCTTATCTATAAGGTATTAAACGGACTAGCGAACCTTTTAGTAAATATTCATAAAATAAACCCCTAAAATCCTCAATTCCAAGCCCAATGAACAATCGAGCAAGATTTCAATTATAACAGAACATCAGCTAGTTATCCCAAAACAAAGGCTGAAAGCCGTTTAGCGAATAAACTTGACAGTATAATTAATTCGGATAACCCCATTCAGAAGTTGTTAATATAATCAACAAGTTGAAATGAAATGTATTTAGTCAAAAACTTGTTTGTACCAAACCAAGTACCTACTAGACAAAAGGACAAAGGATTCGAACTTTGATTAGGGCTTTCTGTTTCTAGTCTCTGTATAATATTTGGATTTGCCACTTTGCTACGATAACTCTATAGTTATCGTACGAACACCGTCTGTCTATACAGACGGTGTTCGTTTTGGGTGAAATTGTTAACACATTATTTTTTCGAATGTAAATGCTTTTAATGATGTAAACATTATAAAAGTAACCGTCACACGCGTCGGTCAATTCAGTGATAACCTAAGTCCCTCTATCAGTACCACCACCACAACATTCATCGCAACAAAACAAACAAAAGAAGATTTGGGCCACAGTTCCTACATAGGCTCACTGCGACATGGATATGTAGCCATCATTTCTCACTGTCTCCTGGTTCAAAAAACGAAAAAAAACATTTTAATTTTACCGGATTTGTATTTAATAGCGGATGACGATTTGATAGCGGGTGGCGCCCGATACACTATTCTGCAAATTATAGAGCTTTCTTATTTGTAAGTACGCTCTTTAGTGGTAGTAGAATCTAGTAAGCCTTTTGTATCGCTGTAATCGTTAAAGACAGATTGTTGCACCCCGCGGTTATTATCGCTAATGTGTTACTTGGGGTAGGATCCATCTTATAGCTCGACTTAACTTTGTGACGTTCCGTTTTCAGGTGAAAGATTGTTGAAGGACAACTCACCGTCAGGTTCCTCGTCAGTCCTGTACTCCTGGAACAGCACAAAGTCCTGGTTGGGGATGTTGGTGGCCACGTACATGTCCTCAGGGTCGACGGGCACGAAGTCAGCCTGCCGCTGCTGCACGTGGTACAGGCATTCCACTCTACCAAGGTAAGGAATAAAGCGAGACTGAGAATATTGAGGCTACGTATAGTACCCCCCTCCCCCCTTTGTAGGTACGTGCGAAATTCAATTTGAATTTACCATGCGCTTTTCGGTGAAACCTGCACGCATCTGCGAAGTAATTCAAAGATGTGTTTGAAGTCCCCAATCCGTACTGAGCCAGCCCAAACCAACTCGTGATGAGGGGAGGCCTTTGCCCAGCAGTGGGACGCAAATAGGCTGTAGTAGTAGTATAGTACCCTCGTGGCCCAAAAACCAAGAAGTTCAGTGGTATAAGGTATAGGTACTCGTATTTTACGTCACACCAGGCCGAAAAGCGGGATTTACCGCCCTTGGGCGCTACGAAAAATCCCTCTTCACGGCCAGGTGGTGACGTAAAATCGTATACTAACCACGGGCGGTCGTAAAGAAATCCTCAGACCGCTAGATTATAGCCCTCGCCTCCGGCTCGGGCCTCAATTACCCGCGATCTGAGACTTTCTTTACTTGACCGCCCTAGGTGTGTAATGTACTATTATAAGCGAGTGCGTTTCAAGTGCTGTTATGTGGTCTACCATACATCTTTAGACCCCGCGTTCCTTTTTTTGAACTTTTCTTTCTATGTACAGACATGTCGGGTTCAGCTCTTTTATTATAGTATAGAATAGATAACGATACTTTTAGCAATTAAGTTGAAAATAGTAACCTAAATACAGTAGGTACCTATGTAATATTGGACACCATCAATGTACCTAAGTAACCCAGGGAATAAAAGGTTGCTGATTGTCCAGCTTTCTGCTAGTAACATATGTAATTGATGATGCATTGGGCCCTTTCTACTCTTTAGGCTGTTAATAAAGCCTAATATGTACTTATCAATCAATTTTCGTTGCAGGTTCACCAGTAATTTCAAACTGGAATCATTTATTTTTTCCTCAATACAAAATGATTTACATACAGGTTAATTTTTTTAAAATTCGATTTCTAACCTGTCTCGAGCTGCTACGCATTCTAGTACCGCTTTGCTTTTAGTTTCAACTTCTAGCATTTTCTGACAAGCCTCCAGAAACTGCACTGGCACGCATATTTTATCTGCGGAAAGAAATAAAAAATAACAATAAAACAGGGCATAGATAGTGATGATAACTTTGTAAAGATTTGTTTTAATTTTAACCCTAAAGGCTTGAGCTTAATGTATAAATTGCAATAGCAGGGAAAATACATACGACCTTACTACCAAGTACCTAAGACATAACTGGGTCTGTAGTATTATTTCAACCCCGTGAGATCGCAAACTATAATTCATGGAAGGTTTGAGAATTATTAATGAACTATCTTAATGAGATAATGAGTTACTGGTCTAGTAGGTACACACATGTTTAGATACTATTATATTATGTAATATATTATGTGGTGTAGTTACTTTTAATATTGACAATGCCTTTCAAAGCTCTCTAGGTAGAATTCTGATGATATTACCGTGGTATTACACCTATTACATTAACAGCGTACAAGCACCAGGTAACCGAAAAACAATAAATACACACCTATCTACATATTTTAAGATATACAAGTTTGATACAAATAATACATTTTGTGGACATGTAAGTAAACAATGAGTAAACACAAATGCCAAAATGAGGACGAGAGCGTCACCAAAACGTGGAAAAGAATGGGAAAAGATTTAAAACTTTTAATTCGTTTTTTTTTCGACTTCGCGCCGCGTTAGATTTCTATGCGGCCAGTATTAAAATTAGTCGTTCGAGGTCAAAAGAAAAAAGAAAAATATTTAGGTAAGTAGGTATCTACTTAATACTGCTACGTTAGCGATGTTTTGTAAATTAACATGGGATTTTAGTGTTCATCCACTAACAAAATTATGGCCGCAATTCCGCTATTCATTGGAATATATTAGCTAGTAACAGGGAACAAATGGGATCGTTACAGATGGTGCTCACGGGATATATTTATCAGGGAAACAGTAGTATTTTTCCGGATCCCCTAACAAACGGCACGTCCGGGAAACGATCGCGAATTCCGAACGTTGTTCGCCTCCCCGGAGATCGCCTTGTCACCAACCCTGGGACATAGTTTGAATTCGCGATTTGTAATTACATTCCACTTGAACTAGTACTCGACGTAAAAATACTATAAGTCAAAGAGTAAACATTTCGGATACCTGTTTAGAGCGCGAAAAGTTTGTCATTTCTAAGTTTTTAGGGTTCCGAAGTCCACAAGGAACCCTTATAGTTTCGCCATCCATGTCCGTCCGTCCGTCCGTCCGTCCGTCTGTCCGCACTATTGCTCAGAGATGCTTAGTTCTAGAAAGCTGTAATTTGGCATGAATATACATATTAGTTACGCTGACAAAGTGGTACTTACAATAAAATTTTGAAATATATTTTTTTTAGGGTACCTCCCCTACTCGTAAAGTGGGGATGTAATTGTTTTTTCTTGCGTACCCCGTGGTGCGGCATATCGTTGAATAGGTCTTAAAAAAATATTGTGGGTTTGTTAAAACCATTTTTTGATTAAGTGATGAGTTTGTGAAATATTAAGCTTTAAAGTGCTATTTTTTGTTAGAGTCACGTGTCCCCCCTCCCCTGCCAGCTAAATGGTGGCATTTGGATGGCTGAAAAAAATCACGGTTGTGGCATATATAACGTAGTTGAAAGGAAATCTATCACAGCTAAGTAGGCTGTACAAACTTACGAGTCATAGTCGACCAACTTATGAAATGATTAAAAAACCAATGATTTTTCTCGAGCGATAGGGGCGTCGGGCGGGCACGTCATACCACAGGCTGGCTAGATGCTAATATTAAGTCTTAGAAAAGGGCGTCCTCAACTTCGGAACCCTATACTTTGCGCGTGGCCCGACACGCACTTGGCCGTTTTTTTTACTTTTTGGACATCATCCTCTTCGTTTTTTACTATATACATTTTTTTTAGGAAATGTGTTAAAACATTTCGCTTCAATTTGTACTATTTTAGGACAAAATTTGGTAGGTAAGGTACTGAAATATTCATCTTTAAAACATCTCATACGATTTGCTTCGTATTTCAATTCATACATACACTCGACAGTAATGAAAACGGGTCACTCTGTAAGGAAACTTCTTTACAACAAAGTGTCCCGTTTTCATGGCTGTCGAGTGTTACATTTCATCTTAAATTAACATCTAAAAACTGGACCGGAAAACACACCCTAATTTAAAAATATTTGGTTAGGTATTTACATTTTTACACAATATCAAGATCTTCCATTCCTCAAATGGTTATCATTATTCGGACCAAAAAATTAAATACTGAAAACATTGATACCGTGATCTGTTCTTTTATTTTGTAAACATTGATAAAGACATTCAAATACATTCGTCGGTGTTTATATCTCGTTTGTATTATAAAATAATGTGTAGGTAGGTACAGTGGAAAAAGTAACCAGCCAGTTCCAGCAAATCATATCAATACAAACTGACCATTTATTATTGAATAGAATACGTGGTCCCAATAAAGAACCCATTTTATATTTTTTTCATCGGGTGCATTTAAAAATGACTGTAGCTTTTAAAACTATACAGCCACGGTATTTTATTTTGGAAAAATGTGAATGATTTATTCATTCTATATTAAATAGTTAGTGATGAATATAATGATAATGATGATCAACTTTTAGTACAAAACTTATAATACCTATGATAATGAAGCACAACTTTTATATACACGGGGTAGGTGTTTTCAAGTCAGTGGACGGTAATTGCTTGTTCACTGAGGATACGAATGTTAGTTTTCTGAAAACCAGCGTACGTATACTATGTCCGTCTACAAACGGACGTTTGTAAACACTGACCCCGTGTAAACGGTAGTTTTAGAATACTTTTTTCTTAATAATCTTTTTTAACATAATTTTTCACAAACAAAGCAATCGTATTGAAATACTCTATGCTCCGTGTTTAAAAATAGAACAAAATTAAATAAAAAAAAACGTACATGATGTTTTGCATTGCACGCCGGTCAGGGCCAGCAGAACCACTAGATATTTCAATGTCATGGTCAACGCGGCCAGCTCGGCCGTAACGTAAGCACACACTACGACCGGTGAAGACAGATATCCTCTTTTATATTCGACTCATATGATCGGGTCTTCCAGTATTCCATTACTGACTCTGTTGTGGCCCGGTGTCACTTCAGCGCTTGATGATTGTAATTCGAGACGGGTTTTGAGACGCTGTGCGCGGCTGTGTCGCGGTTTGAGGTTGAACTACGCGATGCGATAGTTGTTTATTATAGCCGTTTGAGACCGAATGTTTAATTTCTGAAGAGGTGTATGAAATTGCAATGTATTGCATATAGTTCCGATTTAGTTATCGGGATAGGTTTCGATAAAAAATAACATTTGTCATATTTAAATTTACTATTAAGTTCTAGTTAAAAAAATATGATTTGCCTGATTTTCCAGTTTCGTGATTAGCTGAATGTTGGCCAGTCGCTACGAGCTGCTTGTTGCTAGCCGGTTTACATTATCGATCATCACAACTATTTTATTCATCAGTGAAGTCAATTTTGCACTTGTCCCGCTCATATTCATTAACTAGCTTTTCCCCGCAACTTCGTATGCGCAGAAATATTAAATGTAAAATCCCGTTATTGTTACCGTGGGAATTTCGCAAAATCCTTTCTTAGCGTATGCCTACGTCATAACATCTACCTGTATGGCAAATTTCAGCCCGATCCGTCCAGTGGTTTGGGCTGTGCGTTGATAGATCACTATGTCAGTCAGTCGCCTTTGAGTTGTACTTATATATTTAGATGAAGTCCAAGATTTATGCAAGCAGGTACTTATGATAACTAGATAGCTGCGAAACAAATCATCATTTAGTAGAGTGTAATTTTAAACTTAGAACGTACTTACTAATTTATTTGCCGAACAACACACAGTGACACCTTGTATGTACTTTTCACGAATTAAATAATTGTTTGCACATAATTATTTGCACACCGTTGGGCTGCTTTACATTTTGGCCATCATCAACGCTAATGAATATTAATGAAGATTTAACTTTTTATTAATGGTTTCGAAGTGCTAAGTTGAATTATAATTACCTTACTCTTAATTTCCTTATACCTAATGCAAACGTCTCCATCAATTTCTACAGTTATGTTTATTTTTGTTTCTGGGAGACGTTTTTCACGAGGTAACTTTTATTCGCTAATCTTCATTAGCTCTCATTATGCATTTACCATGAAACTTGCTCTCGAAAATATTTCATTATAATCATTAAAATTACTTTATAAACAGAGAAAAGGAAATTTTGAGGACACACCTTGAATGTAAATGACACAGGGGTCGCGTTGTTATTCGTTTCGCGTTCAAATTACACAGGATTGAGTGACGCTGCACGTCTGCTGTGCGTACCTGTCTCGATTCAATAATTGGACTTTACATTTTACAGACATGAACGAGATTTATTATGTGGGAGCCAATAAAAAACCTACATTGCGTCAAACCATTATTTTCGCTAGGTACTGCTTAAAAAGATCTCAGTGTAAATAAAAACGTCTCTAAGTACTTTTGATGAAGTCCACATTCAAATTTGGCATAGCATCAAAGTGAATCTATATTTTTTTCTCATTATCGCTGGCTGACTGTTGTTAACGTCCTTTGTTGCGTTTATCCGAACGCGCCGGAAGAAATGAAAAAAGTTTGATCGATGAATTGCAAATATGGTCCAAATAAATTATTGACAATATAAAATATGCAACAATGCTACTATATGTGTGAAAAAATAATAATTCATTAAGCAAAAATATCATTCTAATTTGATAGGTAGCTTTACTTTTTTATTTTCACACGAGCTTATTAATGTAGCACACAAAGCCAAGAATTAAAAAAAAAGTAAATATGGGACCATAAAGAACCTAGTTGAATGGGCGCGCTGGTTTGCGATGACAGGTCTTTTAAATTATTGTAAAGTTTTTCAGTACGTAATAAATCAGTTAAAATGGATTGGATTCACTGCAATAATTGTTTTTCTCAACTGGAGCCTGGTATAACTTTACATTTAACATCATGCGGGCACATGTTTTGTAATAAATGTTTGGACAATGGTTTGTAACATTTGAAACTTCTTGTATTGAGATTTACATAAATTACTAAAGAATATATTTTGTCTTCAGGAACGAAAACTAAAGATACAAACTCGACGTGTTTAGTGTGTCGCTTGCCATGTTCTATTATGAAACTAGTACCAGACGTAAGTTATTTGTTTATATTACATTGTTTCATAATTCATAGCCCGGCATTGTATCTCGCCTGAAATTATAACACTTACGATTAGATAACTTAATATAATTTTCAGCTTGTTGTTACTATTACGTCTTACGTGATAAATATTTGTACTTACCTAAGTATTATTTGGAGTATCTATTTGATTTTTCACCCGAATACTTAAGCATCTTCAAAAATAAATCGTAGATAAGTATATGTGTAAATTGTCTAGCTGTAAATTTGATATTAAAAAAAGCCGTGGTGGCCTAGTGGTTCGACCTACCGCCTCTCATGCCGAGGGTCGGGGGTTCGATTCCGGCTCGCACCTCTAAGTTAACTTACGTGCGAAATTCAATTTGAATTTACCACTGAGCTTTTCGGTCAAGGAAAACATCGCGAGGAAACCTCCACGCATCTGCGAAGTAATTCAAAGATGTGTGTGAAGTCCCCAATCCGCTGGGCCCGTGTGGGGACTACAGCCCAAACCCTCTCGTGATGAGAGGAGGCCTGTGCCCAGCAGTGGGACGCAAATAGGCTGTAGTAGGAGTAGTAGTAGAATTTGATATTTGTAGTTAACAAAGTAGTAGCTTCGAGTAGTTTCTGATATTGCAATGTAAATCCATTGTTGATTTTAATTTTCCAGATGAAGCCCGAAGTGCAGGACTACTTCACAGAGCCCGAAGAGTTCATTAAGAAATGCAGCGAAGTGCTGCAATTCCAGAGACAACATAGAAGGCGCCTTTTGTCTTATCTCTTGCAATCGGTATTATTTACTCCACTAGCTTCTGCCCGCGACTTCGCCATTCGGTTACCGCGTTCCCGCGGGATGTATGCGTTTTTCCGGGATAAAAGGTTTCTTATGTCCTTTCCTGGGACCCCAAATATCTCCATGCCAAATTTCATCAATCGGTCCAGCGGTTGAAGCGTGAAAGGGTAACAGACATACAGACAGACAGACAGAGTTACTTTCGCATTTATAATATTTATTAATTATTAATATGGATTATTAAAAATGTTTTAGTCAAATAAGCAAACGAGTAAACTAGGAAACCTACCTAGTAAAAGGGGTGAGAGGGGGGTATTTTACAGATTACAAAAAAGTATATGGTGTCAAATCATCATCATCATCATTTCAGCCGAAAGACGTCCCATGCTGGACATAGGCCACCCCCAAGGCTCGCCACTCAGACCGATCCTGTGCTACTTGCTTCCACCGGTTTCCCGCGACTTTCACGAGGTCGTCGCTCCATCTTGTTGGAGGCCTACCGACAGCTCGTCTCCCGGTTCGCGGACGCCACTCGAGAACTTTCCGGTCCCATCGGCTATCAGTCCTGCGAGCAATGTGCCCCGCCCACTGCCACTTAATGTTCGCAAGTCTTCGGGCTATGTCGGTGACCCTAGTTTTGCTGCTGATATCATCGTTTCTGACTCTATCACGCAGACCATTTGGTGTCAAATATCCCTCTTTTATGTGTTAGGTACCTGTGTGTAGTTTTTAACAAGAAAATGGCTGATTTTTTGCAGTAAGAGCATTCAAAGTCCAAAAGTAGAGAGCGCATGAAAGGGCTTAAGTACATACTCTCACCGTATTTCAGTCAGATTTAAACCACCCAGAAAACTAGTTACATTTTTAGCACTATTCAATTTACTTGAGTGTAAGTAATTCCACTAATATACGAAAAATAATATATTTTTTGCTGGTGGTTAGGACCTGATGAAATTACTGGCTATAGATTCCATCTTAGGTCTCAGGGTTGGCAATGAATTCGAAATTTCATGATCTCTTATGTCCATGGGCCGCAGTGAGCCGCTTACCATCAGGTGGCCTGTACCGACCTATGCTATGTTATTACATAAACATTTTTATTACCAGACAAAGAAGTTCTACTTAGCGAGAACAGAGTTAAAGCGGATGACGGAAGTATGCCAAAAGCAGCACAAACAACTGAGAGAATGCCAGAAAACTATCAAAAACTTGGAGTCGCAGCTTGCCAACAAGTCCAGTGAGTGATTTCACTTGTAAAATATTTCCTTACTAACTCCCTTCCTATGGGATGCTTTTATAATACTAGTGTAAAGGTTCGTTTCCACCGAAGCGGAGTTGAGCGTTTTTCATTTATTAAATACTATAAGCTTCTGCCCGCGATTCCGTCTCCGCGTGGAATTCGGTTATTTATATTATAGCGAGCTGGCGGGCCGAAAAAAAGCCGTAGTGGCCTAGTGGTTCGACCTACCGCCTCTAATGCCGAGGGTCGGGGTCGGGGGTTCAGTTCCGGCTCGCACCTCTAAGTTTACTTACGTGCGAAATTCAATTTGAATTTATCACGTGCTTTTTCGGCGAAGGAAAACATCGTGAGGAAACCTGCACGCATCTGCGAAGTAATTCAAAGATGTGTGTGAAGTCCCCGATCCGCACTGGGCCTGCGTGGGGACTATAGCCCAAACCCTCTCATGATGGGGGAAGGCCTGTGCCCAGCAGTAGGATGCAAATGGGCTGTAGTAGTAGTAGTAGTGCGGGAATAATGTTTTTCCGGGATAAAAAGTAGCCTATGTCCTTCCCCGGGATATTATTACTTTTCATAAATACTAGCGGTAGCCCGTGTCTTCGTAAGCGCGTAAACATTAAATGTAAAAGTCCCGTTTTCCCGTTTCCGTGGGAAATTCGGGAAATCCTCTCCTAGTCCCCAAGGAACATACATGCCAAATTTGAGCTTCCTACGACCACTCGTTCTGAAAAATGTTCACTGCTGGACATAGGTCTCTCCCAAGGTTCGTCAATCGCGTTAGTTAACAAAGAGTCCCACTAGGCGTCCTTCACCAGTTAGTCGCTCCAACTTGTTAGAGGCCTACTGACACCTCGTCTCGAAACATAGCTTATATGTAGCTCCGGTGGAAGCAAGTAGCACAGGACCGGTCTGAGTGGCGAGCCTTGGGGGAGGCCTATGTCCAGCAGTGGACGTCTTTCGGCTGAAATGATGATGATGATGATGGATGATGTAGCTCCGAGTGATTCAGTATCTACCCTTGAAAATTACATTCAAATCGGTTCAGTAGTTCCGGATATTAACTCTAACAAATAGGTAGACAGACAGAAAGAAAGAAAGAGACAGAAAAATAGCCTTTTATTATATCTAGCTTAGATAGATAGATAACTAATTCTAGTGCGTTATCATCATAGTGCTTAAATTTCCGGACTGCACCATTTTTAGTATTGTCCGCTCCGCCTCAATAGAAACGCGCCCTAAAAAGGAAGATTTTCAGAAAATGTAGGCAAAATGCAAAGTATATTTCAGAAGTCTTCTTTATTGTTGGAGCTTAAAGATTTCTATTCACAAGTCACACAGTACATATAGTTTAGACGTATTACTTTAGCTTTTTTTTTAGGAAAAATGGAATAGGTGGATGTTTTTTACTAAACTATCTGAGATTAAAACAAGGATGTTAATGGTACTGTTACTGATTCTTCGATTTACTTTATCTACTTATTACTTAATGCAGATTCAGTTATTTTTACGAATCAGTTCGTCGTCATATATATATGCCCCATGTATCTTTCCGGGTGTTACAACTATGAGGCCGGAACCTCACCGCTGAGCTACGCTACAATACAAAAAAAATAGAACCGACTTCAAACTTCGACAGCCTGTGAAGTTGGTGTCAAGTTCACTATAAGTCATAGCTTTGGGGCGGTTCACTTGACACCGACTTCACAGGCAGTTTGAAGTCGGTTCTATTTTTTTTATATACATTTTTTTTCGGCTATAGTTTCCAAACATGTGTACGATGGGACGCAAGTCTCACTGTAGTCTTTGAAATTGATGCCAAAATCATACACATGCTAACAAATTTCAAGGAGTTCCCTCATTTTTTCATGGATCCCATCATCAGAACTAAACCAAATTAAAATGGAACCAATTTGGAGGTACCACCTTTCGATAAAAAAAAGAATCATTGAAATCGCGGTTTATAATTGACGAAATTATGCGTGGTCATACATAAAAAAAATATGCTCGTCGACTTGAGAACCTTCTACTTTTTTTCGGATGTTGAAAATCTCTTCGTATCAAAATATTCGTGATTATTTAGACACTTCCACAGTATACGCCCACGCTATGCACGGACCATACAACGGTAGCAATCTAGCAATACCATGAGTTTACAGTGACCGTACTCGCTAGCGACTACGTAAACGATTTGCATGAAGAATAGTACAGCGCCCATGGCGGTCACTCGTTGAACTAAAATTTAGCGTGTACTCAGCGCAATAGTGGCGTTCCGGCTCGACGCATTTTCCGTACAACCAACACAATCAGAGAGTTATTACTCCGGTGACATTTCGCAGAGTCCCCATTCAACATTCCCATCTCGCCGGCCAACAATCTGTCTCCCGGGTTCATTCAGACCGCGCCCGCGTACAAGCGACCAGCCAAGAGCACACCATACTCGGTAAGTCATCATTACAGATTACAACTTTATTCAGCAAATATAATAGCAGTTACCAGTTAAGGAAGAGCGGTGGCCCTTAGCACAGGTGTCTTCGAATACTTAAAGAGAGGCTCCCACCCCTGTAATTGTCAGTTGTTGGTTATTGAATAAACAATTTTTTTTTAAATAGGCCACATCTGGGCACTATTTTATATGTCAATGATAGTATGAAATAGATGAATTTAAAATTAGAATCTAGTATACTCGTCACGTGCCGAAACAAAGGGCTGAGATAATATCCATGTAAGGTACAATATAAAAAAAAAAACCCGGCAAAGTATATATAGGGTTCCGAAGTTGACGATGTACTGTGGGAGTACCTTTCTAAGACTTATTAGCGTCTAGCTAGCCTGTCGTATGACGTATGCCCGCCCGACGCCCCTGCCGCTCGAGAAAAATCATTGGTTTTTAGGGTTCCGAAGTCCACTAGGAACCCTTATAGTTTCGCCATGTCCGTCCGTCTGTCCGCACTATTGCTCGGAGATGCTTAGTTCTAGAAAGCTGTAATTTGGCATGAATATACATATTAGTTACGGTGACAAAGTGGTACAATAAAATTTTGAAATATATTTTTTTATAGGGTACCTCGCCTACTGGTAAAGCGGGGATGTAATTTTTTTTTCTTGCGTACCCCATGTTGTGGCATATCGTTGAATAGGTCTTGAAAAAATATTGTGGGTTTGTTAAAACCATTTTTCGATTAAGTGATGCGTTTGTCAAATATTAAGCTTTAAACTGCTATTTTTTGTTAGAGTCACGTGTCCCCCCCCCCCCTGCCAGCTAAATGGTGGTATTTGGATGGCTGAAAAAAATCACGGTTGTGGCGTATATAACGTAGTTGAAAGGAAAACTATCACAGCTAAGTAGGCTGTACAAATTTACGAGTCATTAGTCGACTTATGAAATGATTAAAAAACCAATGATTTTTCTCGAGCGGCAGGGGCGTCGGGCGGGACGTCATACCACAGGCTAGCTAGATGCTAATAAGTCTTAGAAAGGTACTGTGGGCATCGTCAACTTCGGAACCCTATAATTTGCGCGTGGCCCGACACGCACTTGGCCGGTTTTTTATCATTTCATAAGTTGGTCGACTATGACTCGTAAATTTGTACAGCCTACTTA
This sequence comes from Aethes cnicana, assembly GCA_963971205.1. Taxonomy (NCBI): domain Eukaryota; kingdom Metazoa; phylum Arthropoda; class Insecta; order Lepidoptera; family Tortricidae; genus Aethes; species Aethes cnicana. Next base: position 12,789,746 of record OZ020277.1, read on the forward strand.
GTTGTGATAGTTTTCCTTTCAACTACGTTATATATGCCACAACCGTGATTTTTTTCAGGCATCCAAATACCACCATTTAGCTGGCAGGGGGGGGGGGGGCACTCGACTCTAACAAAAAATAGCACTTTAAAGCTTAATATTTCACAAACGCATCACTTAATCAAAAAATGCTTGTAGCAAACCCACAATATTTTTTCAATACCTATTCAACGATATGCCGCTCTATGGGGTACACAAGAAAAAAATACCCACTTTACGAGTAGGGGTGGTACCCTATAAAAAATATATATTTCAAAATTTTATTGTACCAGTTTGCCAGCGTAACTAATATGTATATTCATGCCAAATTACAACTTTCTAGAACCAAGTATCTCCGAGCAATAGTGCGGACAGACGGACGGACGGACGGACATGGCGAAACTATAAGGGTTCCTTGTAGACTTCGGAACCCTAAAAACCGTGTTGGCATAGTGGTTGGATCGACCGACTATCATGCAGAAGGTCGGGGGTTCGATTCCGGCTCGCAGCTCTAAGCTTACTAATGTGCGAAATTCAATTTGAATTTACCACTGAGCTTTTCGGTGCAGGAAAACATCGTGAGGAAACCTGCACGGATTTGCGAAGTAATTCAAATATTTGTGTGAAGTCCCCAATCCGCACTGGACCCGCGTGGGGACTATAGCCCAAACCCTCTCGTGATGAGAGGAGGCCTGTGCCCAGCAGTGGGACGTGAATGGGTTGTAGTAGTAAGACTAGTAAGGTACAATATTATATTGTATTGTCAATACAGCCCGCTCGAAGTCAGATTTTAAGCTAGTTTTCAACTCAATTCATTCAATTTTATTTAATTTTCATAGTTGTATCGGTAAGTCCGGACCCGAATTTATGTAGGTAAATAAGGTACCTACACTTTACTATCATTATCTAATATACTATTTTTCATCACTAACCCTCCTTATTTACTTCAAAGTTATTTTCCGCACCGATAAATTATTCGGGCCGGGTATTCCTGCTATCTTACTTATTGTTATTGATAACTGTTACTTCTCAGACTTATCAGTCCAACCTTGTGACCCCGACGCGGATAAGCAAGCAACGGTCACACTACATCGGGCAGAGCCAGGTAAATCACCTAGTTTTAGAAATAACTTAACTATTGGTAACACATAAAACGGACTATATCAAAATTATGACATCTTACCTATAGTTTTAAATTTTATCCTTGGTTCCTTTATTTGGTTAACAAAATTCTTACCTCAAATCGTATTACTGAACTATTTGTAAAGATATCCTAGAGCAAATATCACTCAAGAGATATCCCATGTTGATTACAGTAGGTAATAAATGTATTTTTAACCAACTTCAAACAGAAAGGAGGAGGTTCTCAATTCGTCGGAATAATTTTTAATTTTTTTTAATTCACCAAAAATAAATAGTTAATGTGAACCGATTTCGATGATTCTTTTTTGTTCGAAAAGTGGTACTTCCAAGTTGGTCCCATATTAATTTGGTTCAGTTCTGATGGGATCCATGAGAAAATGAGGGAACTCCTCGAAATTTGCTAGCACGTAGATGATTTTGGTGTCAATTTCGAACGTTGCAGAAAGCTCTTGACGTAGTTTCAGAGGAGAACTCTATTATGATGTTACGAGTAATCCTTCCAGTACCTGAACTTTTAGTATTAAAGTTTTAGTTACGAGTACAACTAGTTTCTGCCCGCGACTTCGTCCGCGTGGGATTCCGCTATCGCGTTCCCGCAGCCATGCGTTTTTTTAGATAAAAGTAGCCTATGTCCTTTCTCGGGACTCCAACTATCTTCACTCCGAATTTGATCAAAATCGGTCCAGTAGTTTCACGTGATGCGCGGTCAAATAAACAGACAAAAAATCTAAAAAAATGTTGGAATGTGTTCCTGTTATTGATTCTAAGTATCCCCAGCTAACTTTTTTCGAATAGGTATCTTCCATGTACAGACTTTCGACCCTCTTTAGCTTTATTATATGTATAGATATAGTTAGACAGAAGTATATTATTTAATTTAAAACTACCCTTTGCGCGTGACTTCGTCCGCGTGGAATTCGGTAAGAGCGTTCCCCGGGAACTATGCGGTTTTACGGGACAAAAAATAGATATTTTGACCCCTGTTATCTGATAATCTAATTTAATAATTCTTACTTAATATAATTTTATCTACATACTAAATTTTGCGGCAATTCGACCAGTAGTTCGAGTTATAAATGGTGATAAGATCTATAATTTACAGATAGATAGTTTTGTAGTTTCTCAAGGCAAAACAAATATTAGTTTTAATTTATCAATTTGACAAAAAGCCTTTGATATTTTCACTTTCAGCCCACCAATTTCCCCCCAGTAAACTACTCTGTATTATTCGATTGTTGTGAGTTCCCTGGCGGAAGTAGAACTCGAACGCCCCTTTTGTTTCATAATGTATAAATAATTCATTTTGTTTCAGAGATCCAATACGTCGAACAAGATTTCCTCCACGGTGTTCTCGCCGCCAACCCCCGAGTCGGCAGGGTACACCAACTTTTTAAAGAATCTCTAACGGTATTTCTTAATGCATGAAAATCAAGAAAACCATTGCCTTTGCGAATTGTAAAAAGAAAAAACAAACGGGCTTCTCGGCCGTGTTCTAATTTCGATTTCGTTCAATCGTTCGGAATAATGAGTGAATGCCAATTGTGTTCCAATTTCGAATAATTCGAAATTTAGAAATAATTAAACGTTTTCTTTTTCTCTACGCGTCGCCTGAGAATTTATAACGAGGGGATTTTGCTCGTTAAAATCAGTTTCTGTTTTCCAACCAGCCAGTTTGTTCTTTTTATTTGCTGTTTTTTTAATGGCCTTATCTGTTGCTGGTTTGTTTTTGTTTTTTAATTTCGTCATGTCAGTTTATACTTTCTAGGGATCTAAGCAACAGTCCAGAGTCAGGTTATGTTACGAATTCCCCTATTGAGCTGTCGCCGGGCGTTTTATACTGCAACGGCTCAGGAAAAATCTGCTCACTCATCAAAAACGGAATGAAGATTATGAAATAGGTTAATTAATTTACGTTAATGATGTTACGATTAAAAGTTTTTATAGTTAGTTAAGCAATAATTGTCCAATGATTCTTAAAATTTTCACTATTAATTGTTATTAGCTAAGTAAAAATATGCATGTCAAAATTACATAGTCCAAATGCATGCAAGAATAAAAATTTAATAAACCGTGGTTTCCCCTTTGAATACTCGCTTTTCATTCAAAAATCATTCGCAAATTCGGGCTTAGGTTCCTCTGAATTTTAAGTGTTTATGAATAATGCATACTTATGATACAAAGCAGAATGTTTTTAAGTAAAATTAGCTGTTATTTTACATTCTTTACCTAGCTTTTGGTACAAAGCGCACGCTGTTATCATTACCATATGTATGAGAGGCAAGAAATCTTTTAAATTAGAATTTTAGGTTTAAAAAAATAGACCACATGAATTTAGTTCCTTCATTTTAATTTACTTGGGGCCTAAATAAAATTCATTTTAGTGGTATAGGGAACCGCGATGAGAGATTTCTTCATGTCATTGGTAGGCAACGCACACGGCCACCTGCCACCTGATGGTAAGCGGTCACTGCGGCCCATGGACACCGAAATCTACTGATTTTTTTATTACTTATGAAAGATCATGTGATAAAAGGAGCTCTAGGCGTGAACTTTAAGCAGCTTGATTTAAAGTTCAACTTGACGCGTGAGCGATCCTATAACACAGCGAGGGAACAGCGAGATCCCTGTTTCAGACTTCGAATATAGGCCCTGTGCCCAGTAGTCAGATCTTGATATGCTTCAATGGTAAGTAGATTAAACCTAATTTCAACCAATTCTTCTCTCGTTCGTACCTATATCATAGAGAAATGATACAAGAAAAGTGGCAGAGCCCATACTGTAGTGCGTGCTCCGAAACCCGGGTTATCACTAGATCGACATCTAGCGTCCAGCGGCTGAACCCCGAATACCCAACTGTTTATTTGAGACAACTAGGCCCATATTACACCTTAAAGACATACATATTAAACCAAATCTTAAAAATTAACACGATAATTTCTTCGTCGTGAGACGCACTCTCGAATAGCTGTTCAGTCTTCCACAGAAGCAACGAAACACAAGTCCCTTCGGCCAAAATTCCTCTTTTGTGAAGGTTTATGCTCCAATAGGTAAGATATTACCAGTTTCATGAGAGACATGTCGTTTTAATTGGGACATGTGATGTCCCCGCTACAACGTGTATCATTTCATTACTCCCAATCTGGAGCCCGACGGAATTCAATCAGGGCTTAACATAACAGGGTATAGGAAAAAGCTCAATTAATAATGGTATCTTAAGATTGGCTTGCGATAACAACGTGACTGGCAAAAGACTTTTTTTGGGATAAATAGAGGTTGGGAGAAACTTTATCAGCAGACGGTAGTAAGTACTATTACTTATTCTGTGTCAGCAGCCCGAATCAGTCCACTGAATTGAACTAGGCAGGCCTCTTCCAGCGTTCGACACTTAGTTCGATGCTCAGTGTCGTAGGTATCTTGTTGACTGCTCCAGCTACAGGGCGTGAAACTGGGGGTGTCCAAGTCTTCTGAATGGAATCCACGTGCTGGCTAATGACGGGACATTTTAGCCTGAGGAAGCGTCAAACGCCAAGAAACCGATCTTGGATGAGAAATTTAGTCTGTGGCGATGCCGATGGCAATAGATACACAATGGTTACAGTGATAATGGGCTCCATAAGCCGCCACTCGAAAAGCTAACTACTTATAACCTGAGCTTTGGACCAAATAGGAAAAGTCCTTGTAGGTAAGTAGGTAGGAGACTGCCAAGCTTAAGTGGAACTCGTTTGGCTACATCTGTCTGCCGAATGGGTTCCACAAGCTGGCACACAAACAATGTAATTTTTGTGAGCTGGCATCTCTCTAAAGAGAGATGGCTGATGACTTAGTTGCATTTCTCCTTAATTGGCGGTATCTTGAATAACAGAGTCTCCTCTGTTATTAGTAAGTCCTCTCGTGCAAATGCTAATCATCATTATGCCAGCCGAAAGACTATCTAGCCATCTGTATCTGCCACCACTTCAGCAGCCCTACATCACTGCTCCATAGATACATAGGACATTCTACAATATTTTCGATTTGGTCTCTCAATAAAGTAAAACTTGCGATAGGCATAAAATGAAACAAGCCATCAAAGTCAAGTGGTGCTGTATTCTGGTCCGTTAACGCCTGTGGATGGGCAGGATGCTGCCGCCCTTGCTTTGCTGGAAGCCGCCGCTGGCCTCCTGGTGGCCGTGCACTGAGTGAGCCCCGAGGTTGTTGAACTTCTCCAGCTGTTCCGCCTCGCCCTTGTAGCCCTTTTGGAGGAATTCGCCCTGGGGAGAACAAAATGGATACTTTAAGATTCCGTCTTGATCTTAATCTTCTAGACATATAAAACCAGAAACTGACTGGCTGAATAACTGATCGATCAATGCATAGCCGAAAGTACTGGACTTAGAAATCTGAAATTTGGAAAGTAGGTTCCTTGGGAAGTGTAGAGGAGCATTAAGAGAGGATTTCCCAAAATTCCTACGGGAACGGGAGAAAATGGTACCTACGCGGATAATGCATCCACAGTCCACACAACGGTTAGTAATATTATAATTCCAGTGGTTTCGGCTCTGCGTTATCGCATTATCATTGTCTACTATACTACTACAGCCTATTTACGCCCCACTGCTAGGCACAGGCCTCCTCTCATCACGAGAGGGTTCGGGCTATAGTCCCCACGCGTTATCATTATCATTCAAAAAAATCTCATCTTTAAATTTTTATTTGGATGTAAAAGTATCTTCCGTATTTGTTTCGAAATAGGTAAATCGTCGACATAATAATGCCTCAAGGTAAAGTTAACCTGATATTGCAGGGTTTTAGTATCAAAGTTTAACATAAAACCCACATAATGCTATATATTAAAGCAATAAATAACCCCTGTAGCGTTACGGAACTATCAAACTAAAAGCATACCTAGTAAAATAAATGCCGCTTTAATACAATCTGGGTTGGCCCATTTCATGCTAATTTGTCCGGTAAATATTTTTAGGATGTAAAGACTAAAGAGGCCTTAATATTGGCCATCATAATAGTAAAGTCTTTCACCTCAGAAGCATGTCACGCGTTTAAAAAGCGACTTTTTGTCAGAAAATACCGTTCTAAAGAAGACGTTTTTTTTAAATTAATAATTAACATAATTTTTTGTATTGTGGACATCAATATTTTTTGATACGATGGAATGTTTTCCAGGCATAGGTAACTACTATGCAAAGAAAGTCCGGGAAATGTTCTTTGTTAAGAAGGAAATTAAGTAAGTACGTTATACCCACTTGCGTGTTTTAGTTTTTCCGATAGCAATATTAAGCAACCTTTTTAGTTTTATTGTTAGTACTTCGTGAAGTTCGGTTCGTGGTAGGTACATTTCCTAACTGTTAAAAGACATTAGCAAAGTTTCCCTAATAAGGAAATTGCGTGTGGCCCTTTTGAAGTAATTGGCGAATGAAATTGGATTAGGCATTATTTATTTTCTAAGCCGCCTACTTTCAGTGTTCGGACTAAAGTAACTAAGTCTAGTAAAGAAAGTACGACTGAAATTTGATTAAAGTTCTTAGCGAAGCCCTCACCAATCCGCAATATTGTGTTAATGGAATACGATCACGGAATATGTAATTAACAGTCCTGATAAATAATTTTCTTTAAATGATAATCTTTTTATCGAAAAGTTTTTCAAGACGGTTTGAAATGTGTCACAAGAGTAATTATTGATAAAATCTTCTCCGTCAGTGATTAGATTGCAGTTGCGGTAATGCCAGTCTTCTGCGGCTGGTTTAATGCATAAAGCTCCTTTACGTTACTTTGAATTTGGCCCTTAAGGCCCTTTTGTAATTACCATACTAATACGAGTGTGCTGGGGCGTTTTACTGAATTCAGAACGGTGTAGGTAAGGCTTGAGTATTAGCATGGTACTTACAAATATTTTATAATTAAAAAATAATTATAAACGTGGTCATTTTTTTGTTTTAAGTTAGTAACTTAGGAATGCAAAAACATCGTTAACTGAAAATATGCAGCAGTGGTATTTCTAGAATATCATCAGCATTACCATGTCAGTAAGTCGTTACAACGTTTTTTACTTTCAAAATGATAGAAAAAGGGTCTAAGACATTTATCTACCAACACAAGTAACCTACCTATATGAAAGTAAAAGTAAGTAACGAGGAAAGGAAATCAAAATATTGAGGAACTATTGACGAACGAACAAGTCTTGTTAGCTTTTGCCAACTTTGGCGGAAGTTCGTACCAGTCTTTTATCTACTTAGGTATCTTTTGTTATTTAAAATAACATACTCTGTATGAGTTTAACAGCATAATGTGTATAATCTTGTTAGGGTTTTGTGCCTAATTCAAGTAGATTACATTTTGAAGAAAGCTTTGGAGCTTTAACGTCGGTTTTCATCAAGAAATCGAATTAAGTACAGCACGACACAATTTTTTTTAATTACCTAGTAGCGCTTTTTAGTGGCGGTCGCCTTTTGACGTGATAACGTCTTATAAATTGATGAACGCCGGCTGCGCCCACGAAAAAGCATGACGCAATAGTGCTGGACGTCATCAGGATAAAATTATCGTTCGTAAACCGACTTTACAGACAACCAATTTTTTGACGTGATAACGTCTTACAAATTGATAAACGCCGGCTGCGCCCACGAAAAAAAACGACGCGTTACTTAGTACTTTACAGACAACCAATTTTTTCTGAAGCGTTTCATGTTCTTATTTTACTCATTTCTTATTTTTAGGTTTCTCACTAGCAGCCCCTCAAGTGTCGTGTCCTGATTTGCACCCTCTTGATTCGGGTGTGTTTCTTACCTTGTTAGCCTTGGAGTCGTCGATCTTCTGTTCCGACACGTGGTGTCCTTCCTTGCCGTGTGCATTGGCATCCAGGATTTTCTCTTCGTGGGCACCCTTGAAGCCTTGCTGGGAGTTCTCTCCGAAGGAACCAGCGTTTTGGCCGGCGACCTGGTGGAGGAAATAGGAATGAGGTATGACGATGAAATTGGTACCGATAAAACAATCATCGGAAAAATCATGTCCAGCAGTGGTCCAGTTAGCAATAAAAGTTACTAGTCAGTCGAAGTGCTCAAAACTATCTATACTAATCACAAGGACTTTGTATTATATTGTAACTATAGATAGGGAAATAGAAAAATAACACAAATATGGTACCAAAAATACACAGAATATACCTATAACTATATCAGGATTCAGAAACTGACACAGTTTTCTTTGGTCAATTATTTAAATGCGTCTATAACAACAGATCTTATAGGTTTTCAATTCTTTCTAATTCCAAATGAAACTCATAACGGTTTTATCTTTGAAATTCATTTATGACACTAACCTTATGGTCCGCTTCATCATGAGCCTCGTCGTAGAAGCTCTCCGTCTTCTCCTCCTCGTTCTTGCTGCTGGAGCTCTTGAAACCCTTGCTCACGTGGCCCTTCTTGTGACTCTTGGCCTTCTTTAGCTGCTCCTCGTTAGCGCCTGGAATATTTCTCTATGTTTTAGTATGTAGAAACATCGTGGCTATGGGTTGCGATTAGGAGTTTGCACACTTTTTGAGAATAGTTTGAATAACAAGAGAGAATACATACACTTACAACTTACCTTTCTTATCAAATTTCTGTGCGCCCTCATAAAACTTTTCATCACCAGCGGCCTTCTTTTTAGCTTCTTCGTCTTTGTAGAAGCTTGACTCTCCTTTAGCAGCCTTGGCGGCAGCAGCACCCTGTTGGTACCCTTCCTGGCCATGCTTGACTTCTTCTTCAGATTTCTTTTCAAGCTTCTCTACATTTTCACCGGCCCCTTTCTTCTGTGCGGCGTCGTACGCGTTCTTATCGACGTACCCTCCGCCTACTTGTGATTGTTGAACCAGAGGATGGTATAGAAGTCCACCGCCGAGGCCTAGACCTGCTACTCCAAGTCCAGCTAGACCGGGGTTGATCAAGCCATTGGCTACCACTCCGTTTCCACCAATACCACCGCCGATGCCTCCAACTCCAATGCCACCAACATTTCCAATCCCACCAACACCACCCACACCGCCTAAACCGCCTAGGCCTCCGATGCCGATGCCCAACCCCTGTCCAAGTCCCACGCCTCCTAGCCCACCTAATCCACCAATACCCAAACCTTGGCCCAATCCAATACCACCAACACCAACTCCGCCTACACCGCTCACTGTGTTCAAAACCGAGGACGCCGCGCCTTCGATTTGTTCGGGATAGTCCACACTTTCTTCCACTTCGTAAGAGTTAGATAAGGGTAGTCCCGTCTTCGCGTCACTCCCGATTGAGTCCAGCCGCTCCTTCACGTAATCGTACGGGGTCTTCTCGTTGGCCAGCTCGTGTTTATGGTACACCTGAGCTGACGTCAGCGCTAGGGTGAGGGTCAAACTCAAAAGCGTCAACATGTTGATGTGATCGTTGCCCGACTGATGGCATTTCGCTGTTGCAAGGTTTATTTATAGTAAGGTTGATTTTGGTGGAACGAAATGGTTTTTGCGTTTTGTTGGTGTGATAGTTTTGGAAGGTGGCACGGGCCCGCGTCCGGTCGTTTCCTTCCTGTGGTATTGTTTTAACTGGACTTAATGAGAACGATACAGTACTTAACAATAAAGCGGCGGAGACCTTGCGTTCCACTCCATTGGAGGCAGCCGAATCGTTTACGCAAACCGCAATGGGTGACACGTTTTCTCGATAATTTCCAAGTCTGACTTACTGACAGTTAATTAAGATTAAATCTTGGTCCTTACCTTTACACCTAACGTTGTAATCATTAGCACACATCTTTAAGGATGACTTTCGTAAGTAAGCTTCTAAAGGAAAATATACCTTCAAACTCTCTCAGTTGAAACCAGTCTATAACTTATGAAAATCTTTCTCCCTAAATCTTCCCATACTTTGCCTAATGGAAGGAAGTCAGCCTTGTGCGAGCCATCCATCAAACTGCCATAGTCACCGCGCCAGTCATGGCGTAACACCTGCAACGTTGCCAAATTCGGCCTAATATAATTCCTGAACCTTCCATAAATCCTTGTTATCGTCACTTGAAATATCAATACCGTTCAATCAACGGAAACCCGAGAAGGGTTAACAGGCCCGATTATTTTGGATTTAGGCAAACGAGCGCACAGCCCACCTGATGGTAAGTGGTCACTGCGGCCCATGGACTCCGTAATTCTATGATACCCTGAGGCCTAAGATGGAATGCCTCTGTGCCAGAAATTTCACCGGCTGCCTTAACCCCCTACCGGAACACAACAGTACGAGCACCGCTATTTGGCGGCAGGAAAGACGGTGGTACCACCCCCACGGGTGGGATGGACCCATCCTCAGTTCCTACCACAAGCATAAACATATATTGGTTTTTGTCTAGTCTGATGAAAACATCTTGTAAGTACTTAATTTGTGTTTTTGGGTACAGTACAGTACCCACGTAGTACTACTAAATAGTCTGTGGTACAACCCAACTTTACTCCGTTGACTCCGCTGAGAAATCATGATCTTTAGCTCGGGCTGCATTCAAGTTCCCATATACCTAAATAACAAGTCACTATCTCCATAGATATTATATCATTTAATGAGCTAAGTATTCGAAATGGCGCACGGCGTTTCTCAACTTTTCATACAAACGTATGTTCGCTTTTATTCCCAAATTACTATACAGATTGACTCGAAACTTGGTACACATAATAAAATCATTACTGTGGGTGTCCGAAATTAGCAAATGTCGTGGTAAAATAAAACACAATTAAATTACAGCCAAAAAACTGAATTTTGAAGTTTGTATGGAGGAAACTAAAATGCTCCTAGTTTCTTTGTTATTCAATTTATTTCAATCAAAGTATATTTTGGACACTAACATCTCTGCTCCACTATTACTTGTAAAATTTGGTGCCAATCTGATAAGTAGTTTGCGAATTAAAACGTAACTACGTTTGTATGGAGAAAGGAGCGTACTCGGGACTCTTCACTTACCTAAGGACTATATTGATAACTAGCTTCTGCCCGCGACTTCGTCCGCGTGGAATTCGGTTATAGCGTTCCCGTGGGAATTGAGCGTTAAACTATAACAAATAATACGAAAACCTTCCTCTTGAATCACTCTATCTATTAAAAAAACCGCATCAAAATCCGTTGCGTAGTTTTAAAGATTTAAGCATACATAGGGATATAGGGACAGAGAAAGCGACTTTGTTTTATATAGTGTCCGACCGAAATTTCGGTTTCGGTTTCGGTTTCGGCCAGTTTCGGCCAAAAAATCAAGTTTCGGCCCGAGTTTCGGTTTCGGCCAAAAACGGCCGAACCTTTCGGCCGCGCCGAAACTTACAACATCGTACCTTATTTGAAATAATGTATTTTTTTCACTTCATAGGGTAGTTAAATTTTCAAACAGAACCTCTGTAACTGTGCTGAAATTTCATTGTGATAAATCTTTGAAAAAATCTTGGTCCGTGTGGTGCCGGCAAAGAATTGCACCACCCCCTCTCTTCCCGTGGGTGTCGTAAGAGGCGACTAAGGGATAAACCGGAGGATGGGCAGCAGCGTCCTCCGAGAACTACCTTCATCAAACTGCGGTCGCCAACCCGCCTGCCAAGCGTGGCGACTATGGCAATCCCCCCCAAGGGATCTATATACTTGGGACCAAGAAAGTGCCACAATCAATGCCCAGACCCCCAGTCCCCGGCGGCCCCGCTATTCCTGGCTCCGGTAGCGGCGGGGCAGGGGGTGCTAAAGTTAATCCCCGGCAGAGACCCGGCTACCAAAACCGACGACCCTTGGCCCTTGGTCCAATTTCGAGAAAGAGGTCAATCGTCGAATCCAACTCGGCTGGGCAGCGTTCGGGAAGCTTCGCAGTGTTTTTTCGTCCAAATTACCGCAGTGTCTCAAGTCGAAAGTCTTCGACCAGTGTGTGTTGCCAGTGATGACTTATGGTTCCGAGACGTGGGCGCTTACGATGGGCCTCATAAGAAGGCTCAAAGTCACTCAGAGGGCAATGGAGAGGGCTATGCTCGGGGTTTCTCTGCGTGATAGAATCAGAAATGAGGATATCCGCAGTAGAACTGGGGTCACCGACATAGCCCGAAGAATTGCGAGCCTTAAGTGGCAGTGGGCGGGGCACATTGCTCGCAGGACTGATGGCCGATGGGGCCGGAAAGTTCTCGAGTGGCTCCCGCGAACCGGGAGACGAGCTGTCGGTAGGCCTCCAACAAGATGGAGCGACGACCTCGTGAAGGTCGCGTGAAACCGGTGGAAGCAAGTAGCACAGGACCGGTCTGAGTGGCGAGCCTTGGGGGAGGCCTATGTCCAGCAGTGGACGTCTTTCGGCTGAAATGATGATGATGATGATGAAATCTTTGAAAGTAGAAACCTGTAATTATAGGTCGGCGAGATATTAATTTTAGAAAAAAACGGGCTTACTTACATTTTTTCGACTTTTTAAGGACTTTTATTTTTATTTTATAAAAGGTTCGGTTTCGGTTTCGGTTTCGGCCGAAACTACAATGAAACCGAACCTTCGGTTTCGGTTTCGGTTTCGGCAAAATAACATGTTTCGGTCGGTCACTAGTTTATACTATGTAGTGATAGTCCAATAGAATCTGTGCTAAATAAACTTTTTGGTATGAATAATTGTATGAAGAGTTAAAAAAAGAACTCTTGAAAGAAATCTTGCACTTGGAAAAGCAAAAAGAAGGAAATACCTATCCATTGATGTCGTATGGTCGTATAGATACTTAATTTAAATTACCAAGTCTGCTAGACCTATGTGATATACCTACTACTGCAGCCTATTTGCGTCCCACTGCTGGGCACAGGCCTCCTCTCATCAAAGGGAGGGTTTGGGCTATAGTCCCCACGCGGGCCCAGTGCGGATTGGGGACTTCACACACATCTTTGAATTACTTCGCAGATGCGTGCAGGTTTCCTCACGATGTTTTCCTTCACCGAAAAGCTCAGTGGTAAATTCAAATTGAATTTCGCACATACGTAAACTTAGAGGTGCGAGCTGGAATCGAACCCCCGACACTCTGCATGAGAGGCGGTAGGTCGAACCACTAGGCCACCACGGCTTCTATATTTCACGGCTTCTATGTGATATAATTACCTAGAAATTACGGTTTCCCGTAGGTAAGTAGAGATCTTCTACTATTTAAAGTCCCGCGCCTTCACATTTCAAAACGCTTAAAAGGGGACTTAATAGTTTTATATAGGGTCAGGTGTCGAACAATGAACCAGTCGTACACATTGAGCCATCGCTTTATTATGGATTTGCGACGTTGCCAAACTTTGATATTAGCAAAAATTCGCTCCAATACTGCCCCCTCCCGTGCTCCCCAGTCGACGGCCGGTTCGAGCCAGAAGTGTATGAGTGGTGACGTGTTTAGTGAATTTCGACACCAAAACAAGAAAAGACGTAAGTTTTGTGTTGTTTCATTTCAATAGCTTTTTATCAATTGTATCACATGAAAATAATTCATTTTGCAGAATAACTACTTGGCTACAATTGACGAATGCCCATTTGGCGCCATCTTGTTCCGTTTATATTTTACCTAACCTAAAACATCTGAAGTAGTAGTTCGTGCACAATGAACCAAAAAGATGTGGTACACAATGAACCGCATGATTGCATTTTTACCGTCAGTACACAATGAACCAGTACTTTTCTCGTTAGTAGGTTCACTGTGTACTTCACCTTCTTTTTTAATTTCTTGTTGTTTTATTGGCAGAAACAGTTAGCAAATTACATAATATAAATTAAAAGTTTTCTTAGAATGGCGCGGTCGAAAGTGGAAAAATGAAAAAATAATTTATTTTAAGGTGGGCATACCCAAGAAGCTATGCAAATGGCCCACGCTTTGGTGAAACATGGCGTAAGCATTCGTAATGCTGCCAAAGACTGTAAATTGTCCTATCCTATACTAAGAAAGTATGTTTTTAAAAGCAAAAATGATGAAAATATTAGTGCCCAATTCTGAAGTCAATACAGTATTTCCCCCGAACAAGGAAGAAATCTGATAAATTATATCGAGCAGTGCACAGTAAGTCAGAGAAAAACTAAGAAACGAACCCTTATAGGATTACTCTCTGTCACAGCCAATTTTTTCCGAAACTTACTGGGCCGGTGGAAGCAAGTAGCACAGGACTGGTCTGAGTGGCGAGCTTTGAGGGAGGCCTGTATCCAGCAGTGGACGTCTTTCGGCTGAAATGATGATGGTGACTGGGCCGATTGAGTAGAAATTTGGCAACGACGGACGTGTAACAAAAATTAATGAATTTTAAACATGGACCCTAAATGATTTTAATGATGCCTCTAGTGATGATGAAGTTTTTAAAGCAAGCGGGGACTCATCTGGAGGGGACGAATTCCATAATGAAAGTGACGAAGATGAAAACATGATCGATAAAAACTTTGCACCCCTAAAACGAAACCCTAATGTGGGTGATTATGTCATCATGTCATGATATTAATTCAAACACAAAAGATAAATAATTATTACTATGTTGCTAAAGTCTTAGAAGAGATTTTTTTTCCGGAAGATTCTGGGGCCGGTGTAGTAAAATGGAGTGTTGACTAATTCCGTGGTGGAACAACTTGTGGCTGAGCCAAATATAATTGGAGAGACCAAGACTGCGCTGGCTCGGACACGTGGAGAATGGGGGTAGATCGGGCTGTGGAGAGAGCGTACACCGGGCAACCAAGTGAGAAGAAAGATGTTAAATATATATTAATAATGAAAATCTGTTATTGGCAGTAAGGTCCAACTATAAGATAAACATGTATATATCATAAGTGCTGTACATTTTGTGAAATAAAATAAATAAATAAATAAAATTAATATTTCTGCATCGTACATATATTGTTTTATTTAGGATCCTACCATTATACTACATAGCTTTACATAAAGACATGTAGTTTCAAGTAAATCAATGTACTGATCCACTGTGTACACGGCCGGTTCATTGTAGACTCAACCCCGGTTCAGTGTGTACCTCCGTTGGTACACAGTTAACCATTTCTCAGATTTTCTTTAAAGTAAAAAAACTCGAATTCTACTAGGTTTTGGTCTATAATTTTGATGCGAAATTAAAGCCCGATAACCAGTTAGTGATCACGCAAAAAAGTGCTTAAATACGTTCACATAGGACCGACTTATGATGTCACAAATTTTTGGTGGTTCATTGTTGGACACCTGACCCTACCTAACTGGTTGACCCAGGTTTTACTTCGTATCACCCGAAGGAAATTAATTCCCATACAAAGTTATTCGTCTTTTTTTAGCTGTTCCTTTACACTTTTCCCTTTATTTTTTCTTTATAAACCGTCCCAGAAGCCCAGGAAATAAAACAAAAAATAATCAGCCAAATCGGTCCAGTAGTTCTCGAGCCCTTAGCCAGACTAACACGCGGCAATTCATTTTTATGATCATCATCATCATTTCAGCCAAAAGACGTCCACTGCTGGACATAGGCCTCCCCCAAGGCTCGCCACCCAGACCGGTCCTGTGCTACTTGCTTCCACCTGTTTTATGATATAGAATATTAATTTCAAGAAGTCCCAAAAGAATTACGTTTATTAAAACGTCTAGATAGCAAAGTACTTTTGGAAAATGTCTCAGAAATAAAATGGGAATCTAGGCTAGGTTTCAGCCACTTGGGGTTGTTTAGATTAATGGTCCTACCCACAGAAATAAGAAATACAGACAATGAGGGTGGCTAGGTATTCGAGACAGAAGGGGCCACTAAGATATATTTCGTTACCTAGTATGTAGTTTTTTCCCGTTTGTAATGTTTTTTACATCACCCTTGGCCGTAAAGTGGGATTTTCTGCCTGCTACGCGGAGAGAAAATCTCACTTTTTGGCCAAGGCAAGACGTAAAACTTTTGACAAACCACGGGCGGTAATTCGTAAAGCCCCAGATCGCATATAAAATGTGCATGCACGATTTCATGATGACATAGGTAGGTATCTAAGCCGTGGTGGCCTAGTGGTTCGACCTACCGCCTCTCATGCAGAGGGTCGGGGGTTCGATTCCGGCTCGTACCTCTGAGTTTACTTATGTGCGAAATTCAATTAGAATTTACCACTGGGATTTTCGGTGAAGGAAAACATCGTGAGGAGATATGCAAACATCTGCGAAGCAATTCAAAGATGTGTGTGAAGTCCCCAATCAGCACTGGGCCCGCGTAGGGACTATAGCCGAAACTCTCTCGTGATGAGAGGAGGCTTGTTCCCAGCAGTGGGACGCAAATAGGCTGAAGTAGCAGTAAGTATCTAATCGGAAAACCAAAGTGCAAGCTTTTTTATTGAATACACCTAACCTCCTGAAGGCAATTGATCCCTCAGTGCAATCTCAATTAAAACGGGAGATAGGTAGGTAAGTACTAAGATAAGTCTAGTTCAATACAATACAATACAAATTCGTTTATTCTCCATACTAGCATGTAACATAGTTGGTAATAAAGTAACCAAATTAAAAGCCTATTAGGTTAGAACAACCGCTGCTACTCCGTCTATTACAGTATAACAAGGCACGAAGAATAAGCTCGAGTTCACGCACCGCCTTTTTCCAATATTTTTTCCTAACAAGCGCGTCGTTTCGGTTAAATTTCGCAACGTCCGATAAACAAGCAATTAATTTCCTCTCTGCATTATTAAAGATAATGGCCTTGGGTCGGATCGGCTGATTTCACGTTATTGTTTTGTCTAAAATGTGTCGAGGGCTCCGGCAAAGGTTAGCGCCCATTATGTGACGGCCTGTGAACAAAAAAGCCGTGGTAGCCTAGTTTGACCTACCGCCTCTCATGCAGAGGGTCGGAGGTTCAAATCCAGCCTCGCACCTCCGAGTTTTATTATGTACAAAACTCAACTTCAATTTACCAGCTTTTCTGTGAAGGAATACATAGTGGAGCTGCACAAATTAAGAAGAAAGAAAAAGCCACATCACGAGCCGCGGATATCCAGATTCTTTGAGAATATGGTGACAAGAGTTATCGTTGTTTCTATGTAGTCTCAAAGTAAAATCACATTTTTAGGGTTCCGAAGTTCACAAGGAACCCTTATAGTTTCGCCATGTCCGTCCGTCTGTCCGCACTATTGCTCGGAGATGCTTAGTTCTAGAAAGCTGTAATTTGGAATGAATATACATATAAGTTACGCTGACAAAGTGGTACAATAAAATTTTGAAATATTTTTTTATAGGGCACCTCCCCTACTCGTAAAGTGGGGATGTATTTTTTTTTCTTGCGTACCCCATGGTGTGGCATATCGTTGAATAAGTCTTAAAAAATATTGTAGGTTTGTTAAACCATTTTTCGATTAAGTGATGCGTTTGTAAAATATTAAGCTTTAAAATGATATTTTTGTTAGAGTCGAGTGTCCCCCCCTGCCAACTAAATGGTGGTATTTGGATGGCTGAAAAAAATCACGGTTATGGCATATATAACGTAGTTGAAAGGAAAATTATCACAGCTAAGTAGGCTGTACAAACTTACGAGTCATAGTCGACCAACTTATGAAATGATTAAAAAACCAATGATTTTTCTCGAGCGGCAGGGGTAACCACAGGCTAGCTAAGATGCTAAATAAGTCTTAGAAAGGTACTGTGGGCATCGTCAACATCGGAACCCTATATATTGCGCGTGGCCCGACACGCACTTGGCCGGTTTTCAATATGGCAGCGCAGCGTCTGTTTAATTTATGAAGTGAGGGTCGTTGACTGTAAAATGTTTGCTGTGACAACCTCTATAGGAAAATTGTTTGTGAAAATTGTGTGTCTACAGGAAAATTTCATAGTTCAAGGAGGTTCGAGTTTCATAATTTATACCAGAAGAATTTTATGAAATTTACATGTTTACTGTATACCTACTACTACTTACTACAGCCTATTTGCGTCCCACTGCTGGGCACTCCTCTCATCACGAGATGGTTTGGGCTATAGTCCCCACGCGGGCCCAGTGCGGATTGGGGACTTCTCACACATCTTTGAATTACTTCGCAGATGCGTGGAGGTTTCCTCACGATGTTTTCCTTCACCGAATAGCTCAGTGGTAAATCCAAAATGAATTTCACACATAAGTAAACTTAGATGTGCTAGCGGGAATCGTACCCCCGACCCTCTGCATGAGAGGCGGTAGGTCGCTGGTCGAACCACTAGGCCACCACGTGGTGTATACGTTGAATCAATTTATTTGTGTCCGTTGACACTGAAACTTTATTCCTTTACCTATATACTGGATTATTTATTTCAGCTGGATGCCTTCACGCGTCCCTGGAGAAAAGGGTATGGGCAGAAAAATGGATTTATATTGATTTCTCTCTAATATATCTAACTATTATATCTTGTGTCAAGGTACTGTACTTTACTGGACGTACGTAGGTAGGTACTCACTTTTTGGTAAAGTATTTTGTGTATATTTTATACTTACTTAGTTGCGAACTATAAATCCTGTTGACCTAAAACCTTTATAACTCTCGCTGCCCTAGAAATAACAAGGTCATCTAAGTAGCTAGTGTGAAGAGTTCACAAAAGCCGTATTCTGAGCTAATGACTAGAAATTTCAACCTAATTATGTAGAATTTAGTACAAGTGTTCATGTAATTGCGTTTCATTAAATCAAACGAATTTTCGGGCAAGTATAATAATCTGCATTTATTTTCTTGGGAACATTTCTGGGGCATTAAATTATGGCGCCTGATAAAATTTAATTGCAAACATTATTTTTTGAGTAGACCGTGTTGGCGTTCTTAAGTTGTAGGCGCTGCCGGCCAGTAATACACGTCAGTGTAGTAACTGTATATTATGGTATTTCTAAATAGTAAGTACTTATATCTAAGTAGATACGAGTAAACGGCAGTTCTTGAGTAATTCAAAACTATTATACTATATACTATAACTATTTTCAAATAAACATTGGTTTTGAATGGTTTTGATCAAGAACGGTTACTTATAATTTTGCCATTTGCAAATTTCAAGCATTGCTTAATTGATTCGTATTTTGAATTGGTACCATGTTTCTTACATCTAATAAGTACAAAATTATAAGGAAACTATATAGATATTTTAAGATATTTTTGCAATATAATTTATTAAAAAAAAACTACAATAGTTCTAATCAAATGGCCAATCAGTCAATCCATACACGATTACGCTTCAAATATCTGAATAAATAGACTTATTTATTCAAACCGTCATCACCTGATATTCTTTAATTGTAAATTACAATGGGCCTCTAGTGGCTCATTGCCACACGTCACTGCCACGGTAATCGCGACCTTTCCCCAAACACTGATAGACTGTAATCGTTTATCAATTGATTTTGCTTTCTACGGCGTCACTATCAATTAATTTATTCAACTCTGCACCTTACTGTGACGAATTGAGAATTAAAATTCGCGCCAATTGACCATAACATTCGTCGGTGCACTTTCTATGGATGCAATGAGTTACCGAAATTATAATCGATGTACAGCTTTCTATTCGATTCGAGCGACAAAACTGAACGCTAAGCCTTCACTCATTCATCGATTCTATAAATAAGTATACCTATAATGATATTGAAAAGAAAATCAGCAGAAGTCTATTCTAATATTACAAATACGAAAATAAGTCTGTCTGTCTGTCCCTTACCTCTCTACTTCACGCTATAACCGCTGGACCGCATTATTTAGATGAAATTTGGTGTGGAGATAATTCGGGAATACAACCAGTAACCACTTTTTATCTCCGACTGTATTTTGTATTTTTGTATTAACTTAACTCAATCTGCAAACAAATTACTAACCGCCAATCAACTTGGTACTCTGAAAATGATGGACTGTTCCATCAATGACAATTCAAATCCGATGTCAGCCAATTTCCAACGGCAAATTACATGGCATAATTATTCCAAGTTCTAATTCCCGCGTCCATCGATCGGAGGCCTCTGTTCGCTGGACTTACCTATCCTACCTATGTATAAAACACGTAAATATGTTATGATTATTATTTACGATACATTAATAGTTATTTTATAATTTAAACTAGTGGCTCTGAGAGCTGTAGACCTCGCTAGTCCATTTTTTCGTAGGTGACTAAAGGAGAACAAGCATCCGGACATGCTAACGAGGCTTCAGCAAGGGTGAACAAAAATGTATTAGCAATATATATTTTTCATATTGAATAAATAAATGAACAAAAAAAAAAACATAATCCGTGTTATGCCGTTTTATGTAAAATACTTCCGTAAGCATTTTCTGCCAAATTGAAAGGGAGACACATCACTATATCTCTTTCCTAATTCTTTATATGACTATGCAATATATAGGCAATGAGTCATGGTATTATAGAACCTTCTATTAATTTGTAATTTACAGCTTAACTTTTGTAAATTCACGCTAATATTCTCCAGACGTATTAAAATGATTTTCAAATAGTTAACTCAAACCTTCCAGATCCTATAGATAGACTAGTAAACAAATCGGTCGCTGTTTTCGCGTGTTTGCAAGAGAAATGCAATGTTTGACACGTCATTAACGGCCGCGTCGATACGGCATTACCACCGGTGCTTAAGACTAGTAGAGACGGTATTAGTACTCGCTACTAATACCTACTCAATTTATCAACGTCAACAATCTTTAAGAAGGAAATTACATTGTACATGATAATGATTAATTAGTTTATTTGTGTGGAAACTAAGAGAGAAAAATCGACTATTTTCCGAGGCCTGAGCATTGCCGCATGGCGTAAACGGCGATTAGAAAAAGTAGAAAACCAAAAGCTCTCGGCGTATCACCATGTACCACCACCATCTACCACCGAGGCCTTAGTCGACGGTCTCAATCTCGATTGACGCCAGGTTGATATGGAAATGACGTGTGCGTGTTAATTTGTCTTTACGGTCTTGTTTTAAGGTAACTTCTTAAATCATCCGTCTGTTAGCGGGTTACACGATCAACCAAACTGGACCTGAGGAAATATTGAGCGTGTCAACCCTTGTCTGAAGTAAAAGAAGCTAGATGTTGCGACGTTTGTAGTCCGATTGCCAACCCCCATCGCTGTTACCTTTAGGTTATTAAACCCAAACATTAAACAAGTGATTTAAAGATGATGCTATAGGTACAGATGGATTTAGACCCAACGAAGAACACAAGAATCAAGAATCAAGAATCAAGAATTGTTTATTTGCCAGAATACGTATACAAGATCTTAAAATTTAGTGCTAAGTAACAGTATTCAGCCTGCAAGATATTATAAATTCCGGAAATAATCCCTAAGGATTTGAAAAGTGGGATGGGTAGCTTACTATGAAATCTAGAAGTCACAGACCAAAGTTTGTTACTTAGGACATAAACCTCACTTTATTAAACCAATTCCAAGCTTTTAAGCGAACACGATCTCGTGATTTTATAAAGAGAGAGATGGAATGGAATCATTTCGGGTAATTTGTTTGCCGACAGGTCAAGTCGGGATGTTCGAGGTTAATCTGTACGTTTATGTTCACAGATCACGTAGTAGTACAAAGTGGTAGATGAAGGGAGCCATGTGTTATCATTATTAGGCTGGAAGACAATTTTTGCGGACAAGTTATTGTGCGAAGCAAAATGATATTTATAGTGTCGAGTGTTATGAGGAGTTATTGGAATACGCGTGTAGAGAAGATTCATACTAATATTATAAATGCGAAAGTAACTCTGTCCGTCTGTTACCTGATGCCTCTTCGCCGCTGGACTGATTGAGATGAAATTTGGTATGGAGATATTTAGAGTCACCGGAAAGGATATAGGCTACTTCTTATCTTGGAAAAACGCATGGTTATCCGGTTACGCGGTACCGAATTCCATTGCGGGCAGCACCTAGTAAAAATATAAAGAAAAAGGCATATAAAAGGTGTCAAAAAGCAGAGCTACTTTGAGGTTAGAAATATGTACCTAAATAAAGGGACTGGTGAGTCAGAGGTTCCCTATGGAGAAAATGCTAGTGGTTTTAAGACTAAAATAGACGGGTACCAAGCGACTTCAAACGACATAGATATAGACAAAACTTTATTTAACATCCCAAAGGGTAGGTACATTTTTAACTTAACTTAATATAGCTTATATGTACTAAGACTATGTTGTTCTACAATTATAACGACCAATTTTAAAAATATTTTTTTAATTTTAAATTCTGTTAGAAGTAACTACCCATGGTAAGGTCCAGTCAATGGAACATGTAACAACAACATAATGTAAACTTGTTGATGGATGGTGGATGCACAGCCTTAATCAGCTTGTCAACGGTCAACACGAATGTTCAACATAATTATATTCCTGGCTACGGTAATTTATGTATTTCGGATTATTCCTGTTGAAAATACCGCTACTTAATTAAGGAATGGGATAGAACGCAATAAAGTTACCGACATAGCCCAAAGAATTAGCAAGCTGAAGTGGCATGGTCCGGTCACCTTTGCCAAAAGACCTACGAACCGTGAGCAGACGAGTTCTCGAGTGGAGACCACGAATCGGCAAAAGAAGCGTAGGACGCCCTGTGGCTAGATGGAGCGATGACTTACGCACATAGACATAAATAATACTTCGTATGGACCCGGCCTAACGTAGATACATGTCATGTTTCCCCACTTCATTGGTGTCCAATCCAAAGTTAAACTTATATCGTGACACTAAAGCTGGGTCACATTTTTTCAACAACGAGACGAGTTTTTAGATACTGAGAAACAGTTTCGAAAAAAGTTTTTTTAAAAACACGCACGCACGGTGACAGAACTTTGGATTGGACACCGTGGAAGTGGAGACATATTACGTGTACGTTAGACCGGGTCTATATTATTTACGTCTATGCTTACGCAGGGTTGGTGACAGAAACTGGAAGCTAATAGCTGAAGAACGTGCTAAGCGACGATCAATGGGAGAGGCCTATGTCCAGCAGTGGACTGATGCAGGCTGATGATGATGATACAACGCAATCAGTACCAATATTATAAATGCGAAAGTAACTCTGTATGTCTGTCTGTCTGTTACCTCTTCACGCTTCAACCGCTGGACCGATTGAGATGAAATTTGGCATAGAGATAGTTGGAGTCCCGAGAAAAGACATTGGCTTTTTCATCCCGGAAAACGCATAGTTCCCGCGGGAGCGCGATAACCGAATTCCACGCGGGCGAAGTCGCGGGCACAAGCTAGTACAAAATATTCTACTTACCTATATTGAATTGAACACAGAAAAATTGAGGTACAGCTTGTTGCAAGGTACAAAGCAGGTGGTTTTATCGCTAATAGAGCGATCTCTCCCAGACAACCTTTGGGTAGTGGACGTGGATGTGTGCACAACGCTTTACACTGTATATTTCCACGGTAGCCTCTTAAAATAACCACTGTAATAACTAACCGATTTCAGAAAATGGCAGTCGTGCCCACGATCCATAAGTGTTTCTAAACAATCATCATAAGCTGCCCCTTATTTTGAAGAAAGTAGGTATACCATACCTCTCATGTTTTTACTATTTACATTATTGGGTTTGGGCTATAGTCCCCACGCGGGCCCAGTGCGTATTGGGGACTTCACACACCTCTTTGAATTACTTCGCAGGTTGCGTGCAGGTTTCCTCACGATGTTCTCTTTCACTGAAAAGCTCAGTGGTAAAATCAAATGGGTTCGTTCATGGTGGTGTACGCTCGCGTACCTACACATCGACAAACTCTTTTCTTCCATCCCGATATAGTTGGTTTTGTAACAATAAGCGGCTTTAGTTATTTCCTTTACCCTCCTATTTCCTTACAAAACTTACTCCCTATACTTATACCTAATTGGGTGCAATTTCTTCAAGACAAAGTAGACCTCGTTAGTTAAATTGTAAACTTTATGGAACTAGAACTGTCATAAATTACAAATTTTAGAGCTATTTCATGTAACCTTGGGGAATTGTTTGGGAACAAACAATTGTGACTCCAATATTGATTACAATGTTATGAACATCTACAGCTAAAATGATACACAAAGTGAAGAAAAATTGTTCACAAGGAAATGCTTATAACAATATAATGTACTTATTACTTAGCAGATTTTTGACTTTTACACTGATATGAAATGATATGACCTAAAAAGTAAACATTTAGACAATGTCGTCGATGAACCAAAAATTCCGTAGTAGAAACAAGAAAAATTCCAGATCCTTTGGTCCACGTCCGGTCACAAACTCAAGGCAGTATTTAACAACTTCAAAACTAGAAATGGAAGTTAAAAATGTAAATCTCCCGAGCATAGTTGAACAGGAAGAGTTCAGACATTTTTCTTTTAGACAGGCACTTTGTACTAGACACTTGTGGGAGAAACTGCCAGAACTTTAATGTTCCTACTTGCCAAGCGGAAATAGCTTGGCGTTTTGTGAATTGCATATGAATTTACTAAGAGGCAAAGTGTTTTACGTAGGTATATGATGCGCTGGACACTTTTTCAACTGTTTCGCCGCATAAGATTGCGTTCCTTTATCTGAACCTGAATAGGTGTATTGGATTGTTGTTAGGTATATGGTTGATAATAGTAATCAAAATGCCCGCTAGTGCTACCGGTTAATAAAAATGACACGTTGTTGGTGTTTTTTTTTTTAACTTGTACATTTGTCAATTTTTATTTTATGAATACGTTGATACGTATTAACGGCTTCGTCATTGATTTCTATTAGGTATTTAATCTAGAATTTAAATAACCTTTTAGCCCATTTTTCAACACAACACAGACTGAATTTTTTAAACGAAGAAAATCAGTGGTCATGTGACTCGGGAAATCGAACGGTCAATAGAAAATCAATTCTTTCAAAGTTCATCTCACGTGATTTTTGCGTGAGATTTAACCTATCTAGAAAAGAAATTGAGCGGTAAATCTTAATGTTTTATCTATAACGTCATAATCATCATCATCATCATCATTTCAGCCGATAGACGTCCACTATTGGACACAGGCCTCCCCTAAGGCGCGCCACTCAGACCGGTCCTGTGCCACTCGCATCCACCGCGTTCCCGCGACCTTTACAAGGTCGTCACTCGATCCTGTTGGAGGCCTACCGACAGCTCGTCTCCCGGTTCGCGGACGCCACTCGAGAACTTTCCGGCCCCATCGGCCATCAGTCCTGCGAGCAATGTGCCCCGCCCACTGCCACTTGAGCTTCGCAATTCTTCGGGCTATGTCAGTGACCCTAGTTCTGGTGCAGATATCTATTACGTCCCTATATAGTAATAATAAGACTGTACAAGAAGTCGCGTCTGTGACTGTGAAGAAAATATCAAGTCGAGGGAACGACACTGAACACAAAATAACGATTTTTAGAAAAATCGTCTGTATGTATGTATGTATGTATGTCCGAATTTAACTCGAAAAGTACTGGACGGATTGCAACAAAATATGGTGTGGGGGTACTTTTTTATCCCGGGAAAACGCATAGTTCTCGCGGGAACGCTGTTACCGAATTCCACGCGGATGAAGTCGCGGGCAGAAGCTAGTTGTACAATAAGTTTAAATGACATTATCATGATTATCAAACAACATTATTGGAATATTGGAATTAACAAACAGTGAAATGTTTGTGCATTATTCTTGGGCAGTTTTAGAAGTTAGTCCAAAACGGGCGATCGGTGTTTCCACGCCGCGGGCTCATGTTCGTCACACTCAGTTTTATGGTGGCACGGGAACTAGAATATAAGATTTCTAGGAAGCTTTGAGATTTCTAGAAAGTTGATTTTGATCGACACGTTTTTAACGTTCAAAATGAGTAATGGGACCCATTTTAAAGTGTCGGTAAAAGTCGCTTAACTCATTTTATTCAAGGACTAATGTGGATCAAACACAGATGACGCGTCCATGGTTGAAATTCTGTTCCACTTACAGCACTGGAATAAGTTTTCTTTTCATTCTCAACTTTATACGTTATCGTTATAAAGTTGTAACTACACTCAACAGTAATGAATTCGGTTCACTTTGTTTGTATGGAAAATGCTATACAAATTGACCCGAATTCATTGTTGTTGAGTGTATAATAAAAAAAGTATTTGGTTTAAGTTTTTTAAATGTTTTTGTATTTCTTCTAATTTGATCCTATGAGTAATATATCGTACTTAGGGACTATTTATAATTTAGTATTTTCATATCTAGACAATTGTAGAAATTATAAATTCAACACAGTTTTCCCCCAGCTACCTATAATATCTAATTATCTATTAACGAAATTATTACCGATCAAACAAAAACTGTCAGCAAGCTACGTACTTGGTGACATTTTTTGTTTGATGGGTAATCATTTCCATGCTACAATACTTATTTGTGGTCTAAAAACTGGATACCAAATCATCTGGCACAGGGTAAGGGTAGTGCAATGAATTCATAAATTTTGATAACCTGACACAACTTCGAAGAATGCAATTTAAGATTCCCCAGTACGCTCCTTTCTCCATACAAACGTAGTTAAGTTTTAATTCGCAAACTACTGAAGTATCAGATTGGCACCAAATTTTACAAGTACATGTAATAGTGGAGCAGAGATATTAGTGTCCAAAATACACTTTGATTGTGATAAAATTGAATAACAAAGAAACTAGGACCATTTTAGTTTCCTCCCTACAAACATCAAAATTCAGTTTTTTGGCTGTAATTTAATTGTGTTTTATTTTACCAAGACATTTACTAATTTCGGACACACACGATAATGATTTTATTACATGTACCAAGTTTCCAGTCAATCTGTTTAGTAATTTGGGCATAAAAGCGAAAATACGTTTGTATGAAAAGTTGAGAAACGCCGTGCGTACTTGGAATACTTAATTTCGACACAAGGATTTTTTGTAAACGAAAACGAAAATTCATTTGCTAGACCTTCGATCAAGTCGCATACCGATGTCAAAAGCGATACATTGCTCTCTTCTATCACACAGCTGCTAGGAGCAGATAGGTTACTAATTGGCCGAGTAAAACAAGCCTGCGCAGATACTGGCTATCTGCATTACCATAACACTACACAACGCGGACCAGCGAACAAAAAGCATCGTAACTAACTAGTCTGTATTACTTTAAATTAGGATTTTATACTAAGCACAAAAGGTTCAATCTGTTGTAATATAGAATCATCAATTAGAACCGTTTATTCTCAAGCCACGATGTACAAGTCGATGTTATCTGCGACGACTTGCGAAGTGCGTTCGCGGCCTATATGGCGCGTGCACACACGCGGCAACGATTGTCAATTTAAAATCATCATCAGAAGAGAGCAATCTACAGCTGGATAAAGGTCTTCCCCAAGGTTCCCCACTCATCATCATCATCATCATCAACAGCCCATAGTAGTCCACTGCTGGACGTAGGCCTCACCCAATGCACGCCAATGAGCTCTGTCCAAGGCGTGCCGCATCCAATCTACACCGGCTACCTTGCGCAAATCGTCACTCCACCTGGCAACAGGGCGCCCTACACTTCGCTTGCCTTGTCGTGGTCTCCACTCAAGAACGCGTTTACTCCAACGACTATCCGCAGTTCTGGCGATGTGACCGGCCCACTGCCACTTCAAAGAGCTTATTCTTTGGGCTATGTCGACAACTTTCGTTCTCTGCCTGATCACCTCATTGCGGATCCGATCTTTCAGAGAAACGCCGAGCATAGCCCTCTCCATAGCCCTTTGAGCTACTTTGAATTGGTGGACCAATCTCACCGTAAGTGTCCACGTTTCGGCTCCGTAGGTCATTACGGGTAGGACGCACTGATTAAAGACCTTGGTTTTTAGACGAGAAGACTCGACGCAGCTTGCCGAACGCTGCTCAGCCAAGCTGAATTCTCCTTTTGGCCTCCTTCTCACACAGATCTCCCCCACTCAGATCGGTTTTATCTCCTTCTATAGGTGCCACTCTAATTACTGAAGGTTGGTCATCTCAGCTCAGCAAGCTTCTTCTTTTAACATGGATAAATTCTACAGCACACAGAGATGGTAGATATTTATATTCTATTACAATACATAGTTCGCTGATACGTTCGCCGCGTGTGTAAAACCAGCATAAATGTGCGTTAGTGAATTTGAGATAATACTTTCACCAACAAAGCAGAAAGCGTGAGTCCAAATTAACAATCTGAAACATGATACGCGCCGTAAAAGCATTATTAGTTTTGCCAGATAATTTCGCTAATTAAAAACGTTGGTTATTTTTGTGAAATTATTTTTAATTTTTCGTTGCGGAGTGCTAATAGCATAGTAACGCACTGTTTTATGGTAAGTATTGTATAGACACTGTACAATTTATCTTATTACTAGCTTCTGCACGATTTCGCGTCTGGATTTCGTACACAAAACACTTCTAATATTATCAATACTCGCCTAATCAGCCTAAGTATATTTCCGCGCGAGTCGCGGCGGTACTACTGTTATGTTATTAAATAAATCTCGACCGTATCTCGCGCAACACTAACAAGCGAAAGAATCTAGATGGTGTCCCCGATTAGTGGCAATTAAAGCGGGGGATGGTGAGCCTTCGGCGCTTTGTGCCGCGTGACGCGCGCCGCTACCATCGGTGCACGCGCACATTGAAAGAAACGAAAGAAAATAGTATATTTTGATGCAAGTGCGAAAAGTTTGTAATTTTATGGACGAGTGAAAATGACAATTTCGCACGTGTATCAAACGACATTTTTAAATACATTTGCGGAAAAAAAGAATAAAGAAATAAACGAACAGGATGAAGCTCAAAAAACTTAACGCACTGGTTCGTAAAAAACAATTTTAGGCACGCTCACTAGCTGTCAAAAAACAAAAAAAATATTAAAAAAAACATTTATTAATGACCAGACAGGACAACATGAAAGAAATAGCAAATTTTAATCATCATCATCATCATCATCATTTCAGCCGAAAGACGTCCACTGCTGAACATAGGTCTCCCTCAAGGCTCGCCACTCAGACCGGTCCTGTGCTACTTGTTCCACCGTTTTACCGTGACCTTCACGAGGTCGTCGCTCCATCTTTGTTTGAGGCCTACCGACAGCTCGTCTCCCGGTTCGCGGACGCCACTCGAGCATTTTACCCCATCGGTCATCAGTCCTGCGAACAATGTGCCCCGCCCACTGCCACTTAAGGCTCGCAATTCTTCGGGCTATGTCGGTGACCCTAGTTCTATTGCGGATATCCTCATTTCAGATTCTATCACGCAGAGAAACCCCGAGCATAGCTAATTTTAATAATATAGGACAAATGCGGTGTTGTCATGAAATGGTCCTAACTCAGCATGAGCTAGCATTACTGCCGTTGCATCGTTAGGTTCGTTTTATGTTGCGAATGGAATACCTAGGTAGATGCAACCATAATTTAGTAGCTTCTGCCAGCAACTTCGCACGCGTGGAATTCGGTTATCGCTTTCCCGCGGGAACTATGCTTTTTTAGGGATAAAGCCAGGGACTTGAACTATCTCCGTACCAAATTTCATCTAAATCGGTCCAGTGGTTCAAGCGTGAAGAGGTAACAGGAAGACACAGACAGAGTTACTTTCGCATGTAATTTATTAGTATGGATGAATATTAATGGTTACGAATAGTACTTATGTATATCGTAATTTCCACCCATGACATGAAAAGTTCTCATCACCGGGTCATAACATACTCACTTTGTACAGTTCTCACAGTGAATTCGCCTCATTTAACAAAATCGAGATTCCATGGTTCGCCACGATTCTATCTTCGAGACAGATTGTACTACGAACTCGTTAGCTAGATAAGACGATTAATGTTTTCTCTGTCTAGGTCTCGGGAAGAATACTAAGTCAAGTACCTAACTCTTTAACGCCCTAAAAGTGTAGTAACAGCTTACTACTTACTACTACACCCTATTTGCGTCCCACTGCTGGGCACAGGCCTCCTCTCATCACAAGAGGGTTTGGGCTATAGTCCCCACGCGGGTCCAGTGCGGATTGGGGACTTCACACACATCTTTGAATTACTTCGCAGATGCGTGCAGGTTTCCTCGCGATATTTTCCTTCACCGAAAAGCTCAGTGGTAAATTCAAATTGCATTTTGTACATAAGTAAACTCGGAGGTGCGACAATTGTTTCCGTATAACAATAAACATAGTTAGTACATAAAGGAACTGTTACCTACATACGTTGCCGCTTTTCTAAAACATTAACGGCAATATTAATATTACTCAAGGAAGTTGGTATTCCAGTTATTAAACTGGAGTTTATACCTAAGTTGTAGGGTTAAAAGTTGAGTTTTGAGTACAATAACTACCTACCTTCGACATTTACGTTGATAGGTCAACAGCAGCAGCCTACACGGATTCTTTTGACAAAAAAATGTTGGTAATGTTTGTATTAAATAAGTAGATGAAAAAACCGGCCAAGTGCGTGTCGGGCCACGCGCAAATTATAGGGTTCCGAAGTTGAGGATGCCCACAGTACCTTTCTAAGACTTATTAGCATCTAGCTAGCCTGTGGTATGACGTGCCCGCCCGACGTCCCTGCCACTCGAGAAAAATCATTGGTTTTTTTAATCATTTCGTAAGTTGGTCGACTATGACTCGTAAGTTTGTACAGCCTACTTAGCTGTGATAGTTTTCCTTTCAACTACGTTATATATGCCACAATCGTGATTTTTTTAGCCATCCAAATACCACCATTTACCTGGCAGGGGGGGGGGACACGTGACTCAAACAAAAAATAGCACTTTAGCTTAATATTTCACAAACGCATCACTTAATCAAAAAATGGTTGTAACAAACCCTCAATATTTTTTTAAGACCTATTCAACGATATGTCGCACCATGGGATACGCAAGAAAAAAAAAATATATCCCCACTTTACGAGTAGGGGCGGTACCCTATAAAAAAAAATATTTCAAAATTTTATTGTACCACTTTGTCAGCGTAACTAATATGTATATTCATGCCAAATTACAGCTTTCTAGAACGAAGCATCTCCGAGCAATAGTGCGGACAGACGGACGGACGGACGGACGGACGGACGGACGGATGGACGGACGGACATGGCGAAACTATAAGGGTTCCTTGTGGACTTCGGAATCCTAACAAAAATGGTCCTCTTTGCTAATCTATTACAACAAAAATGTACTTATTTAGAGTTAACATGTATTTTTTGTGGCAATAAATGTATATTTAATTTATTTATCAACCGACGAAAAAAAAAGGAGGAGGTTCTCAATTCGACGCGTATATTTTTTTTATGTATGACCACGCCTATCTCCGTCAATTGTGAACCGATTTCGATGATTCTTTTTAGGGTTCCGAAGTCCACAAGGAACCCTTATAGTTTCGCCATGTCCGTCCGTCCGTCCGTCTGTCCGCACTATTGCTCGGAGATGCTTAGTTCTAGAAAGCTGTAATTTGGCATGAATATACATATTAGTTACGCTGACAAAGTGGTACAATAAAATTTTGAAATATTTTTTTTTATAGGGTACCTCCCCTACTCGTAAAGTGGGGATGTAATTTTTTTTTCTTGCGCACCCCATGGTGCGGCATATCGTTGAATAGGTCTTGAAAAAATATTGTGGGTTTGTTAAAACCATTTTTTTATTAAGTGATGCGTTTGTGAAATATTAAGCTATAAAGTGCTATTTTTTGTTAGAGTCACGTGTCCCCCCCCCCTGCCAGCTAAATGGTAGTATTTAGATGGCTGAAAAAAATCACGGTTATGGCATATATAACGTAGTTGAAAGGAAAACTATCACGGCTAAGTAGGCTGTACAAACTTACGAGTCATAGTCGACCAACTTATGAAATGATTAAAAAACCAATGAATTTTCTCGAGCGGCAGGGGCGCCGGGCGGGCACGTCATACCACAGGCTAGCTAGATGCTAATAAGTCTTAGGGTACTGGGCATCGTCAACTTCGGAACCCTATACTTTGCGCGTGGTCCGACACGCACTTGGCCGGTTTTTTAATTGAAAGGTGTACCTCCAACTTGAACCCTTTTAATAATTTGATTTAGTTATGATGATGGGATCCATGACAAAACGAGGGAACTCCTCGAAATTTGTTAGCATGTGATTTTGGCATCAATTTCAAAGACTACAGTGAGACTTACGTACTTACCCATCGTACACATGTTTGGAAACTATAACGGAAAAAATTTTTTAAATAAAAAAATAGAACCTACTTCAAACTCCGACAGCCTGTGAAGTCGGTGTCAAGTGAACCGCCCCAAAGCTATGACTATCTTATAGTGAACTTGACACCAACTTCACAGGCTATCGGAGTTTGAAGTCGGTTCTATTTTTTTATTTAAAAAATTTTTGTTTATTCAATATTGTCTAAAAAACCAGTAAATATTGCTAATTGCTTTTCTGTTTTTTTTTTTAATTAAGTTAGATGTTTTAAATCGATGACTTACAGCTAATTAGTTATTTATGTTTAAAGGCGTATCTACGCGAAATCAAGCTTTGTAGTTGGATGAAATAATAAATAGTAACACTTTATTGTAGGGTCGACGTCAAAGAGATGTTTACACTTTTTCATCCTATATATAGGTCCAAAAGTGTAAACATCTCTTTGAAGTGTACTGTACGTATGACGTATGACGAAAGGAAGTATGACGATTATTGACGATATAATAACTTCTAGGCCTCCAACAAGATGGAGCGACGGGAAATCGGTGGAAACGAGCAGTACAGGACCGGTCTGAGCGGCAAGCCTTGGGGGAGGCCTATGTCCAGCAGTGGACGTCCTTCGGCTGAAATGATGATGATGAAGTACTTGGTACATGCGCCGTTACCAATACCTACCAATTTATTATTTCGAAATTGAATGAAAAATACGTACTTATATTCTCAATTTTATGATGGACCTACAAAAACACGCGTAAAAAAATCCTGATTGATTTAGATTGATGCGTTTAGTACACTCGCAGTATGCGGGGTGAGTTTGACAGACGGGTATCATCAGTGGATAGGGGGCGTGTCATGTGACAGATTGGTTGGAATAAATCATACACACATATATACTAAATGTTTTACTGGTAACTAGCGATGTGTTGAACAACCTCCTTTTTTTGAAGTCGGTTAAAAACGTTTTTCGCCTTAGGTACACTCTGTTTTTTAGGGAATTTGTCTATAATATAAATTATAATCGCAAGAATATGTTTACCTCCACGATTTCGCTATCAGGAAATCGCACGCTTACTTATCTGAAATTCTTCCAATTGTGGCAAAAACAATACAATCGTTTGATGACAGTCGCTAATATGAGAAAACTGGCATTGACAATAAAACATACCTACTTTCTGTTTGAAAACCGATATCATTCATTAGGTTAATCTCATATTGTGTATGTTCCCATATATATCTACAATTGTATCCTATAAGTAGTTTGTATAAGTGGTTGTAGGTATACAATGATTTTCTATATAGATATGTAGTGTGTTATGATTAGATGTAAGTCGTCCATATAAAAGTTCATTTAAACCATTTGAGACCTTAGAGACCCCCTTACAAAAATCCCATTATACACTAAGATAATTCCATCCCACAAAAACATTGTCATGTCGAAGTGAGACCAAGACGTGTTGCTTGTACTGTAAAAAGTTCTGAGATCTTATGGAGAGCCAAGCTGTGGCGTTCAAAAAGTCAAAATGTGGGGCGTGGCCGTTTCTTAAGAGTGACATAAAATTTCATATGGGCTAACCAACAGAGAGTATTTCATCATCATCATCATCATTTTAGCCGAAAGACGTCCACTGCTGGACATAGGCCTCCCCCAAGGCTCGCCACTCAGACCGGTCCTGTGCTACTTGCTTCCACCGGTTTCCCGCGACCTTCACGAGGTTGTCGCTCCATCTTGTTGGAGGCCTACCGACAGCTCGAACCGGGAGACGAGGGTAATTGACTACTATGTTAATTTTGTGTCTTCTTAAGTAACGAAACGGCCAAGCCACACTATTTGTCACCTGTGCTCGCATCGTTGTGATCAGGTAAGGGGTTAGATAAGGCAGCCGGTGAAATTATGGGCATAAAGCTGCATTCCATCTTAGGCCTCAATATAGTTAGGTACTAAGTCTCTAATTCCATAAGAATAGTCCAAGAATACGTTTGTACGAAAATGTGATCGCAATCGGATTCGTTAAACATTCTTTATGAAACTAAGTAAGGTTACGGCATAGACAAAGGCTCCAGTATACTCGAACAGTATTAAAATAGGGTGCTGAATTGGGCTGATGTTCCACAACTCGATTCGTCCTCTGCGAAACATGCATTTGTTTTTATTCCTCCTTATACTACTTCAGGTTATTTGCGTTCTACTGCTGGGCCGGCCTCCCCTCATCACGAGAGGGTTGGGCTATAGCCCCAAGCGGGCCCAGTGCAGATTGGGAACTTTTTTGAATTCTTCCTTATAATTCAATGGAATTCACGATCTCTTCCGATAGACGGGTCGATATGATTTCGCGGCGAAGTCATCGGCATTTTGAAGGCGATATCCTCAGGGGGACGTTACAAACGCATTCGAAATGGTATGATTTCTTATGTCCTTGGGCCTATGTGACCATCAGGTGTCCTGAGTGCTTGTTAGCTTTTAAAAAGTTTATTATCCTTCACCATCCTTCACGCACTGTATCATGTACCTATTTTCAAAAAAAATGAGAACAATACAAGCTACAAAGAACATATAGGCAAAACCACAGTATTATATTGGCATAAAACGGCGTAATACTTGTCTTTCTGCTGTCACTAGTAGTTTCTAGGAATTAAGCAGCGTATTAAGGAGGAACTTGTCGCTTAATATCTGCTAAGCCGCTTCTTAAGATGCAAACGACAAGCTTTGCTGAGAACCGCCACAGTTTGTCACGACACAAGGTATCTATATGGCGCGCGGGTCATGCAATAAGATACTCTGAGTCAATGGTGTAAATGCTACGCCAAGAGACATGTTATTTGTGTAGTGTATAAGGTACACGTCATACAGGGGGATCGAGTTATTCCAGTAGACTCTGTTGGATGATCTTTTTATGTGCATCTCAGTTTAAGAAACGAAAATAATTAGATACTCTTAAGTGCCAAGTGAATCCGAGTTCAGGAACTAACAAGCAAAACGATAATGTGAGGCTGTTAATTTTTAACCGACTTCAAAAAAAGGAGGAGGTTCTCAATTCGTCGGAATCTTTTTTTTTTTTTTTTTTTTTTTTTTTTATGTATGTTCACCAAAAATAAATAGTAAACGTGAACCGATTTCGATGATTCTTTTTTAGTTAGAAAGGTGGTACTTCCAAGTTGGTCCCATATTAATTTGGTTCAGTTTTGATGATGGGATCCATGAGAAAATGAGGGAACTCCTCCAAATTTGCTAGCACGTAGATGATTTTGGTGTCAATTTCGAGGACTTCAGAGTTACTTATGTACTTCTATAGTAATGTTTGGAAACTGTAGCCGAAAAAAAATTTTTAAATAAAAAAATAAAAACCGCCTTCAAACTCCGACAGACTGCGAAGTCGGTGTCAAGTGAACCGACCCAAAGAAATGATAATCATATAGTGAACTTGACATTGACATCGCAGTCTGTCGGAGTTTGAAGGCGGTTTTTATTTTTTTATTTAAAATTTTTTTTATGTATACTACTACTACTACTACAGCCTATTTGCGTCCCACTGCTGGGCACAGGCGCACGCGGGCCCAGTGCGGATTGGGGACACACACACATCTTTGAATTACTTCGCAAATGCGTGCAGGTTTCCTCACGATGTTTTCCTGCACCAAAAAGCTCAGTGGTTAATTCAAATTGAATTTCGCACATAAGTAAACTTAGAGGTGCGAGCCGGAATCGAACCCCCGACCCTCTGCATGAGAGGCGGTAGGTCGAACCACTAGGGCACCACGGCTTAATTTTATGTATATTCTTACCAGATTTTTTAATGAAATTAGCAAATAAAATGAAATTTATTTAAACTTTACTGAAAAAAAAAAGCTTTCGCTGTCGATAAAAATAAATTAGCAACTTAACCTCTAGGCGTCTGTATCACCAAGTTTTGTCTTTACCATGGGATAAAACAGTTTAACATTGTGATTTTGTCCTTAATCCCAAGTCTAAAGAGTCCAATTTGTGAATCAGATCCAAGGTTTATCTTAACTTTCCTACATGTGACCGTGAAAGCCTCGAAGATCACTCGAACAAATTCAAGTAAAAACTACATCAATCAGCAGCCGACGTGTGTAATTCAATTTCTCCGACGAGTGCAGTAATGATGTGCACTTGTTCTCGGGAATGTTTATTTCTATCTCGCCATTTATTCACATAGGAAATACTTAAAATTCGCCATTATAATAAGTAGCGCGGTAATAACTCTAAATGGACAATTTTTAAACGACTTTCTTGAAACATATTGTAAACATGAGAAAAAACCTATCTAATGCTCATTTCTTGAGGTGATAATTTCTCCACCTGGACAGTTTTAATATTCAAGAGGATCTGAAGAAAACAATGGTAGTGCTACTTTACAAACATAAAAAAAAACTAAGAACCTAACAAACATGCTTAGAATCGATAACTGATCGATAGGTAACTGTGGTGAAAATATCGTCATAACGTTTCGCTTGACCCTGAATAAAGAACGTCATTAAAAAAAAAGACATTAAAAAACCCTTTCAAAATTCGTAAGTCAAAATCTATGACATGTCATTAAACTGGTATTACCTACTTACGAAAAAATCCAGGATCAATATTAAGTATGTAAGGGGCCGACTCGCCATGGAAAGCCGGCTACAATCTTTGGAAACTACATTTGAGAGAAGAGCTATGTTATGTGTGTTGCTTCTTTTGTTAACATAGTCAAGGCAGGTGAATTCACGGGAACGATTAGTTAATGGATAACCTTCATGTTTACAATATTCTCTGCACCGCCACACCACTGGCCGCGAAGTCAAGCGCGCAGGGGCAACTCCAGTAGTCGAGCACTGAACATTTGTTACAATCCGCGCCATACTGGGAGAGTGAAACGATTTCACAGATAAAGCAGATTTACGGCAATTACTGCCTCGGCGTCCAATTACTTTTTTATATATACCGAGTGTGTTGTACATACAAGACCTTCGCTTACACTGTTGTGTGTATGATGACCCTCTTGTAGCCTATGTATAAGCGAATGTTTTATAGGCGTTCATATTTTCTTCTTTCAAATCTGAAGCCTCTGAGAAATTTTGCAAATACTCGTAATTGTATTTCAGAAGTAGGTACTTCATTTATTTTAAATAACATTAGTCATTACTATTATTATTATTTATAATAGTCATTACTGTTATTATTATTATTTATAATAGTCATTACTCGCAGAACTGATGGCCGATGGGGCCAGCAATTTCAACATCTGTCTGTCATCCGATTTAGATGAGATTTGGTATGGAGGTAGTTGGAGTTCCGGGAAAGGACATAGGCTAACTTTTCATCACGAAAAACGCATAGTTTCCACGGGAATGCGATAACCGAATCCCGCGCTGGCGAAGTCACCGGTAGAAGTTAAGTAGTATGACGATAAGAAATATATTCATTTAACAAGTGTTCGACGAGTTCTCTAATCTAAACTACAGAATAAAAATGCGTATGAAAATATAAGAGTATTTTCGATGCGGTGTGAGATCGTCCCTTGTGACAGGTAAATTTGACAGCACTTTCTGCGCGCGCGCCGGTGACAAGTGCATCCTCTAATAAGCTATCACTTTCACTCTCTTCAAGAGTAACGAGACAAGCACATCGCAGCTGCAATTTATGGTGTTTTTAGCGGGTTTGGTTTGGTGTTTTTACAATTTAATACTTGTGTCATTATTGAATGCAACTAATAGCAACTATATTATATTACTAGTTGGATGATATTATATTACTACTGAGATGCGAATGCTGAGATGGATGTGTGGTGTTATTAGAATGGATAAGATTAGAAATGAGTATATAAGGGGAAGTTTGAAAGTAGCACCAATAACAGAAAAGGTGAGGAGCAAAAAGTTGATGTGGTTTCGGCATGTGATGAGGAGGGATGAAAGTCATATTTCTAGAAGAGTATTAGATATGGATGTGGATGGATATAGAGGAAGAGGTAGACCTAGGAAGGTGTGGATGGATTGCGTGAAGGATGATATGTGTATGAAAGACGTTAGTAGAGATGACTGCTAATAGGAGTGAATGGAAGAAGAAAACATGTTATGCCGACCCCACATAACGTGGGAAAAGGGCAAGCAAATGATGATTATATTACTACGAGTAGTTGGCCCGGTGAATTTCGTTTCACCACGGATTCCCATTAAAAAAATGTGTTCCCGATTCCCGTTTTTTTTTGTTTTTAAACCTTACTTGGATCACTGGGAATAAAACGAAAAAAGAATCAACCTAATCGGTCCAGCCGTTCTCGAGTTTTAGCGAGACAAACGAACAGCAATAGATTTTTATACATTATTATATTTTTATTAGAAGATATAACTACGAGTATATTTCTAGCTTTCCCTGTACTTTCATTAAAAATTAACGATGTGAATATAAATGTTAATCACATCTGAATAATTCAGCTCATCCTTCATTTGACATTTATATGACGTTGCAAGCTACATAAAAATAAGATATCATCCACGAAATTCCAACTAAGAGTGGAGTAAATGCCCCGTCTTATTAACGAACTGATAATACGGACTGTAACCAACCTAGGTCGAGAAACATGGCTATTACTCCACAAGACTCTTAAATGAAAGAAAACAGAATATCTTTATCATATCTTGATCATGTGAACTGTTCAAGTTGTTGAAAGTCGCCATTGCACAAAAATCAGACCCGGTCGTTCAACTCGCTAAAAAATAATTGAGAATCGCCTTAAAAAGCGCGCGTGTGAATCTTCGATCTTAATCATAGAATTATTGAGATTTCCTGGTAGTTTAGCGAACTTGGGGCTATATTCGAAGTCTTAAAATAGGGACCTCCCTGTTCCCTATAGGATCGCTCACGCGTCGCGTGAACGTTAAGTTGCTAGATTTAAAGTTCAACTTGACGCGTGAGCGATCCTATAGGGAACAGGGAGATCTCTATTTAAGACTTCGAATATAGCCCCTGACTTAGTTAATTAGCGAGAGGAAACGATGATACATTGTAAATCAGCGATGATCGTGTGTTAGTGTAAAAAGAGCATAATATTTCTAATACTACTACTACTAGCTACTACTACAGCCTATTTGCGTCCCACTGCTGGGCACAGGCCTCCTCTCATCACGAGAGGGTTTGGGCTATAGTCCCCACGCGGGCCCAGTGCGGATTGGGGACTTCACACACATCTTTGAATTACTTCGCAGATGCGTGCAGGTTTCCTCACGATGTTTATCCTTCACCGAAAAGCTCAGTGGTAAATTCAAATTGAATTTCGCACGTAAGTAAACTTAGAGGTGCGAGCCGGAATCGAACCCCGACCCTCGGTATGAGAGGCGGTAGATCGAACCACTAGGCCACCACGGCTTCACAATATTTCTAATGACTGCGATTAATTTCGATGATTGGTTCGTTTGGTGTCATTAGAGATTCTGTCTACTGTGCGGAAAGTTGTGGATTCGAATCCCGCTAGTAACCAAACTTAGAAACTTAAGTAGGTACACTTATTTTCTTATTCATAAATCCAAAAATAATGTGTTTACTTTTAGGTACTTGTAGTCAATAATCCGCAATTTTCCTTGTTTTCTGTTACCCAGGGTTATTAATTCCGTACTAATTATTACAAGTGTGAAAGTAACTGCCTGTCTGTCACGCTTTCCCGACTAAACCGCTGAACCGATTTTGATGAAACTTTCTGTGATTATGGTAGGAACTACGGGTGGGGACAAAGGCTACTTTGTACCCTAAAAAGTAGTTCCCCATAGTTCCCCTTAAAAATTACATGAATTACATTTTTTTGACAATTTGAATTAATATTCAAATTGTCAAAAAAATGAAAGTCTAGCTAACTTCAAAGTATTTGCATATTATAAGTACTCATGAAGTTTAATAAATAAATAAATAAAAACCGCCTTCAAAATCCGACAGCTTGTGAAGTCAATGTCAAGTTCACTATATGATTATCATTTCTTTGGGTCGGTTCACTTGACACCGACTTCGCAGTCTGTCGGAGTTTGAAGGCGGTTTTTATTTTTTTATTTAAAAATTTTTTTTTGGCTACAGTTTCCAAACATTACTATAGAAGTACATAAGTAACTCTGCAGTCTTCGAAATTGACACCAAAATCATCTACGTGCTAGCAAATTTCGAGGAGTTCCCTCATTTTCTCATGGATCCCATCATCAGAACTGAACCAAATTAATATGGGACCAACTTGGAAGTACCACCTTTCGAACAACAAAAGAATCATCGAAATCGGTTTATGTTTACTATTTAATTTTGGTGAACATACAAAAAAAAAAAAAGATTCCGACGAATTGAGAACCTCCTCCTTTTTTTGAAGTCGGTTAAAAATACCTGTGCCACCCAAAGATCCATCGTAAATTGTTGCTTTTCAGACGGATACTTAGTACTACGTAGTAGGTATATTATTAAAATTCATCGTAGGTATATGTTCAAAATCTCTCACTTCACTGTCACACAAATCCAGAGATGCAATCAGCCTGTAGAGATAATTGTCCGATTATTTATTTACTGCGCGCTCCCGGCGCCCGCGCACGTTGATGTCTTCACGCAACGATCCATAGATCGTCACGATTTACGGCGTTTGCGAAATGGATCCGTCTCAACAAGCACACTAGGCACAGAATATTACTAAGTACAATTTACTAAATACGTATTCTATATTAATAATAAGTCTGTAAAAGAAGTCGCTTCTGAAAGTTGAAAATTAAAAGAAACTTTCAAGTCGAGGGGACTTTACATATAAACGATACTGAATATAAAATAACGATTTTTACTGTATGTATGTATATATGTATGTATGTGTGTGTGTATGTATGTATGTATGTATGTCCGTATTTAATTCAAAAACTCGGATTGCAACCAAATTTGGTGTGGGGGTAGTTTATAACACTGTTCAACATATAGGTTACATTTTATCCCGGAAAAACGCATAGTTCCCGCGGGAACGCCATTACCGAATTTCACGCGGACGAAGTCGCTGGCAGTAGCTATAGTAAATAAGTAGGTGGTTCTTTATAAATACTGTGCAATAGGTATCGAACCGGGAACCGATTTGAATTAATCTAAGTGTTAGTTAGGTTCCTAAGTTGTTTAAATATTTATATGCACTCAACTACAATGAAATCGGGTCAGTTTATATTGTATAGGATTTTTTCATACAGAGACCCGATTTCATTGCGGTTGAGTGTAGTTATCAACCAGCAATATTAACCCATGATCGGAAGCTCAATCAAAGGATTATATTTTTTGGGATGTAGGTGCCTAGACCTGCTAAACTATGTAGGAGTTACATGTGCCTATATGCATTTTTAATTTGTTTTTTTTTCTTAACCAAATACCTAGTCTACAACAAAATGTAATATATATTATATATAAATAGTTTTGTACCGAAATGATTTAGAATCTAATTTCATTGACAAAACACATGAGTTTACCTGACATACAGACTACAGGACATTAAAGCCGAACATCACCACTGATCTTCCGCGCCGCCGTTTCACCGGCGCACGCGCACGCCAGTCGCGCCCCAGCCGTCCCCGGGCCCGCACGCGTAGTGCAGTGACAGTGCCGCCGATACATGTGTGTGTGCCAATCGGATTTAACCACTCGCCTTTTAAAAATCGTAAGTCCAAAAAGTTACAAAAATCCCAGGGTAGTTGGTGAAGTGACGTGCGCGCATTCAAATTATTTAGAAATCAACGGACGTTTGCAAAAAAATGCACGAAATCGCCGGAGCGGCGCGGAATCGCGAGATGCGCTGGATGTGGCCGGGAAAGTGTGGAAATGCTTACCTGCCTGTATTAAGAACATATGTAAAATAAAAATAAATTTTATTAAAGTCGAGTCATGGTCGAACTTTTGCACTGTGGTTAAATTGAAGCAAAAATTGGACAAAAAAACTTTAGCAAATATTCAATGTATTACGGGAATCGATACAATTACCTAGCTACGTTATTTTTTCAAAAACTAAAATAATAAGAACATCTTGTTGTTTCAACATAAATTGTTAAGCGATAGTAAAGGACCGGAAAACTTAAACTCGGGAAGTTTGATAGTAAACGATAGAT
The DNA here is from genome assembly GCA_963971205.1 of Aethes cnicana. Taxonomy (NCBI): domain Eukaryota; kingdom Metazoa; phylum Arthropoda; class Insecta; order Lepidoptera; family Tortricidae; genus Aethes; species Aethes cnicana. The sequence continues at coordinate 12,832,031 of OZ020277.1, forward strand.
GCTGTGAAAATTTAACGAACACCACTTTCATTAAGCGTAAATAAAATTTGAAACTTGCTACTCGCTGTTAAGTTTGAACGAAGATTTCAATGTTATTGCCTAATAAATTTGCGAGTACCAGCTGCTTCATAAACTATCTAATTGTAATTATTTTGCGCTTAAAAAGTTTCATATAGCTTTTAAGTGTAAAGAGAAGCATTTAAAAATCAATTTTATATAACATTATTTTTTCTATTGTATCGATCCATGATTTTTTTCATAGTTTTCGAAGAGTATCACAGGATTCACTCACCAGTTACAATAATTCCATTATAATAAAATGCATTTTCACGCATACGATTAAGATGCGCAGACGCATCTAGCGGTAATAAATCTCTCTGTGTTTGAGTGTGTTAGTAGCTCGCGCGCAGCGAGAGTTAGAATGTGTAGCAACGACCTGGCTGCTTCAATTAGCACCCTACATTAATACATATTATAAAAAAATATATATACACCTACTAGTAATTGAAATGTTACAATTTCGCAAAAAAAACACTTGATAAATTATTCGTCTTCAAGTAGATTAAATTCGACGTCGATTCATTTTCTTAACTTTTTAGCTTATATTTATAAATATACGTAATATTACGAAAGTACGTGTTTTATATTGTAACACTAATTAATCATGAACCTATTTAAGAATTCTGACACAACACTGTGAGTGTCAAACCACTTATTTATGGAGTAAGTCATAAATATTTCTCATTTACGTTCTAGTTCTAATAATATTTAACACGACATGGATTAAAAAAAAAAAAACATCGTACGCAAATACCCCACACCTGCATATTTGCCAGCGAAATGGCATGTTCAGTGGACCAATTCATAGGGGCACGACAGAACCGTCATTTCATACGTATGATAACTAATAAGTAGAATCACTATTTGCAGGTTAAAATTAAAGTGGTTCACTCTTACCATCTACTGGCTTTTCTATACAGAGGTTATCAAAAAATAGAGTATAATGTTTTTTTTTAATCGACTGATTTTAACTGGACTTTTCCAAGTATACACAGAATATTTAATGAAATAGGTATTGATATTCCCGTTGTATTTTGTGTTTGAAACTGCAATAAATTAAGCTCAGTCTTTAATTACTGGAGGCCGGATCTTTTAGTGCATTTCTCGCATGTCCGTATAATAAAGATACTGCTATTATGTGTAATTGTGGATGCCTGGCCATCGCGGGAATGGCTGAGGGCTGCTCGGACTGCGGAACTATCATTCGGAGCCCTAGGCCCGCTTGGAATGATGAGATGGAACTTCACGTTAATATTTAATTATTTACATATTTCAAGGAGTCGAAGTAAAACAAGAAGTTTTTGAATATCAAAACAGTAGTACATATGTTTGTATGTTCTGTAGTCAGAGTCACGACAAAATGATTGAACCGTTTTCAGTTACCGAGATGGTCTGAGACTCTAAACAGGACAGACGATTTTTAACCTTATTAAATTATGCGTCAAGGAGGTGAAATAAGGGGGTGAAATTACAATATGAAACGACCAAGATGACGCAGACCAAGTCGCGAGCAAAAGCTAGTTTTTAATACAATATTTCTCAAATATATTAATTTACATTAGTGACCAATAGCACTTCCTTTCATTTGGATGCTAATGCACAGGCAAATCAACTTGTTTCATATCTCCTTTACAAATTGAGTCGCTTAAAGCAGATAGACCAGCGAATTAAAAGCTCCTTAGCTCTCGCTTCAGGCTATCGTATGAATATTGCCAATATATCCTAGACTATTTACGGAGTACTTTGGTATCGAAGATGTTAGTGCATAGATAATCGGCAGCAAATCAAAGTGGGGCGACGGGGAAGTGAAAAAAAAAAGAAAATCGTGCTCGGCCCGGCCGGTTTCGCAGTCGTTGGCCGCCTTTGCTATCCTTAATAAAGGCAGGGAAATGTTTTTTTATGTGTATGTTTGCTTTTTAGCTTTCATAAAGGGACGTGTTTCTAATTTATGATAGGTTTTTTTAACGGCATTATAACACGCTTAAATAGAAAAAGAAACAACTTGAAAAAAAATCGTGAAAGAAGGTAATACCAAAATAAATACTCATAACTTGACTGTAAGGATCATAACGTCGTAAATGTCGTAACATACCTAGAATTCGGCGATTTACTACGGTAAGATTTTGTCTATTGAAAAATCTGAATTAAGATTACCATTTAGTTATCTTAATTTAAGTAATAACTCTAGAACAAGTTACTAAACAACCTTATATTTATTGTAGGTGTGTAAAAAGAGTTTATTTTAATTAACCACTGGCCACTTTACTTTTAAATGTAAAACCATTTCATATCTTCCGTAATTTAAAAAGATAGTGGCGATCGGTTAAAAGCTAAACGAGAAGTTTACGACGTTGACAAATTATGCTTGATTTATCGCTTTGATATGCTTTCTTAAAACAATGTTTAAAACTGTAGGGTTTATTGGTTTTCGTCATGATAGTACATTTTCAACTAAAATAAGCAATTCAGGTTCTTTTATTTCCTTGAATATTTTTACAGGGGTCCCAGGAAATAATTAACCAAGGGATCATTCAATTAACTGCCTGCAAAGACGAATCGGAAAAGCTTTTATAACTAAGTTAAAAGTATCTCAAAAAGCGGAATGCTGGTAACTGTTTGTGATATCTAAAAATCACAGTTCAGATAGCAAAGTAAACATATCCGTTTTGTTTGAAAAACGGTAATTAAAAAAATGTGTGAACTTTTTATTTGTCTTTCACAATGACTCCGCGAACAAAATACTTAGATACAATGTCGGTGGGTTTGTTCTCAACTATTTAGATTATCTACTTATTTATTTATACTGCCGTTAGCAGACAAGTAATAGTTTCTATTATTCATTTCATCAGTCCAATTTAGATTGATAAATACCTATAAGTATGTATTTGCGGTGTCAGTCGCGTACAACTAGATCCCTAGGAAATACTATGGGATAAAAAGTGACATCTGATATTCCATAGAAATGAAAATCTATCTCTTCACTAAATTTTATCCAAACATATATTTAAACATTATGCCTGTGCCCAGCAGTGGGCCGTAAATAGGCTGTAGTAGTAGTAGTATTATTTAAACATTCTGGCGTGACTCGTCCGGTAACAAATATTTATCTAGATTTTCGCATTTATTTACAAAATTAATGCTGATTTTTCTAACCAGAGCACTTTAATTCATTGTATTTGGTTTAAATTATTGTGTCAAATTCTATAATTATTGTCAAGTGAAAAGTCTTTGTTTCATTAATTTAAACTTTACTTAAAAATCACGAAGTTGTAGCAAATTCTCTGACGTGAGTCACCTCACCTGTGTAAAGTCATTACATTATTTGCTACACTTTTTTTAGTCGTATCATGTCTGGTCATCTCACAGTGACAGCTAACTTACTCACTGCAATTGTGTTCTAATTACCCGGGTCGTTGACCTCCGGCCACTGAGGTCAGATTACGCCGACTTTTTGCATCTCATTAGCGAAACGACTTCGTGTAATTTACCTTTCGTTACTTCATTAAGCTTTGTCTTAAAAACAATTGGTCGTTTTTTTGTCCAACGGTTTGACCGCTGTGCGATTATTGAAAAAGTGTTGGCTTGTAATAACAACCTTATTGTTTACGTATTTTAGTTTTATCAATAATGTTCGTGTTTTATTTTTGATTGAGTCAAAGAACCTTAGTTATTTTGACACATGAAAAAAAACCACTAAAAATTTTAATCCATACTAATCCATACCAATACCACAAATACAAAAGTAACTGTCTGTCTGTCTTTTTCCTCTTCACGCTTATGTTAGACCGATTTAGATGAAAGTTGGTATAAAGATAGTTGGAGGCCCGGGGAAGGACAATGTATAACATTTTGTCATGAAAAACGCACAGTTCCCGCTTTGGACTTAAAATCTTAAAAGTAAATTAAAAATGCCTTACCTTTATGGATCCATTTCCGGCATCTCAAAGAGGATACTTAATATAATTACTTGATAACTTCTGATTTAGCCCTAATTAAAATCAATATGAAGACTAATACTATATTTTTTAAAGCATCACACAGTTCCATAACGATTTTACATAGTTCAATGAATTCTTCATTGATCTACGCCTTTTTTCATCTCACAAGTATTATAAATATAATTAACGGTAATTGGTGGCTGGTTTTAACAATTTCACTTTTATTCGTCGCCGCCGAACCTGTTTCTAACTGGCTTAGATAATCGTATGACGTTTGATAAATGATAGATGTGCCACTTAACATTGAAAAGATAAAATTAATTCAATCATAGGCATCGTCCATCTTTATATACAAACAATGAAGTATGAACTATGAAATTGATGATAACATAAAACCTATTTTAATATTTATTTACGTAATAAAAGTAGAATGCAATGAAAATCCATTTTCAGAAATTACTTTTAGTTTTTTTTGTTTCTTACACGATACTAAAGTACCTAATGTATATTTGCATTAAAAAATACCTCAAATACTATTTTTTTATTTTTTTTAACAGGCAAAGTTCTACATTTATTTCACTTTACGTTTTTGTCGATTTACAAATCTTTATTTCTACAAAATTTATAAAACAATTACTGGTAACTAAAAGTTTAATCAGTTTTTGTCTATAGCCACATCCCAAAGGGCTCAGTGGGCTCTACGGGAGGCTCGGACTACCCTCATTAAGGGCTTTTAATAACCACGCCCACGGTCGCGTGCCCAGCGCCCGTTTGTCTCGATAATGTTGCTAAACAAATTAAGAGATGGTATCCGCAGTTCGGATTATAAGTACCCCCATTATTATTTGGTTCAGTAGGGCTCGATACTTGTTTGTCGGTGACAGGTTCAGATGTAGTTAAGTACGTAGTTTAAATTAACTTGAACTAGCTTTAGGTTACGACTTCGTCTGTCTTGAATTTTGTATTAAATTAACGCCTTCCATTTCACTCTCAGTGGATATACTTACATTTATTTCTTCTCCCATCATAGGTCAGTTAAGAAACCTTTGTCCCAAATGTTTCTGCTACTACGAGTAGTTTCAGCTCTGCTTTCATTGATAAGTCAGACTTAATTATATTCTACTCTAAGAGACCATGTCATCGATTATAAGAAAAAACAGCCAAGAGCGAGTCGTACTCGCGCACGAAGGGTTCCGAACCATGTTTGCTGTATGGGAGCTCCCTTAAATATTTATTTTATTCTGTTTTTAAGTATCGGTTACGTACAGCCTGGTGACAGACAGACAGACAGACGGACGGACAGCTGACAGAGCTACAATAGGGTCCCGTTTTACCCTTTGGGTACGGAACCCTTAAAGTGCGTTCATAGGTTTATGAAAGGTCTTGCTATTGATCACATTATACGCACCTCCTTTATTGTCGTTTGAAGTGGTAGCTAAAAATGAACAATAACAATAATTGATTTAGGCGCCCGTCTAAGCAATGACTCAGTGTGTCAAGTAAATCGTGGAAAAGAATGAAATCCCACGATATTCTTGTCATGTACTCATCATCGATTTCTCTCTAAAATTACGTCCCTCAAATAATTTCAAACTCGTACATAAACGCCTAAAGTTGTCGGTACGATCGCTACATCTCCTCCAACGGTAAATTTACTTCTGACTATCATTTTAATGGACGTTTAGTTGTTTCTATATTAACTTTAAGTGTTCCTGGATTCATGCATCAGGCAGTATTATTACCAGGAAACATTACCACGGGGTGAACTTACAGACCTGTAATAATAATAATATTTTATTTGCACCCATAAAATTACGAATATTCAAACGCCAACTCATCCATAACATATTTAATCATCTTCCACTTCCACTGGTAACTTCGATACCTAATTATAATGAACCGGACGCAACATAAAACCATTTTTGCAAATAAATGTTAACAAAATCTGCCTTTATAATGGTTTCATAGCAAAATTTGTTCCCTATACTTACCGGTTTAACTACACTCAACAGCAATGACAACGGGTCACTTTGTACAGGATTTCCCAAATAAAGTTACCCGTTTTCATTGCTGTTGAGTGTATAATCACACGGCGGACACGGCCTATACAAAAAACACGATCACAACTCGAATGGCAGGCCGGGCAGCGCGCTGCAGTGTCATTGTATGCGTGCAAGGACGTCTGTACACTTGTAAATGTGTGTGTTACCACTACGTGGACCAATGATTCACTCACCATCTCCGCATGGAGGTGAGGCGAGTTCACGGCGAGTTGCGCGCGGGCTCGATTCGGGCGGGTGATTCCGTGGCTACTCTGTATGTAGTACTATTAAATATTCTGTGCTATAATTAACAAATACGACACGCAATTAGGTACTTCCTGAATTTTGACCAGGTTCGATTCCTGGTTATGTATGACTTGATTTGCCATTTTCATTAAAATCGACACCATATGGTCACTGAGAACAGAATTGGCCATCTCATAGTTTCCGACTTCTCGATACTGACCCATTTGTATTGATCATTAAGGGCCTTATCCCACTTGCGATTTGCGAGCGTGTTTTGTATGGAGGCGAACACGCCGCGAGTTTGCCGCGTACGAGTTTTGTATTGAAAAACGCTTTCAACTCGCTCGCAAATCGCAAGTGGGATAAGGCCCTAAAAGTCAACATGTATGTGGACGTTTTTAATAATACATGTATCACCTTCGACCGCATCGTCACTTACCATCAGGTGAGATCGTGGTCAAATGCTTGCTTATCCATACTAATATTATATCCATACTAATATTATAAATGCGAAAGTAACTCTGTCTGTCTGTCTATCTGTCTGTCTGTCTGTTACCTCTTCACGTTAAAACGGCTGGACCGATTGAGATGAAATTTGGCATGGAGATAGTTGGGGTCCCGGGAAAGGACATAGGATACTTTTTATCCCGGAAAAATGCGTAGTTCCCGCGGGAACGCGATAACCGAATTCCACGAGGGCGAAGTCGCGGGCAGAAGCTAGTAATATTATAAATGCGAAAGTAACTCTGTCTGTCTATTACCTCTTCACGCTTCAACCGCTGGACCGATTGCGATGAAATTTGGTATGCAAATAGTTATGGTCCCGGGAAAGGACATAGGCTACTTTTAATCCCGGAAAAACGCATAGTTCCCACGGGAGCGCGATAACCGAATTCCACGCGGGCGAAGTCGCGGAAAGAAGCTAGCAATAATAATAATAAAACAAAAGTAGGAAGTGTAGATCGAAATTGATTGTCATGCGCTAGCGCAGGGGTATCACGCGTTGACGGACCAATGGGAATGAGCGCCCGACCAGTGTTGCCATATTTACTTATCTTAAGTTTTTCGTGTTTTGGAGCCTCTGCGTACCAGGAAGTAACTTTCGCTTTTGACTTTCGGTATAAAAAGTATCTTGTATTACCTACTCTCTGATAATGTAGGTTTATAGCTTTGATAGGTGATATAATCGTTTAATCGTGTTAGGGAGTTTTTTTTTAGTTTATCCATTACAAACAAGCAATCAAATAATTTTCCTTTTTAATATTAGATACTTACTAGCTTCTGCCCGCGACTTCGTCCGCGTGGAATTCGGTTATAGCGTTCCCGCGGGAATTGAGCGTTAAACTATAACAAATTATATACGAAAACCTTCCTCTTGAAACACTCTATCTATTAAAAAAAACCGCATCAAAATCCGTTGCGTAGTTTTAAAGATTTAAGCATACATAGGAATATAGGGACAGAGAAAGCGACTTTGTTTAATACTATGTAGTGATTACCTAGCAGAAAATTTCAACTTTTAATTGTATTGTAACGATTTTATTTTATATTTTACGGTGCGCAGGGACCTGGCAACACTGCACGCATCACGCCGCCGCGGCGCTTTGCTCGTTTGCGAAAATAGCGGGATGTCGGTTATAATATATGCAATTTATCGTGATACGACAATTGCTATTTTCTGCTTTTGTCGGTGTAATCACCTTATTTTCAGTTCGTCTTTTGAGTTCATGACATGTGTTATTTATTAATTGTAGTAGACTGGAATTAGGATTAGTTTGAAAGTCAAAGTAAGTCTTTTAACTTCTTGATAAGGATTTAATGGAACAAATGATGGTCTTTATAACTATCTAGTATAGGATATGATATAAATTCCAAAATCAAGGTTTCCCAAAGTGGTTAACGGAGAGCAGTATCGTAGACGCCCAAAAAACTAACAAAAAACCGGCCAAGTGCGTGTCGGGCCACGCGCAAAGTATAGGATTCCGAAGTTGACGATGCCCGATACCTTTGTAAGACTTATTAGCATCTAGCTAGCCTGTGGTATGACGCGCCCGCCCGACGCCCCCGCCGCTCGAGAAAAATCATCATCATAAGTTGGTCGACTATTACTCGTAAGTTTGTACAGCCTACTTAGCTCTGATAGTTTTCCTTTCAACTACGTTGTATATGCCACAACCGTGATTTTTTTCAGCCATCCAAATACCACCATTTAGCTGGCAGGGGGGGGGGGGGTGGGGACACGTGACCCTAACAAAAAATAGCACTTTAAAGCTTAATATTTCACAAACGCATCACTTAATCAAAAAATGGTTTTAACAAACCCATTATATTTTTTTAAGACCAATTCAAGGATATGCCGCACCATGGGGTACGCAAGAAAAAAAAATTACATCCCCACTTTAAAAGTAGGGGAGGTACCCTATAAAAAAAATTATTTCAAAATTGTATTGTACCACTTTGTCAGCGTAACTAATATGCATATTCATGCCAAATTACAGCTTTCTAGATCTAAGCATCACCGAGCAATAGTGCGGACAGACGGACGGCGATGGCGATGGCGAAACTATAAGGGTTCCTTGTGGACTTCGGAACCCTAAAAAACTGAACTTATGTGGAAGTGGGCTGGACACTCTGGACGCGTCTACCGAATGCACGATAACAACAACAACAACAATACTCTTTATTGAACACCATATATACAAAACACAGAAAACACAAAAGGAATACGCAGCTAATAGGTAAACAACAGGCGGACTTATCGCTAAGCAGCGATAACAGACGAGGCGGACCAAATTAGTCACCGACTAGCTTTTCCCCGCAACTTCGTATGCGCAGAAACATTAAAAAGTAAAATCCCGATTTTTCCCGTTCCCGAGGGAATTTTGCAAAATCCTTTCTTAGCGGATGCCTACGTCATAACATCTACCTGCATGCCAAATTTCAGCCCGATCCGTCCAGTGATTTGGGCCGTGCGTTGATAAATCACTATGTCAGTCACCTTTGAGTTTTATATATTTAGATTGGCTACTTCATAGACATAGACAAAGACATTTATTTCTCAATATCAAATTACAGCATATTTTACATGTCAAAATAAGAAATTTTCACATTGAGATCGTCAGAAAGAATACAAAATAAAAATAAAATGCAAGACAGGAAAAATGTTTCACCATTAGGATCATCTTTTTATACCAAAATAAGAAATAATGTTAACAAGTAATAAGATTAATATGGTAAAATTGGTATGTCAAATTATATATTACAAATGTATAAATCTAAGTCCAAGTTCGGGATGGATGTCGACGCAAAGGCAGACCTTGACTAGAATTGGCCGGAACTGTCAAATAACAGAGAGGAGAGGCTTTGCCCAATAGCACAGAATATTTAATAGTACTACATACAGAATGACCACGGAATGAACCGCCTGAATCTAGCCGGCGCGCACTTCGCGCCCAATTCGCCCTTAGCGTCATTTGTTTCATCCGGAGATGGAGAGTGGATCACTGGCCCGCGTAGTTGGTACACACACATTTATAAGTGTACAGACGTCCTCTCACGCAAACAATGACACTTCATTCGAATTGTGTTCGAAATCGTGCTTTTATAGGCCGTGTCCCCTATGCCAGTAGTGAGATCAGACAGGGTAATAAACCTTTAAAATATAGGTCCACAGTTTGAACGTCGAATTAAAGTAACTTAAAATTAAACTTGCTACGTAAAAATTCTTCAACGCATTCCCATATAAATGCAGCCTCACACAGCAACGTTTTAAGACCATCTCCAAGAAGCAATATTGATTCCGAGAGCTTATTGACGTGAGAGTTCGTGTGGGACCTAAATTTTGACGGCTGAGCGTTTCATGCACTGAAGGAAATTGCACCGAGGGCTCCTGGCTACTTGACCGGGTCCACAATTGCAGCACACACACGGACGGATAGATTACAATATAATACAATACAAATACACTTTATTGAACACCAAAAAACAATTACACAAGTAAATACAAACGAGCGATCTCTTTCAGACAACCTTTGTGTAGCAGAATGTGTGGAAAAAACGTAAAAGTAGGTAAGTTGATTGTGCGTTATATAGTGTTATTTTACTACAAATCTAATAAAGTTCATCATCAATCATTCTTGTACTGAAATACATATTTTACGATCTTTTATGTGAAATGCTATGTATGTTTAAAGTTATCCATGCGTAGTATACCTTTAAGTAGTGGTGGCCTAGTGGTTCGACCTACCGCCTCTCATGCAGAGGGTCGGGGGGCTCTTAGTTTACTTATTGTGCGAAATTCTGTTTGAATTTGCCAGTGAGCTTTTCGGTGAAGGCAAACATCATGAGCAAACCTGCAGGCATCTGCGAAGTAATTCAAAGATGTGTGTGAAGTCCTCAATCCGCACTGGGTCCGCGCGGGGACTCTAATAGCCCAAACCCTCTCGTGATGAGAGGAGGCCTGTGCCCAGCAGTGAGACGCAAATAGGCTGTAGTAGTAGAGTGTACTTTTACGAAAATATCATTTTCGCCTTGAATAATCTGAGTTCAAACACGTCCGTAAGAAAACACCTCATTACAGAGCTTCCAGTCTTGTTTTGATCACACGGATTTCCAATACCGACGTCGTTTGAATCAGCTATTTGCTTTCCAAATATAACTTACGTGACTGTGTAATTACATATTAATTATCCTCGTTAGGCGTCCTTAGTGTCGAATCCAAATAACAAAAATATACGGCAATGACTTCGTGCGACTGGTAGCAGTGACGAGGGTGTTCGTAATACATTGCATCATTGATATGCTCGTTTTATTAGGGGGGTAGCAAGCCGTGGTGGCCTAGTGGTTCGACCTACCGCCTCTCATGCCGAGGGTCGGGGGTTCGATTCCGGCTCGCACCTCTAAGTTTACTTATGTGCGAAATTCAATTTGAATTTACCACTGAGCTTTTCGGTGAAGGAAAACATCGTGAGGAAACCTGCACGCATCTGCGAAGTAATTCAAAGATGTGTGTGAAGTCCCCAATCCGCACTGGGCCCGCGTGGGGACTATAGCCCAAACCCTCTCGTGATGAGAGGAGGCCTGTGCCCAGCAGTGGGACGCAAATAGGCTGTAGTAGTAGTAGTAGTAGATTAGGGGTTAATGAGTATAGTCCGCAATGTATTAGGAAAAAGTTCATCGTTGCTGTTGGTCGCTTGAAGTTGGACTCGTAGTGATTGCTCGCGGGTCTTGGCACCCGTGGGTCCCGCTCGAGAACTAGTATAATTTGCACAGCGCAAATCGCGCTTATTATTCTAAAGTGGCCTCACGTATTGTCTCGTGGCCGGTGAAAGAGCGCGATTATTTTCTTTTAAGTCTATTTCCATCCATTTAGCCAGAACGGGCGTTTCTTACGGGTTAATGAAATTTTTACTCTCTCTCGCCCGTGAATCTTGCATGAATTGAACTTTTTGCGCTAAGTGGATTTTCATCTTATGATTTGATGTAAATTGCTTTTTGTGCCTTTGTTCTTTTGACGCGTTTATCTTGTTTGGTTTATTTTCGTTTTTTTTTCATGGCGACTTTCTCTCGCTGTTTGATAACCAATTTGGTGTTGCGACGTTTTGGAACATTTGCCGTTCTCGAGTCGACAATGACCCAAAATCGCTTATTTAATACCGTATTTACAAAACACGGCGGCAAAAAGATAACCGAGCACATCGTACAAAGTGCTCGCAGACGCGTATATATATATATAACGCGTGCGCAGGGGTGGCGCTCACTTTTTCTAGGTTATCAAAAAAATCATGTGTACCTAATAAAGAAAAAAAAAACTTTTAGCTATACGTACTTGATAAGATACCCATAATACAAGCGTCGCTTAGTTTGGGGCTAGGTCAATATGTGTGATATATCCCAGGATATTATTATATATTTTTCTCAAACATGCTCGGAAATGTTCGTGTTACTTTCAAAAAAAGAAGACGCGAGGCTGTCCATTGCCGGCCTTGGTCAGCAAAAACATTATTGTCGTGTGTGTGTTTTTTTTAATTCGCTTGCTATTTGAGACACTTCTAAAATCCATGGAGGTTATAAGTACAACTTCCATGGCCAAATCATCCACGATCATGGAAGTAGTAAATACTGATGTGGGGTAAGTGCGCCTAAATTTATTTCGCCCCTATGCCTTGTAAACAGCCAACTACTAGTTGAGTAATATTTATAGGTTTCGATATATTTATGTTAGGCGCACTTACCCCATCCTGGCGCACTTGCCCCGACTGACCTTACGTATTTCCTCGCTGTTTGAGAAAAGCATTATATATACCTGGGCCACAATTGCGATTGCCGAACTCGTACTAATAGAAGTCTAAGTTCTAACTGACTCGTCCGGCAATGCGCTACTTCGCGGCCTCTGCAATAATGTACTATTATTATAATTTGACGAGCGGTGACTATGCCGTCGACAAAGAGCCTGTTATTGCATCATCATCATCATTTCAGCCGATAGACGTCCACTGCTGGACATAGGCCTCCCCCAAGGCGCGCCACTCAGACCGGTCCTGTGCCACTCGCATCCACCGGGTAGACGAGCTGTTATTGCATAATGCGTGTTAATATTATTTGTGACCTGTTAATAAAAAAAACCGACGTTAAATCGTACTCCCCTATTACTTAGGATAGTGCTATTTTTTTTAAACCAGGTTAAATTTGGCCATGTAAAGTAGGGACAATACTCAAGGTGGCAACCCTGGCCCGTGCTCATATTAATGAGTGTCACGTACAGTTATCAAGGCGCGCGCGCATCACACTGTGCAGTCTGGTACAAAAAGATGTGCACACTTTGAACCTTAGCTCTTTGTAATAAAGTTCAAAAGTGTATCCATCTTTCTGCACTAGACTGTACTAGATAGAATAATTGAAATCGCCGCGATTGTGGCTGCAATCATTAGATCTAATCGCGTCGGGAGCCAACCATAAACAAAAGACCATCCTTTTTTGCTACTTTGAAATTAGAACACTTGTACAAATGACGGTGCTTGTGGCGCCATCTCAAGCCGTTTGAAGCCGTGGCAGCATGCATCTAGCGGCACACGGCGGACACGGCCTATAGCACGATTTCGAACACAATTCGAATGAAGTGTCAATGTTTGCGTGCGATGACGTCTGTTTCCGTGCGAGGGCGTCTGTACACTTGTAAATGTGTGTGTACCAGTACGCGGGCCCAGGATTAACTCTCCATCTCCGGATGAAACAAATGACGGTGAGTTGGGCGTGAGTTGCCGGCTAGATTCAGGCGGCTGATTCCGTGGCCATTCTGTACTATTAAATATTCTGTGCTGGCGGTTAGTTAGATCAGACCTACCTACGTCTCTTGTTGTGCGTTTTATTTTGTACTGGCATATCTCTTTTTTTTTTGTTTTTTCTAGCCTACCTATTTGAATGTCCCACTGCTGGGCAAAGGCCTCTCCCGTGACCTTCCAACTCTCTCTATCCTCGGCCATTGTAGGCCAGTTGTTGATATCTCTATATTTGGAAAATTTCATAAGGTCACCTTTTTTCCTTCCTCTAAAGAACCAAGTCAAAAAGCCCTGCGACCAGTGATTTGATCATCTCGGCTTAACTTCCCTTGTAGCTGAAAAAAAATCAAAATATTTAAGCGATGCCGTAAACAAATCAGTAAACTTAAATGGAAACTCTCAAAGTCGATATGAAATATCAGCGTAGGTGCGTAAGCTGAAAACTTGGGCGAACTTTATAATGTTGTCGAGGAAGTTTGGGCGTCATCGAAAATCAACTTGTTTCGGAGTATCGGGTCGGAAGGGTCGCTGAAACAACCTTTCAGACGTTTTGTGTGAACTGCGCCAGTTGTAGAGAAGCTTCGGTTTCAGATCAAACAATGAGACGCTAAGATATTTTCAGGCTTGCGTAACTAAGTTTCATTGAGAATATAAAGATTGAAGCGTTTTTCATGAAATGCTGCTGTTGATTTTTAAATGACAAAAAATTTGGTGGTTGGTTACCATTATTTTTTTAAATTTAAAAACTCCTTGGATATGTGTGAGTTGGTCAACAATGACTTCAAAGATCGTTATTAATAGAACATTACACACCTAGGGCGGTCAAGTAAAGAAAGTCTCAGATCGCGGGTAATTGAGGCCCGAGCCTGAGGCGAGGGCTATAATCTAGCGGTCTGAGGATTTCTTTACGACCGCCCGTGGTTAGTATACGATTTTACGTCACCACCTGGCCGTGAAGAGGGATTTTTCGTAGCGCCCAAGGGCGGTAAATCCCGCTTTTCGGCCTGGTGTGACGTAAATATTTTTAATATACCTACCCCTTATATAAAGATCAATATGATCAAGACATTTAAAAAACATGACGCAATAGGAGCATTGTAGCGTTGTCGTTACGTGACGTTATCGCGTATAAAATATACCGTCCGTTAACCGACTTTAAAGATCACTAATTTATTCTTTAGAGTTCAGCATAAAATTAGACCAAGTCGTAAAATCTTCTTAAAAGTCGCAGTGACAACCATTGAGGTTCCTCTAGTCCACAGGATGTTCCGAAACTAGTAACTCAATCAAATCAGCCGAACTTTCGGAGTCACGAAATGTGTCGATAAAGTCATTAACTTCGCAGAGCTACTGAAAGACTGTACAAAACTGACCGTAAAGAGTGTAAGAAAGTTACAGTGTGTAACATAATAACATAATATTATTATCTCATAAATTATTATCTAGATAAATGACATGCCATCAGTGAAAACACGATTTATTGGAGATTAATAATGTATTGAAATATCATGTTCGCGAAAGTGTCATGATACTTAGATAAAATATGATCTTAATATTCGCAATTGACGTCAGTATATGTAGGTAATTGATAAATTGCGTCCAAAAACATAGAATATATTTATTATTATTTATTTATTTATTGAGACCAAATACAATCGAATGAATAAAAATAGTCCCACAAAACTGGAGTACAGTTTGACTGCGGGATCACGAATATTAATCAATTATACATTAATATCTTAGCCATTAATTAATAGGTTATATACTTATATTAATATTAGGATAAGTTTTTATATAATATCAAAGTAGTGTTTTTTTAATAATCTTTTGAATGTATTTTTATTCTTTTCATGTCGGATAGCTGCAGGCACGTTATTCAATATATATGGTAAGCGTTTATTGACAGTTCTGTCGCCATAATAGTTGTTGATCCTGGGGACGTCGTACTTGCCCGCAGCTGTCGACCTGGTGTCGTGACCGTGACTAGTTTTGCATAGGTTATACTCTTGATTGCCGTGTTGATTAACTGCTATTTATTTGGATGTAAACTTGTGAAATAGCTCATTTGAATTGCGGATTGACGTTGAATGTATATACATTATTAAAATATTTAAGTCTCGGTCCTGGATAACTTTTATGCAAGGCTCGTGCAACAGTTCGTTGTCTGTCTGTTGCTTCCTGGCTGCCATCCAATAAATAAGTAGTTTTCCGACTAAAGTGACCAGTAATACCAACCAACATCGAAAAAGGAGGAGGTTCTCAATTCGTCTGGGTATTTTTAGGGTTCCGTACCTCAAAAGGAAAAAACGGAACCCTTATAGGATCACTTTGTTGTCCGTCTGTCCGTCCGTCCGTCCGTCTGTCAAGACCCTTTTTCTCAGGAACGCGTGGAGGTATGAAGCTGAAATTTATATCAATTACTCAGGTCTACTGTCCCTTGAAGCTGTGAAAAAATCAAACTTCTAAGCCAACGCAATCAAAAGATACAGCCGTTTATGCCGCAAATTTTCGACACTTGCAAGGGAATCAAAACCTACAGGGTGCTTCCCGTGAACTCAGAATCTTGAAATTTGGTACGAAGCAACGTCTTATAGCATAGATAAAGGAAAAATTACGAAAACCATAAATTTTTAGTTACATCACATAATATATTTTTTTTTAATAATTTTAACCTTACTACCCATTTCCTCATAAACGCGTAGAGGTATTAAATTGAAATTCATACCAAATACTCAGGTCTATAATACCTTTAAGCTGTAACAAAATCAAACTTCTATGTCAACGCAATCAAAAGAAACAGCAATTTAAGCTGCATATTTTGAAACTCGCAAGTACTCGCAAGGGAATCAAAACCTAAAGGGTACTTCCAGTCGACCTAGAATCTTGAAATTTGGCATGAAGCGACGTTTTATAGCACACATAAAGGAAAAATTCCGAAAACCTTAAATTTTTAGTTACATTACAAAATATATATTTTTTAAGATCTTTGTCTTAAATTTATGCTACTCCATCTTTCCCCATTGTAATGTTATGAATTTCATTTTGCAATAAAAATACCATAGTTATGACTCGATTGTCGTAAAGAACGAACTTTGTAAACCTTACAGGTTTGTACGGAACCCTCGGTGCGCGAGTCCGACTCGCACTTGGCCGGTTTTTTAATGTATGTTACGCGCTTACTCTGTCAATTCTGAACGGATTCTGATGATGATTAAAATATGTATGATGATCGAAAATTGGTACCTCTGAACTCGTCTTATATTAATTAGGTTCTGTTCCGATGATGGGAACCATGAGAAAATAAGGTAACTGCTTAAAATTTGTTAGCACGTTTACGATTTTGGTATCAATAAAAAAAATACACAGCCTGTTATACAAAATATTGGAAAATGTAGCTGAATAAAAAACAAAAACCGCCTTCATAATACGACATCCTGCAAAATCGGTGTCAAGTGAACCGACCCAAAGCTATATTTTTTTTTTCCATTTATTGGGGTTAAAAAACAGTCGCTACAATGTGTTTATGTTAAATTAATTACGTGCAAGTTGTATTCATCTATGTGCGACCAGCACCATTAACCGCTTATAGATATAAGTATAAAGTTGACTTACGAACTAGTACAGTGTGCAAGCTCATTAAATAATTTAATTAAATCCATACTCACTCACACTCATACCCATATATGCAAATATAGACATGCACATACACACACACACACAAACACTTACTCACACACACACACACACACACACACACACACACACACACACAATACTTAACCAGCCTAGGCCAGCATTGACAACAAAGGAACAGTGCATTTAACAATTCAACCTTTCTTTAACTAATGATAGTGAACGAGGGTTTAGGCTAGAGGCTAAGTTGATTGTTTACAAATTAACATTAACATTATGTTTATTATGCCGACGTTGTTACAAAATTAATTAATGTTTTACATGCAAAACTACGTTGCTATGCTAGCTATGACAATCTTATTGTGAATTTTTGTGTTGATGTGTTTAGTGAGAGAGCATCTTTCTTGCAGGAGACGCGCGCCGCGAGCGGTGATGCGCCGCGTGCGCAGGGGCCCGACACATGCATGCCGCCCGCGCACCAGGTACGTACGAATACATCCTATACACGGTGGGTCAGAAAATATCGCAAATAATTAACCCACAGTATCGGCTATCGATTCTAAGTATATTGTATAGGTATATATGTTTTTTGAGTTCGTAAAAAAAATAATTGTATATGAGATTGGTTGTGTGAGCGACCCCTGAATCCTATACAAAATGTTTTTTTTTTACCAACACAAAAAAAAGACCTATACAATATACTTAGAATTGATAGCCGGTACTGTGAGTTAATTATTTGCCATATTTTCTGACCCACCATGTATATTAATAACAGTATAAATACCTTAGCGAAAAAAGAGTCATAATCTAAAATAAACACCTAAATTAAGAAGATCGCTTACGTGCAACAACTACACGGGGGAGACGGCCTATAAGTAAAAGCACGATTTGTACACAATTCGAATGATGTGTCAATGTTTGCGTGCAAGGACGTCTGTACACTTTTAAATGTGTGTGTACCACTACGCGGGCCAACGGTTCACTCTCCATCTCCGGATGAAACAAATGACGGTAAGGGCGAGTTGGGCGCGAGTTGCGCGCCGGCTAGATTCAGGCGGGTGATTCCGTGGCAAAAACGGCTCTAACGATTTCAAGGTGGCGTATCTAGAGGTTTTCGGGGTGACAACTCGATCTAGTTACGTCTCATATATGGGAAAATTCATTTTTGGCTATTTTTACCCGAGCAAAGCATGGTCGTCCAGTTACTATTTCCAATACTCGATTAATAGGGTCGAATAATTTTGTTAAATAATAACGGTAAATTAATTTCACTAAGTAAGTAAATAACACTTTATTGTACACCACACAAAATTAATACACACACAAAAATCACAAATAATAACAGTGTACAAAGGCAAACTTATACCTCTAAGGAATTTATTTCGGTCAATCTTTGAGCACTGTAGAGGATTAATTTTTAATTACAATTAATTGAAACCATTTGGACTTAATACCCGATGATTTAACGTTAAAGGGTTTTTTGCCCTTATTACGGGCGACACGTATCATAATTCATATATTATTTATACAAAAAAAAACAATAATCCGCCAACAAGTTATTTCAATTTTCAATCAGCCATTGAATATACACAACACGTTCGGCCGTTTATTACGAAAGCTCGTTTAAAGCCTCCGTTCGTCAGTAGTTCAGCACTTAATTAGTGCTCGTGGACACACTCATTACTCACCGGGCGATTTAGTCTCGATCCGCGGCGCAAGCAGGGTTGCCACCTTCTAAAATAAAAATAAAACCCGACTAGTATCGGTCTATGCTCGGGAGAGGGCTATGCTCGGGGTTTCTCTGCGTGATAGAATCAGAAATGAGGATATCCGCAGTAGGACTGGGGTCACCGACATAGCTTTAAGTGGCAGTGGGCACATTGCTCGCAGAACTGATGGCCGATGGGGCCGGAAAGTCCGCGAACCGGGAGACGAGCTGTCGGTAGGCCTCCAACAAGATGGAGCGACGACCTCGTGAAGGTCGCGGGAAACCGGTGGAAGCAAGTAGCACAGGACCGGTCTGAGTGGCGAGCCTTGGGGGAGGCCTATGTCCAGCAGTGGACGTCTTTCGGCTAAAATGATCAGTATCGGTCTATCCTACATGAAATAACTTCCAAGTTCGTGTCACGTCATGCGATAAAACTCGAAAAAGGTAAAGAATGGGTGGGGATGCATCGGTGTCGGGGCACACGGCCGTTGGTTTTATTTAGGTACCGGGACCCCGTCTGCCCGTTAGGTACTAATTCAAAGTTCATGAGTCCGAGGTGACTATACTATGTACGAGCTAAATAATATCACTAAAATCATGTTTCTGAGATGAATAGTTTCGTAGTTATTAAGGTCCTACCTTAAACTTTGAATTGGAATAGACCAATTCGTCAATTACCATTTTTTTGTACTTTGTGATTTTGAAGTCGTTTCACCTCAAAAAACATCGCAGGTGGCAACCCTATGCGCTAGCGGGTCACTCGGCCATTGGCGAATATTTGCATTTTTCTCATACCTTATTCATGCAGTGAAAGTGATTTGTTTCATACCATGAAAGTTTATAGCCTTTATTAAAGTAATTGCAGTTCGGATGTAAGAGAGTCGAGTATACTTTTAATGTTGAGCCATTTGTAACGTTTATTATGAGCTGGGATACAAAAAACTTTCGCACCTTTTCATACTGTGCTCGACTTAAAAAGATAAGAAAATCTCGTCGTTTTCTTGAATTTACAATTTAAACATTATAGAACATTAGCTGCTGCTTGCGCCTTTGTCTGCGTCGAATTTCATATCCAACTCCAACCCCCTTTTTAGCCCTTAAGGTTTTAAATGAGATAAAAACCACGGGTCGCATTATACTTTTCTTTTAATTCAGTCCACTCATTTAAGCGTGAAGAGGTAACAGACAGACAAAGTTTTTCGCATCTATAACATAAGTACAGGGAAAGGCAGTAGTAGTAGTAGTAGTAGGGAAAGGCGATTACAAATGTTATTTTTTTGCAAAATATATCATATATTCTTAAATGTTACATGCTTGTTACAGTATCGGTGTGTGCACCCCGCTGACACCGATTTCATTGACTAGGGTATGCTTACTTTAAATCACAAAGTTAGCTTACGTTTGAGTAATTATCAAACGGATTGATGATAAATAAAAAAATAGAACCGACTTCAAACTCCGATAGCCTGTGAAGTTGGTGTCAAGTTCACTATAAGATAGTCATAGCTTTGGGGCGGTTCACTTGACACCGACTTCACAGGCTGTCGGAGTTTGAAGTAGGTTCTATTCTTTTATTTAAAATTTTTTTCGGCTATACTTTCCAAACATGTGTAGGATGGGACGTAGGTCTCACTGTAGTCTTTGAAATTGATGCCAAAATCATACACATGCTAATAAATTTCGAGGAGTTCCCTCGTTTTGTCATGGATCCCATCATCAGAACTAAACCAAATTATTAAAAGGGTTCAAGTTGGAGGTACACCTTTCAATTAAAAAAAGAATCATCGAAATCGGTTCACAATTAACGGAGATATGCGTGGTCATACATAAATATATATATATATATATATATATATACGCGTCGAATTGAGAACCTCCTCCTTTTTTTTTCGTCGGTTGAAAAGTGATGATAGGGCCTAAGTACCTAAGTTCACATAACAAGAAGCGTGATAACAAACTCTGCGTCAACAGCTTAAGTGCTTTGCCGCGCACTTGTGTTCGTGCTATAATACGTATGCCTATTTCAGTCTTGATTTCTTGACTTGAATATACCAAGATTAATGTAGAAATTCACGCCAGAATATATACGTATGTACCTATGTATATTTGCAAATACCGTCAGCAAAGTTATTGGCAAAATATTCACGTATTTGGTATTCAATTAACGGATGAAACTACCGCGTCCGAATTTCAGGTCGGGGCTGGATTGGATATTTTGGAGATTCGAACATTCCGACCGCAACCTGACACGACGCTAACTTTCATTCGTGTTATTTGGAGATTCGGGAACAATATGAGAGTTAATATTTTTTGACAATACCTATTCATAAAGATATTTTAACCCGATTGCGCCTTTTTCGAGTGCATGGATGTATATTTCTTTGGCACGCTCTGTAACCGAAGCCACTGCTGGACATAACCCTCCAATTTCGTCACAAAGGCCTCAAAATGACTTTATTATGAGTAAATTATCAAAGTGTTACTTTTAAAGACGCTTATGAGACCCACGACAGCCACAAGGGGTATCAAGTGTCCAAAAACTTGTAAGTAAAGGGAATTGGAGCGTTAATGAATGGTTCGGCGTTCCCTTTGATTTTTACGTGCATTTAACGAGACCGCTGGAGCGGTAGAGGTTCGGGTTTCAGGAAAAACGCCGTGTTAAAATAGTACATTACAGACCTAGGGTGGTGAATTCGTAAATGTCCCAGATCGCAGGTTTCCGTGGCTTGAACCGAAGGTGAGGGCCATAAATATGCGATCTGGGGCTTTACGAATTACCGCCCGTGGTTTGTCAAAAGTTTTACGTCTTGCCTTGGCCAAGAAGTGAGATTTTCCTACGGCCAAGGGTGATGTAAATAATATTACTACTACTACTACTACTATAGCCTATTTGCATCCCACTGCTGGGTACAGGCCTCCCTTCATCATGAGAGTGTTTGGGCTATAGTCATCACGTAGGCCCAATGCGGATTGGGGACTTCACACACATCTTTGAATTACTTCGCAGATGCGTGCAGGTTTCCTCACGATGTTTTCCTTCACCGCAAAATAATAATAATAATATTGCCATGAGACTATTAAAATAAAATGTTATAGAACTAGTCTGCGAGAAATTCAACAGAATGTCAACTATACAAAATTCCAAAGCACGAAAAACGTTTGAATGATCAATTAGTCAAAATAATCTAGGCACTTAACCGAGACTTTCATGATTAATTTAACAACGAAGTTACCATTACCATTGATATATTTCTCATCTCACTTGTATAATTTTCGGTTTGTTCATAATAAATATCTACTCGTACTTACCTAGAATATTAGTTTTAGGTAGAGTAACAAGAATTGATAAAGTAAACAGTGTCTATAGAATCTATACTTATCATGCTATCCATCTCAAAACTGTGTAAACTTATCGTGAAATCGGATTTTACTTAAAATGTGGAAACTAAATAACATAAAATGCAAGCATTTTAATCAACTAGTCGTCTGGCATTTTATAAACAACAACCGTTTATTTTGATAATTTGTTCCTGCTTACATCAACACAATATGTCTACTCGGTCCATTAATATGCCTTCCCCTGTCCCAATAACGAATCTACAAATTATTCCTGAATACTCAATATTAAAAAGCAAAAGTAAGATTCTGATTAAGGAGGCCGAAAGTTTGCCTTTTTTCGTCTGAAGTACTTACTTACATATTTAAGATTGTTTCAATATTGAGAGATCGACTCTCCTTTCAAGGTCGAAAATATTGAAATTGTACATATTCTTTGATGTACCATTCGTTGTAAAAATAAAACCACTTTCTTAAATAAGTTTTATATTTAAGTTTATAAAGCGTCCCATTTCTCCTGACACGCGAGTATTGAAAATAAAAATATAACAGTATTTTTGTGCGAGAAGTTTTCATAAAAATATTTCAAACTGGGACACCGACAGGTCTGCTCGTGAAGCGTGCTAAGGTGGCAAAATGAATTTTCTGATGGAATTTACTTTTATCAAATTCAGTTTCGTAATATTCAAAGTGCATAGGATTTTTTTTAAAATTTTATACACGGACATATTACATGCGCAATTACAGACACATATGTGTACAAATATTTATGTAAATAAATATTAGTATAGATTCATGAGCAGCTTTATGACAGTACCCAAAATTTCTCAACATTTTCTAGTTAAGTTTCATCTTGCACCTTGAAAAAAAGTCCATTGCTTACAAAGCATTTCCAAAATAAATAAATGATTATTGACTTATCATTAGACAGTTATTAAGTTGTACGCTTACATTATTTAATTTCCTCTAATAAATAAAATTTCATAGATCACCTTTCTTCAAGTTAGGTACTTATCTCTCTATCGACAGCTGGCGTCATTAAGATTTATTCAAAGATAAGATAAAATAAAATAAACAGGATTAAATCGCTTAAAAGGTTTCTACTATTAAACGTTAAGGTTAAACGAGGCTTGACCAGATAAACATTGAAAACGATTTATTACCTCGCAGCCAGTGGTTAATTATTGGGTGACCAGCTCTGGATTATAAGGCTGGCAAACACAATATGTTCCAAGCAGTTTATCTTCGTCTTCGCTTTAAGCTATTTCATAAAGTAACTCATTCTAAAATTTAAATCTACATTATTGATGGTTTATTTGTTAAGGTAAATTCATTTCTGTTAAATTCATTTAAAAGTGACGGGTAAAAGTGCCCAGATGTGGTCTATTTGCTGAATAAATGTGTTGATTTAGATTTTTGATTTTGAATTTTGGTAGAGATGTTCAGGAGGAATTCGTGAGGATTCGTGTCCCAAAAATGTACCTTGCGGCATACCTACATGAAGTTTAGACTACATGTACATATTCATTTTGCGTTGAGTGTATAAAAGTTAAATTTAGAAGATATTGCCTGAAATAATTTGAGTTCATTAGAAACTATTTGAAATGTATTTTAATTCAAAAGTGAGTATTTATACTGAGAAGTGGTATATAGTTCAAATAGGTAAATACATTTGAGAAAAATAAAAGAAAACTTTTTAACACCAGTCGGGCGAGTTCGATTCCAATTCGCCGACTACGATTGTAGAAATGATTTAATCGACTCAGACGTTAATGGTACTAATGACATTTAAGCCGGCAACTAAGTGAACCATTGATTGCCCGGAGTATCTAAGTCTTGGGTGATACCGGCTTCTAGTGGAGCCGTGGGCAGTCAGAAGGTTAATGAACCCGAGATCTCACGCGCAGATACCCCGCTTCGAGATTGAACCGTGCAGTGCGTTGCAGTTATACTAAATTAATGTTATGTTTAGCGGAATTACAGATAATTACAGCTGTTATCATAATCTGTTTCATTACTGTTATGGAAATTGGATCATTTGTGCTATTTTAATTTAACACTTAAACGCTGTGCGCGAGTTTGTAAGGCTATATTATACGCTTTAATACCTCGTTGTTTTAACGCTGGATAGGGTTGCCAGTGATATATTATGAAACTACTGTAAATATCATAATCATAGGTCACATTTTTTTAACATTCATTTTAAAAGCCAACGTCTTTGAGTATGTGTTATGTAGGAAAAGCAAATAGTAATTCAAAAAAAAGAAAATTTTACCTCTTCCGTCACTTTACGTCTTTGAAATGTGTTTATTCGTAAAAAATAATCCATTGTTTTTTAAATCCTCGATATTAAGGAGGGGCACGCATAAAAACCAATTAGTCATGCCCAAAACAAGACTCTCACTATATGGAAAAAATGTTTACTGTATGGCAATAATATTATACAACAAATTATCTGATAAATTCAAAATGCTGCCTTACACAAAATTCAAAAGATTATTATTTAATTTCCTTATAGATAATTGTTTTTATTCAATTAGTGACTTTATAGAAAACTGTACATTATAATTCATTTATTTCTTTCTGACAGTAACTTATTTGATTTTTAGTATTTTTTATTATTAACTATTTATTGAATATAAAAAATTTTTTGTAATTAATATTATCAAGATCAACATAATATTATTATTTTAAAATTTTGTACCCCAGAAATGGGAAAACATGGAATGGATGATCTACTTTTTAAGACCTGTATGTACGCTTGTTTCACAAAAAAATTATTATTATAAAGCGAGGTTTCTGTGGGGGGGGGGGGGCTACCCTCCATTGAGAGGCTTGTGACCAAAGTGAGTCATTATAGTAACATACTACAAATTTCGAAAGTTTCAACTATATTTCATTTAAGTATACCTACCTACGGTTTTAATTTATGATCTCACTCTTAGAGATACTTTATTGCCCATCAACGAAAGTGGTCCAGTTTAATAGTAAATTAGCTTCAACGTAATGATTGTAATCGAAAGTTAGAAACTAGGCATTATGTTTAATACTATTGTCGAGTTGCCAATCTGTCTGCTACAAAAGCTTGAACTTCATTAGTGATAAGGGGAAATTTATTACTTTCAACAGGCAGCCCGACATGATTAATACAGTGTTGCGTTTCCATAATTAGTCTTTATGAAGAGTATTTATTCATCGTTTCTTTGCATTTATTTGTCTATGATGTTATCTATTGCAAGTTGGAATTAGAATGAAGTACTATTATGGAGTTTTTAAAAACTGAGTAATAATAAACTGTTAATAAACTGAGTAAAATAAGTAAATCTTCCTTCGTATTTACGTAGTTTTTTATTTTAACCCAATGGTTATTGTCTACCTTAGCTGCATCCCCTTGTTTGAGAGTCCCCAGGACGCTCTTTTCTCCATACAAACGTAGTTACGTTTTATTTCCCAAATGTTTTATCAGGTTGGTACAAAATTTTACAAGTAATAGTAGAGCAGAGATATTTAGTGTTTCCTCCATAAAAACTTCTGAATTCAGTTTGTTGACTGTAATTTAACTGTGTATAATTTTACCACGACTTGTACTAATTTTGGACACTCACAATAATGATTTTATTATGTGTATCAAATTCCGAGTCAATCGGTTTAGTCACTTGGTAATAAAAGCGAAACTACGTTCGTATGAAAAATCGAGCAACGCCGCGCGTACAAATTTTCTACACATCGATTATAGTGAAGCGTGAAACGATATGACGGACAGTATAGAGATTAAAATTGCATTAATGTGCATTGTATTGTCAAAAAGCGTTGGACGTAAGTGAAAGTGCACCATAGGGCGAATTCGTTCAAATACATTCCGTTACGCCTACCTGTCAACGAAAGTGCGGGAACACGGCGTTATTATTTTCATAACTAGCAGTAATAACGGATTTAATAGCTGCCTCTAAAATAGCCCTAATAAAAAGTGAAAACGATCGCATACACGTGGTGAACAATGGAAAGGGCCGACGTGAGCGCACGATTCGTGTGCGCCCACATGTATGTCTTAATCATTGAGAAAACCATTTGCTTGAAGCAGCTGGTTGTATTACAGAAAAAAAAAAACAACCTATGAGGTATTTTTTGATCAAAGACAGAAGTTATATTATTACGTAAAGTATCTACTGAATTGTCAATTTTCTGAAACCCATTGACTTGTCCGTATAAAAATATAGAGTTCAATTATGTAATGGGATCTATCTTTATTGTCAAACCAATTTATTTCACGCTTTGATCTTTCTAGGTTTTTATATAACCACTACTAAACTAACCACTTCGTCTTTGCACTCGGTATTAAAGGAAAAAAAAACACGCAACTTAATACTTCCAAATATTCCGAACAAATTTTCGATTTTTTCTTTTCACACAAATCTTGTCTTGACAATGACAGACAAGCACCAAAAGAGTTAGCTATACCTTTTAAATTTGAAGAGAAGCGCACAAGCCTTTTTTTACCAATGGCTTAAATACCGAAGTCTGATTATGAACATTGGTCTAGTCTATTAGTATTAAGATTTCTTTGAAATTTTGAATGGGACAGAAAAACAAGGAATAGTTCAATGGAGTAATTTCAGGTGATCGTTTTATTTTTGATATCCGAAGAAGCTATTAGGTTCCATTTTCAGCGCACGTCGGTAATGGTCACTAATAACAGATGTTTGCGAAATCCAGTCAAGCGCTATTAATGAAAGTTGTTGAAAGCAGCCAATTTTCACTATTCATGCCTCCATTATCACTAATTGGCGAATTTTATTTAACAGGACACGGTCTTTATGGTTCCATAAACATTTATGGAACCCCATTAGCGCTAATATTGCACGCGATGAATTAAGTATAAAGTAAAGCATATCATCTTAGTACCCTGTAGTAAAATTGTCAGAAGGCAAGTTTGCAATTTGAGCGGTGATACAATCGTTTTTAGGGTTCCGAACTTCAAGAGGTAAAAACGGAACCCTTATAGGATCATTCGTGTGTCTGTCCGTCCGTCTGTCACAGTCGATTTTCTCCGAAACTACTGAACCGATTAAGTTAAAATTTGGTACGTATATGTAAGTTTGTGACCCAAAGACGGACGTGTAAATAAATGGTTTTAAACATAGACCCTGTTTTTGGGGGCCAAATTTGAAAAAATATTAATGAAGTTTTTCAAACTATATCGTGTGACATATCAAATGAAAGTACTTCTTATGAGGATCTCAAATATATTTGTTTTATCTCTTTTTTTGGTCAATACTTTTCGAGTTATTTAAGAAAATAGGCGAAAAACGACCATCCCCCCCCTTATCTCCGAAACCACTGGACCTAAAATTTTGGAAAAAATACGGAAGATAGTTATTGACCTATACATTACAGGAAAATTATTAAGAAGTCCATGGTATTTGAAATCTATCATATAAAAGAGCTTATCCTGTGAAACGGTTTAAAAATGACGTCATTGAAAATAATCAAGGGCCGGAACCCTCTCCACGCGAGTTTAACTCGCTTCTTGGCCGGTTTTTTCAAGTTTCTTATCATCTCTTCGATCGCTCGTTGGTCGTGCTCTCTGCAGTGGATCTTAATTGTGGCGCCCAATTAAACTTTTAGCCAGTGAAAGTGAAAAGAAGCAGCCTTTTTTCGGAAATGTTTTAGACGCAACAGCTGTCAGCGTTACGTTTGCTTTCGGAATTACCAATCAACCGATTAATTCGTCAGCTACGTGATTCCACTCGCCAAGTTCTTGCTTCACGTCGGCGAATTCCAAATTAAACCTCGAAATGAACTTAATGAACTATAATTGAATTGTTTTATGTGTTGAACGGCACGCTACTTTTATTACTACTACGTCGACGACACGTTGACTTTTCACATTTTTTCCCTAAGTTACATTTTAATTGGCCTTTCTGCTGACAATTTACTTAATGTAATTCATGTCGAGTGTCACATTTTATTATGCTGTTAACGTGCTTTATTGTTGTCGTTTATTTTTTACAAAATAGTCGTGTTTTTTCGGTGGAGATGTGAGTAATTAATTAGTTAAGTGTTCTCGTCTGGACTCAATTAGGTTATATTAGTGTCTATCATTCTTGTCGTGGAGTGGTCGCGATTAGTCATTTTGGCGTAAAATTCTTGCAATGGCCACCATGAAAAATTCAATTGTCAGTTCGAGATTCTTCTGATACGCTTAGAACATTTGACGTCGCTGGAAGTAGACTGCAAACTTTTTTATTTTTTCTGTCGGTTATTCCACTAGATGTTCAATACCATCAACTATAGCCATGACTGACTAGTATTCCGTTGTCATTATCACTTGACAGTCGTATAGAGAGACCTGAGTATTGTCAAATTTTGTAATCTTTATCGACAAGCTCTCCGTTACCAACTGATATTCAATTTGAATATACATTTTGGTACACGCATGTTTCACAGTCGTTTTCTCCACTGGAGGCTAATCTTGGACGGCGTCATTCCCACAGTTTCGATTTTATGGCACCGTTTATTGATACAAGCGAGCTGTATGGGTTTGTTGTGATACTTTTCAATTGAAATACGAGCCTGTTGTGTATTGTGTAACTTTTTTTTAGGAAATTAAATGAGATGAAATGTGCGTCGAAGTGTTTTTGATCATTCAATCGTTGATTTCGGCCATTTTGATTATCGATACGATCGGATTGAAAGTCTACTTACCCAACGCTGTACGTAGAGATTAAAAAAAAAGTATATAGTGAAACAGTATTGTGAAAGAATTCCGAAAAAATCGAAGTTTTTCTTTGAAAAGTTTTTATTTATTGACATTTGACATCGTTGCGCTTGAACAATGTGTCGGTTTTGAGAAAGCTCAATCACCAGCTGTCACACAAGCTGTCGTTAATTTCCCTTAACTTACCTAGCTAGATAACTTACTTAGATACGTCAAGTTATGATCCAAGAGTGTAATAATATCATCATACCGCGGTATATTAGCTGACGTAAAGTTGGTGTGATAAATGAAGCCCATCAGGACCTATCTACGCGTATCGGAGACAAGGGTTAATTTGCTTCCAGTTTGAAACTAATAACATAGATGAAATTACATATAGTTGGGTGTAAATAAAGGTATAATTACACTTTGACTATTATTTGGGTCACATAAATTCAATTTTCAAAGGAGTTAAAGAGTAGAAGCTTTGAAGGTATTAGACAAAAAAGCACTAGATTCCGTGACTTTGTCAACCACATCAATCTCATCATCATCATTTTAGCCGAAAGGCGTCCACTGCTGGACACAGGCCTCCCCCAAGGCTCGCCACTCAGACCAGCGCTGAGCTACTTGCTTTCACCGGTTCCCCGCGACCTTCACGAGGTCGTCGCTCCATCTTGTCTCCCGGTTCGCGGAAACCACTCGACAACTTTCCGGCTCCATCAGTCATCAGTCCTTAGACCTAATATTACTTAATATTATGACTTGACCTAAGGCAAATCAAAATAAAACATCATGAATACGCAACTCAGACTCTTCAATAACCACAGTAACTCTGCTTGTGATAAGGTCAAAGCTAAATCCATTATTCAAATAAGCATAAACTTCAAAAGAGCTCTCGTAAAGGGTTAAGGAATCATAAAAATATGTTCACTCTCCGTTAAATCGTATTCAGGGATCGTTGAGCAAAACCATTGTAGCACATTTCCCTACGCAATGCCGCAAATATTACGAGAATTTATCAGAGTTTACGAGGATTTGACGAGCGTGGAGATCAGATTGCTACCCTTTCCAAACCTCCTTACAGAAGTTTCAAATAAATTTGTTGGTATGTGTTTGACGCTTGTTTTATGGCTGTTGTTGCTGGCAGGTTAGAAAAGATTTTCTTTTTGACTGCCTCCTTTAAAAAAAGTTTAATTTTAACAAAAGAATAAAAAGATTCCTTTTTCAAATCCTTCACTTTTTAACTTTTTTTAAAGGAGGCAGTCAAAACTAACTAGCAACTGTACTGTAACTGTAGAAGAATAATTTTAACAAAAGAATAAAAAGATTCCTTTTTCAAATCCTTCACTTTTTTTCTTCTACAGTTAACACTCAAATTGCGCCGAACAATGGTTCTCAAGTTTAGACTGTAATGTCTGTAATATTTAGTAAATATGTATATTCTTTATGGTTTGACAATGTTCGTGTAAAATAGACACATCTCACATATCATTCATCATTATCATCGGTGTCGTGAACTTTTACATACACATCGATTAAATTACAACAGCATAAAGACGATGAAAGCTTATACAGAGTCTCGAATTTTATTTTTTTAACCCTTAGGTACGCACTGATTTGCCAGGTTATCTGACGATTTTGGAGACCTTGCCGATGACCTATAAAATTATTTCAGGCTAGGCCTGGTTTCATTATTTGAATTGCATTTATAAAATCTAAAAATCTCTGACCCAATTCAATCGAATCAAAGCTTTGCCCCAATTTAACACAGCCATCCATTATCTGCAATTTCCATTTCGATAATAGAAATTACCAAAGAAAAGAACAAAAGCCGTGGAAATTGTAAAACGAGGAGACAAAAAGCGAGACTTTCTATGGAGCTCGTGTTTTTGCTGGCCGTAGCCAATGTTTGTTTTTGTCAACCGTACCGCCGGATTGTTTATACAGAATACGTGTTTTAAGGTCGTTTTCACTTTCGTGCACGAGGGTACTGTCGGGTTGAAGTGTGTTTATTATTTTACATCACCCTTGGCCGTAAAGTGGGATTTTCTGCCCGCTACGCGGAGAGAAAATCTCACTTCTTGGCCAAGACAAGACGTAAAACTTTTGACAAACCACGGGCGGTAATTCGTAAAGCCCCAGATCGCATATTTATGGCCCTCACCTACGGTTCGAGCCACAGAAACCTGCGATCTGGGACATTTACGAATTCACCACCCTAGGTCTGTAATGTACTATTATATTGCTTCTGTTTTCACGCCTGATAAAAATTATACCCATAACGTGTGTTTTTGAAACTGATTGGCGATATTATTTAAAATGACTGACTTATCGCCCGCGTGGAATTCGGTATTCGCGTTTGGGCTATTAGTCCCCGCGGCCCAGTGCGGATTTGGGACTTCACACACATCTTTGAATTACTTCGCAGATGCGTGCAAGTTTCCTCACGATGTTTCCCTTGACCGAAAAGCTCAGTAAATTCAAATTGAACTGCACATTAGTGAAGTTAGAGGTACGAGCCGGAATCGAACCCCCGATCCTCTGCATGAGAGGCGGTAGGTCGAACCACTAGCTAGATCACCATGGCTTCTCGAGATATTTATTATTATTATTATAGCGCAGGTATGATATGTAAACTTGTAATGTTTAGATATATCATAGATAATGTTATTAAACATTGTAAAATAATTTTAATGTGTTCACTTCCGTTCGCGACAGTACATTTACATTAACATTAAAAAAAGACGAATGTAATTGACTGTACACTTAAATTTGATATGCCCTAAAGTGCATTGGGAGGTAATGTTTTTTCACTACCAATACGTATTGTATTGGTAGTGAAAATGTTGATTTTTAAACACATCGACACCTGGTGTTTTGTTGTCTCGAAAGTCTATACCTACAGTCGAGTTCAATATTATGTACATACACTTTTTATATTATATTATATTATTTAGTTAGTTTCCGCCCGCGTGGAATTCGGCTACCGCGTGCCCGCGGGAGTTATGCCTTTTTTCGGGATAAAATGTAGCCCTCCTTCGGGACACCGAAAAGCTTAGTGGTAAATTCAAATTGAATTTCACACATAAATAATTTTAGAGGTGCGAGCCGGATTCGAACCCCGACCCTCTGCATGAGAGGCGGTAGTTCAAACCCTTATTCCGGATGTCCTACCAGCAGCAAGGTAACTTTTTGTTTCAATCTTTTCTCACATATGACTCGTATGATATGAGAGTAACGTGTGATGAATTATTGATGTTTAAATACAACTCCGATCCGCATCATAAAGTATATTAAGCTCTTATCTGTCATTTAATCCGTGGGAAAATCAGTGTTGAAGTAGAACAGATTAATCTATAAAGAAAGCTCGGTAGTTCTTAATAACACGTTTAATGCTAACAATAGATCCATCGATAGATTAATAGATCAGTAGCATTGTATCGGGATGATATCGATCGCGAGTCGGCGCACTACTGTTTAATAATATAATAAGACGGTTTTCTACGAAGAAAGGTTCCAGGGACCGTACAATAGTTATTCATCGACTGTTGTTTGGACACTGACGACTGTATTAATACTTTCACTGTTCATTTCTTTGATAACTCGATTTTTGAAAAAATATATACCCGCCTGCAAACAAGCTTTTGATGGCACGTTATATATTTTTGTAAACCGGTTATTAAACCCTAGCACCAGGTCCTACCAACCCAACTAGTTTTAAATCATTGTAAATTAAGTAACTTTTACAAACCTAAACGTCGAAGTGACCAAAATTAGCTACTAAGTATCGGGAATATCGTGTACAGTACACAGTTCACTATGGTCACGTCTAATATCTACTTTTGCCGTTTACTGTACCTTAACTACTACTACTACAGCCTATTTGCGTCCCACTGCTGGCCAAAGGCCTCCTCTCATCACGAGAGGGTTTGGGCTATAGTCCCCACGCGGGCCCAGCGCGGATTGGGGACTTCACACACATCTTTGAATTACTTCGCAGATGCGAGCAGGTTTCTTCACGATGTTTTACTTCACCGAAAAGCTCAGTGGTAAATTCAAATTGAATTTCGCACATAAGTAAACTTAGAGGTGCGACCCGGAATCGAACCCCCGACTCTCTGCATGAGAGGGAGGATTAACACGTCACTGATAAACTATGTTAGTTAAAGTTGTCAGTAGTAAATAGGACATACTTAGTTGATATCACCATCATACCCGCAAATCTAACGCCAAGCGGAGCGCTCGTCTTTTGTGTTTCCGTTCTCAGGATTGGCATGCATTAGCAATCTTTTGATTCCGTATATCCATGGATTACAGAAATAAACTTACCATCAGGTGGCTTGTACGCCAAAGAACAAAAAATCCGTTAGAGTATCGTCATAATTTTTTCGCATTATTTTAAATGAGCTAATCGTGAGCATCATGTCCTAGATCTAGCCTTAAGTACTTATTCTTCCGAGATTTAGGCCACAGGGTCACGTAAGAGGCATTTTTCCTCAGCAGAAGCTGCCCACATTCTAACTAGCCGTTCTAAAAGGTCGTAAGTGAGATGGAGACTACTGTAACATACGTTGTTCTTTACATGCGCATGGGCATTGTTATACGGCCAATTAGCTGGACCCGCGCATTCGCCGAATAGTTTTGGCGGACTAGAATCTCGAGTTAAAGGATTTGTTTACGGTACCTTGTGTTTATTGCTTTCGGGATATTTATTATAAGGAAGGGATATTTTGGCTGATTAAATTCATTCGCTATATATCACATGCAGGTACTTTTCTATTTTTTTCTTAAATATTTGTGACGTATGCCAATTTTTCGTGATTCAAGAAAAGAAACTATCCAACAAGATCGTAGTTTATTGCTTTTAAATTGACAATATAATTACAATTAAATTACAGGTTTATATTGCTTTTAATACCTTTGTTTTATCTTTTGTTAAAAATGTGAAATTAGTGATGCTGCGTTTACTCTTCTCATAATTAGATTAATGAGAGAACCAATAATAATGATTCCTGCCTCGATTCAAAAAGGTTTGACGGCCTATGATTTTAATATTCGAATAAATTATATAGTAAAGCATTAATAATTATTAATAACTAAGAAATCCTCATAAATTTGCATAATCCTTGCAAATTGATTAGGAAAGTATAACCGACATGTTAAAGGTGAATGAATCACTAATTCATCGCGTTTAGAGACATTGTTCTAATATTCTAGGCCATTCGTGATAGAAATTTCACTTTTAAGGAATGATTATATTTAAGCGCTTCCTTTCGTTTTAGATTTATCGTGTCTAGAGATTTATTTCATTTTATGGGTTTTCTTTTAATCTGTATGTTATTCACTTTCGGCATTGAATTATAATGAACTTAAAATCACAGTCTTAATTGTTGAATTCCTATTAAGTATTTTAAAGAAATTTGATGATGATGCTGATGATGAAAAGAGCAGAAGAAGAGTTGATAATGCAATAATGAAGGAAGTTTGTTCGACGGTTACTTGGAAGTACACGTGACATATTAGGTCGTCATAAGATTGAGTGAGCAATATGCGTTTAAGTAAACTGTTTTTATATTTGTATACTAATGCTACTAATATCTGCCATTATACTTATAAATATTCTGTTGTTGCGGCGCCTAAAAGGCGAGGCTTATTGAGGACACTGCGGTGGCACCTCCGTTGGGTTATCCCCTTGTGATTCATGCATTACGGCACAAGGAGGATGTTGGTTTGCGACATCCACAGCAGTCACCAGTGACTGTGAGAAGGCTAGAAACGTTTGTATCTTTTTACTTTCTTTCATTTATCCGACTGGTCCAGAAGAGGTATTTTTTAATACCGT
This sequence comes from Aethes cnicana, assembly GCA_963971205.1. Lineage (NCBI taxonomy): Eukaryota > Metazoa > Arthropoda > Insecta > Lepidoptera > Tortricidae > Aethes > Aethes cnicana. The sequence goes on from OZ020277.1 coordinate 12,866,813, forward strand.
TGCTCAAAAAGTAAACATTTCGATACCTGTTTAACGTGCCAAAAGTTTGTCATTTCTGAATGAGTGTTTTTTTGTTTTTGACAGCTGGTGAGCGTGCCTAATGTTGTTTTTTACGAACTAGTGCGTAAAGTTTTTTGAGCTTCATCCTGCTCGTTTTTTTTCGCAAATGTATTAAGAAATGTCATTTGATACACGTGCGAAATAGTCGTTTTCTCTCGTCCCTAGTGTTAACGCTCGGTTTCGCTAGCGCCAACATTTCTAGGGACTCGTGATAAAATGACAAACTTTTCGCACTTGCATCAAAATATACTATTTTGGTATACAGAGATTAAATTAGCAGTATGATACTTAGCGGAGAGGTTTAGTTTGAGGAAGATGTGTGTAAAAAATTTGAAGTCGTTAATTTTTGTCATTTCTATATTCACAACACAATGAGCTTTAACCCGATGACAACTTGTACCAAGATCGCCTGCGCCGGCTGTAATATGGGTGGTGCATTATTTACAACAGAACAGCCGTAGATATCAATCCGCTTTCCAATAATTAAACTTAGATTTTCAAATGAGGCTAGACCTAGAAGCGTTCGAGAATAGACGCGGTTGCAGGTACCTTGTAAACTGTCAGGTTTTTTCCACCATGATTTTGGATACGTAAAACGGTTTTGGATTTATTTAGAAAGCACAACAGAGTTTTCATTATGATTTCTGACGTATTTGCCTTGAGGGTTGATTGTAGCAAACCATCTCTCAAAATTGGTAAGGTAATCTTTCACAACATGAGAAATGAGAAAAATATTGCACGTTGATAGACGAAATTAGCACACGTAACTCTGTTTTATTAGATGGAAGAACTTAGGTTAACAGTTGTTGCATATTTATCCACCTTACACATACGAAATTGGAAACAACATCCTCAGAATATATGAAATAACTATTAAATGCAAACCAGCTTCCTTAGTCACATCTATTCTCAGAATTATCTAAAGGGTTAACCAACCCAATGACTTGGATTAGTTTATGCCGATATCTAAACAAGGCGGACTGGTTGCGGCGATCGATTAAAATACTAAGTGAGAGCGGCGTCTGCGCACATTTATGGAATTTTAATGTTTAAGGCGACGCTTGATTGCGATTTCAGAATTTCTTTGGTTATTTTTGCAATAAGTCATACTTGCTACATAGTACCTAATAATCATATTATAAACGCGAAAGTAACTCTTTCTGTCTGTTAGGTACCTCTTCAAGCTTAAACAGCTGGACTAATTTGAATGAAATTTGTTATGGAGATAGTTGGAGTTCCGGGGAAGGATATATAGCTAGACTACTCTTTATCCCGAAAAAAAACGCACAGTTCCCGCGGGAAGTCGGGGTAGAAGGTACTAACTAATATAGTGACCCAAAAGTGTATTGGACTCCGAAAGTAGTGCTCTCCATCGGCTCTAATACTGAGCAACTTAAATTCTAATTCAATTCAATTCAATAATTTATTCAGCAAATTGGCCACATAGGGGCACTTTTACACGCCAGAAAAAGAATTTACCAGCGCTTCCTAGACCCATTACTTGAGAAGAAGCACCGCACCAAACTCAAGCAGAAGTCCTTTTTTCAAACATTCAACATAGTTACAAAATTTAAATTTGCATTACATGTAAAAAATATACATAAAGCTACGTACTGAAATTACATTGAAGGGATGTATAGTCCCTACTACTACTACTACTACCACTACTACTACAGCCTATTCGCGTCCCACTGCTGGGCACAGGCCTCCTCTCGTCACGAGAGGGCTTGGGCTAATAGTCCCCACGCGGGCCCAGTGCGGATTGGGAACTTCACACACATCTTTGAATTACTTCGCAGATGCGTGCAGGTTTCCTTACGATGTTATCCTTCACCGAAAAGCTCAGTGGTGAATTCAATGAATTTCGCACATAAGTAAACTTAGAGGGGCGAGCCGGAATCGAACCCCCGACCCTCTGCATGAGAGGCGGTAGGTCGAACCACTAGGCCACCACGGCTTCTAACTTAAACTACTACTACTACTACTACTACAGCCTATTTGCGTCAAAAGTGCAACTTTGAATTCGAACTACTACTACTACCTCAGCCTATTTGCGTCCCAGTGCTGGGCACAGGCCTCCTCTCATCACGAGAGGGTTTGGGCTATAGTCCCCACGCGGGCCCAGTGCGGATTGGGGACTAATTTAAACACCTTTAACGTATAGTCCCTAACTCAAACTTAAATCTAAGATCTTAGAGATGTATATAGCCGGATTCCAGCTGACTCAGATCTATGAGTGTGACAGGGACTCTCCAGGGTTACCTGGGGCTTCTTGGGTAGTCGTCCAAATTAACATTACATTTTTAAATATTAGGTATATGTTCATATTTGCCCGATCTTAGCAGGTGAACGAGCTCCTCGTAAAGCTATAGTTAGGTATATTCTGAAATTAAGTAATTGAGTCCCCAATCCGCACTGGGCCCGCGTGGGGACTATAGTCCAAGCCCTCTCGTGACGAGAGGAGGCCTGTGCCCAGCAGTGGGACCCAAATAGGCTGTAGTAGTGTGTAGTGTAAGTAATTGAGTCCTTTCAAAAATCAACGGTGTCAAAAATGTCGCAGGTGGATCAAAGACATTTAACAAATTAAATAATTACCCAATTGTCTACTTAATAATTAAAAATAGTTTACACAAAAAATTTATGGGTAGATTTTTACCCGATGAACTGCCCCTTAATATTATTTATGACGGACCTTAGTTGCCGAGATTATCCTACCAGCTCCACTTTCTTGAATATTTTTCGTGATTAGGTTAGAAACTTCAGTAAATCTTAGTTAGCCAAGCACGATCATCTTTTAAGGGCGTGAAAGGGGTCGAAGCTCAACGCACGCGCACACAGTCGCGTACAACAGCTAGTGTTAAATAAACTCGTATCTATTGCGAAATTTATTCGCGATGGATCTTTCAACGAATACCTACGATCTGAAATTAGATCCACCCCGCGAGGATTGCGACTGGGAAATCTAACCGAATATACTAGATTTTGTACGTTTCGGACTTCGAGCCCGCTGCCTGGGGCAGGCTGAACTATGCGCGATATGATATGACGCAGACCCAATTATATGACAAAACTAGCTTCTCTATAATCTCCATACCAAATTTCATTAAAATCGATCCAGCGGTTGAAGCGTGAAGAGGTAACAGACAGACAGACAGAGATACTTTCGCATTTATAATATTAATAATATGGATTGTAACGGTATCTATGAGATGAAAGACATTAATTTATACTTACGTACGTTAACATCATTAGAATCTGAAACGGCGTTCATTGTTTGCTAATTATTACAAAACAATGCCAAAATATTTTGTAAGCCCAAACAATGGATTGAATAACAAGTTTTCTAGCGTAATCTATGATTGTATCCGAAAGACATCGATTTTTTAGTGATGATATTAACGACTACGACGTGAAGATGATGATGATGATGATGACGATGAAACTATATCTATGCTTTATCATCGGAAAGGCTCAAGTGACCCTACCTATTTGTGAATGAGACACTTCTAATAGGTACCTAAGTCTTATACATAAATATCCGTATCCTTCCATACTAATAGTATAACGTCTGTCTGTCTATCTGCCACCTCTTCCGCTTTAAACCACTGGACTGATACTACATGAAGGACATAAGTAGGCTACTTTTTATCACTTAGAAACGCATACTTCCCGCGGGAACGCTATAACAAAATTCCACGCAGTTGAAGCTATAAACTGATTTCTAATAAAGCAATTAGTACAACTCATCTCGCTCCAGAAACTAGTGATGCGGCGCGGATTTTCCCGATGACCTTTCACCCTGCATTTAACCGACTGCGACAAAGAGGACGTGTTTATATGAGGCGCGGGGCATATTTCCCGGCGCGAAGTGCGATACTAATCGCGGTTAAGTACAGTGAGCTGCATAGCACGAGCCATCGAGATCGTCTGCGCGTACGCACGGCTGGTGGGGATATGCAGCATTTCTATCATCATCATCATCATTTCAGCCGAAAGACGACCACTGCTGGACATAGGCCTCCCCCAAGGTTCGCCACTCAGACCGGTCCTGTGCTACTTGCTTCCACTGGTTTCCCGCGACCTTCACGAGGTCGTCGCTCCATCTTGTTGGAGGCCTACCGACAGATCGTCTCCCGCTTCGCGGGCGCCACTCGAGAACTTTCCGGCCCCATCGGCCATCAGTCCTGCGAGCAATGTGCCCCGCCCACTGCCACTTAAGGCTCGCAATTCTTCGGGCTATGTCGGTGACCCTAGTTCTACTGCGGATATCCTCATTTCTGATTCTATCACCATTTCTATGAATTTTACTAATTCTTTAGTAAATGAAGCCGTGGTGGTCTAGTGGTTCGACCTACCGCCTCTCATTGCAGAGGGTCGGGAGTTCGAATCCCGCTCGCACCTCTAAGTTTACTTATGTGCAAAATTCAATTTGAATTTACCACTGAGCCTTTCGGTGAAGGAAAACATTATTAGGAAACCTGCACGCATCTGCGAAGTAATTCAAAGATGTGTGTGAAGTCCCCAATCCGCTCTGGGCCCGCGTGGGGACTATGACCTAAACCCTCTCGTGATGAGAGGAGGCCTGTGCCCAGGAGTGGGACGCAAATAGGCTGTAGTAGTAGTAGTTTAGTAAATGCCTCCCTTGCTCTCTTCCAGTCTCTGTTATGTGCCCAGTTCCACTTGAGTCTGGCAGTCTGTAGTAAACCCGACCACCTATTGCATCCAACACTGCTAAGCACTAGACTAATATCCTGTCCCGGGACCCCAACTATCTCCATGCCAAATTTCATCTCAAACAGTCCAGCGGTTGAAGCGTGAAGAGGTAACAGACAGACAGACAGAGTAACTTTCACATTTATATTAAACACACTATCAACGGGACTTAATCGCGTAAAAACTATTTATATTTTACCTCGACGTTTCGGCCGCGATGCAACGGCCGTGGTCAACGGCCGTGTCTTCTCGTGACCACGGCCGTTGCATCGCGGCCGAAACGTCGAGGTAAAATATAAATAGTTTTTACGCAATTAAGTCCCGTTGATAGTGTGTTTAATATGAGTGTGTATCGCGAAAGTTTGACACAATGTTTCATCATCATCATCATCATCATTTCAGCCAAAAGACGTCCACTGCTGGACATAGGCCTCCCCCAAGGCTCGCCACTCAGACCGGTCCTGTGCTACTTGCTTCCACCGGTTTCCCGCGACCTTCACGAGGTCGTCGCTCCATCTTGTTGGAGGCCTACCGAGAGCTCGTCTCCCGGTTCGCGGGCGCCACTCATAGCCCGAAGAATTGCGAGCCTAAGTGGCAGTGGGCGGGGCACATTGCTCGCAGGACTGATGGCCGATGGGGCCGGAAAGTTCACAATGTTTCACATTTATAATATTATATATGGATTTGCGAATCTGTGTTGCAAATTAGCTTCATTGTCACGTTACGTATATTACATATTAAAACAGAAGTTCTCTAATCTGTAAGGCCGTGTGTCCATTCTAGCACGAGCCGCATTTGCCGACTCGCCCTGTCGCCAGCTGACAGGGTTGTCTACGCGATAGCTTGCTGCATTAATGGATGTTTGTGTTGTTAAATAAACACACTCACTAGGGTTATAGAACCTATTCACGCCGACTTTCTCCCGACAAAAAGAATCTGGAAGGCCTTGAATGTGTTGCTTATCCTGGTTTTTAGGGTTCCGAACATCATGAGGTAAAAACGGAACCCTTATAGGATCACTCGTGTGTCTGTCCGTCCGTCTGTCACAGTCGATTTTCTCCGAAACTACTGGACCGTTGAGTAAGTTGAAATTTGGTACGTATGTGTAGGTTTGTGACCCAAAGACGGACGTGTAACGAAAATAAATGAATTTTAAACATAGACCCTATTTTTGGGAGCTAAATTTGAAAAAATATTAATGAAGATTTTCAAACTATATCGTGGTATATGTCAAATTAAAGTACTTCTTATGAGGATCTCCAATATTTTTTTTTCATTTCTTTATGTTCAATACTTTTCGAGTTATTTAAGAAAATAGGCGAAAAATGACCGTTCCCCCGTTTATTTCCGAAACTACTGGACCTAAAATTTTGGAAAAAATACGGAGGATAGTTATTGACGTTATTGAAACAGTTTGAAAATGATGTAATTGAAAATAATCAAGGGTCGGAACCCTCTCCATGCGAGTTTAACTCGCTTCTTGGCCGGTTTTTATTTCTTCAACGGATGCCTTAGTAGCGCTTTCATTCGCCTAGCAGAATTATTGGATGACTAGGTACCATTTAAGATGTGCGTGTGTGACTGATGGAGGGTTGCAGATTATTTTTACTCTCCGTGATTGATGAGGTTTGCTTGAAGAGCTACTTTTATTTAGAAGGACAAACAATGTCCTGAACTGATCATCAATATTAGTCCATTGCACGGACAAAGAACAAAACTGTCGATTATGTTTACTGCTAAACTAAACGAGGTAAGAATAAAACGTTGAATATTATGTGACATTTTCCGCAAAACATTTTTCTTTTTCTAAGCTAACCGCGCGCCAAATTGAATCATTTGTACACCGCCCGTTGACATATTTTGTCATATATATTTTAAGCCGACTGACACGGGTCGTGCAAGTATTTTTTGTTCATATTATCTATCTACAACTCACTTTGCAAATATCTCTACAGAGCCGACGCGCGGTTTACGATGATCCTGGGTGTGTCATTAATTTCATGTCATTACTAATATTTTTAACACACTTTTATTAGGTCGACCTTATCGGCGGTCGGCGAGTTAAATTTGACCCACTTTCCGATTTCCGATTGAGCTGAAATTTTGCATAAATATGTAAATCGCGTGAATGCAATATTATGATGACGTGGAGCTGATCTGATGATGGTGCTGGAAGGTGGCTATAGGAACTCCGTAATAAAACTACATAAACCTATCGAATTTAGGCTCGTTAGATTCGTCTTGAAGGGTAGATGAAGGATTTACAAAGAAAAGTACAATCAGCAATAAAAGCGTGTCCCAAAAGTTAAATTTTTGTAAAAACTTATTTATTCTTATGGTGCCTGTTTACTTAACCTTATACAGCTTGTTTTGATGCCACCTCAACTTTCTGATGTTCCGGAGTCATGATATTTCTTTACACTCTTCGTCTCATGACTACCTTTCTCATCACGATAGTTTAAAGAAGCTCGTATGGATCCCTCAGAATGTGGCGTTATCTTAATCACAGCATTCTCTGGTATAAATTACCACATCTCAAACGCCTATTATTTTCTTCTAAGGTCTTTAGTTTTCGAATCCTTACCGTACATTGAGAGAAGGCCTGTGCCCAGCCGTGGGACGTTAGTAGGCTGTTTTTGTGGTATCGTAGTATAACGAAAATGGTAAAACGTAAGAAGGCAAGTTACATAAAAAATAACAAGTAATTATTTTAAACGAGGATCCTATATTCTATTCGGAGGGCATCGTTTTTCACGTAAATAGTAAAATCGCTATCATGTGAGGATTTTTTTATTAATATAAATAAGACATGTCATGTTGGGTGTAGGATATTATGACCAAGCGCGTCTTCCATTTAGGAATTCTATTCTGCATAATTTGAAGCAATAACTAGGTCATTACTTATTAGAAAGGAGGAAAACAAAGTACGCTGACAGCTTACATACACCGTGCTCATAACATCGATGACTCGACGATCCGAACTGGCTTCCTCTCATCACGCATTGATTAGGTTGCTATCGAGAGCGCCTGGAGATGACATGCTCCATTAACACAGGCCTCGGTAGGTATAGAATATGGGCATATATTTTGGCAATCGTTGGTTTGTCAATAATACAGGATAGTACATTTAGATCAGTCATTATGAAAAACAACAAATTTTTATTCATCATCATCATCATTTCAGCCGATAGACGTCCACTGCTGGACATAGGCTTCCCCCAAGGCGCGCCACTCAGACCGGTCCTGTGCCACTCGCATCCACCACTGGAGTGGCGTCCGCGAACCGGTAGACGAGCTGTCGGTAGGCCTCCAACAAGATGGAGTGACGACCTTGGAAAGGTCGCGGGAATTTTTATTGCAAGTGCAAAATGAACAGAAACTTAAGAACAATAGCGAAGTTGTTTCAACTTCCTCGGTTATTAAATTCTAGACAATTTGAACTGTCTCTGTGTAAAAATAAAGAATGAAAGTTCGTCTTCAAGTTTTACTCTCGAATCCTCTTGAGAATCATATTTTTTGACTAGAAGTCATAGTTCCATTTAATATCTGCTGGTTTCTACCTACAAAGAAAGTTTTATTGAGCGAAATATTTTAAAATCAGGAATAATCTATTATTAGGGGGGTGTTGTAGGGCCATATATGTGTCACCTCGACCATTGCTGATCTATTGTGACGGCCCTTTGTGTAGTTATAGTTCATCAGAAATACCCGTTGAGTCCAAGAAGTTCCAGACTCTTTGGGCGTTGATGTTTTGTATCTCTTCCGGGTGTATAATGTGACTCCCTAGGTGGATGCTTCGTTTGTGGATGAGGGGTCCACACTCGCAGAGGATATGCACTGGCGTCTCCTCCGCTTCGTGGCAGAATCTGCACATTGTGTCCTCCCTCATTCCCCATTGTGCTAAGTGTTTATTTAGTTTGCAATGTCCAGTCAGGCTCCTGGTTACTGCACATGTTTTAAATCTTTTGAGTTGTAGGAACTCTTTAGAAAACTTTTTTTCGTATCCCCTGATTAGGGTTTTCGAATGTTTTTGTCCTGGTACGGACTTCCACAGATTGATCGATAATGATTTGTATTCGTTATCTAGGAATAATCTAACTGTTAGTGAGCTATTTTTTAATAAGTATTTATAATCATTACTAGCTTCTGCCCGCGACTGCGGCCGCGTGGGATTCGGTTATAGCGTTCCCGCGGGAATTGAATGTTAAACATTGATCTGAAACTGATAAGTAAGGATTCACAATCAGCCGAAGAAAAATGGCTCGTCAAAACGGGTGCTCGAACCAATCGGGCACCCGTTTGGCGCTCAGTAAATTTGACACTTAAGTCGTATAGTGTTAGGTTTACTTGTATATAAAATATTTATCTTGACACATATTATAAAGAGGCGTTATTAGCATATTGGAATGTATTTTCTAATGTCAGTTTGCTCCATATATTTTGACATATTGTTAGGCACTGTTCGTCCATATGTTGTTATACTCGTAGGTCAATGGTGTTAAACTATAATAAATTATATACTAAAACCTCCCTCTTGGATCACTATGTTTATTAAAAAAAAAACCGCTTCAAAATTGGATTGCAACAATTACCATAGGAACACGAAATTTTTAGGATTATGGAAGTACTATCTTTTGAAAACTTTCCATCGCATTTCCCATGCATTTTAATGTAATCTTATCATTTGAATGCCTAACCAACAAATATAAAACGAGACGCGCAACCTTCGCATTGAACCATAGAATGATAACTTCTTTTTTAATTCAGTAATACTGAGAAATTAATAAAAACAGCGAAATATATGACAGCTATATGCGACGTTGCCAACTTTCGGTATAAACCCTCTTAAGGTGCTATTTCAGTTTCGAGCTACAGAGATTCTCTAATAAATTCTATCGTGTGTATCCGTATATCTTTATTTTAATGAAAGCAATGAAAGCCAGAACTAAGGCCCCGACTACGGACAGAAATCCAATTTGAATAAAACAACAGCACAATTTACGTTTATTGAGACAAAACCGTGGTATCAATTACTTAGGGCAAAATAGTAGAAAACCTGCAACAAATTAATTATAATGCAATTAAAATACTATCAAGGGAAGGTTTATGGGCTGCTGCGATGACGCCAATTACACCGAAGCGTAAAGATCTTCTTACTATCTAAAGCCCCGCGCCTTCAAATTTCAAAACGCTTCAATGTGTTTAAAAAGCACCACCAACACTCTTAATACATGTGTGCGTGCTGAAACAGCCATCAACTATGCGTTGAAAGTGTTGGTGGTGCTTTTTAAATAATGAGAAACAAATTGAAGCGTTTTGAAACGTGAAGGCGCGGGACTTTAGATAGTAGAAGACCTCTAATTTGGTCTGCTCAGCTCACCTGTGATGCTTGAAGTTAAAAAGTCTTCAGAAATATCTAGCAAAGTGACAGACTTGATAGATTTACGAGTATAAACTCCACTTCAGTTAAACTCTCCTGCGGTGATGGTTTCGTTCGTTAATTATTTTCTTTGTTATTTTAAATACCATATACTTCTTATCGTGAAGAACCATTCTATGTATTTTTAGGCCATGTAGTTTACAGACAGACAGACACGCGTGTGATTCTATAAGAGTTCCATTCTTTCCTTGAGAAAACCTATAAAAATATGATATGAACGTTGGTGCTACACGAATATTCACTAGTGCTACGTATAAAAGTATGAATAAATTAATTAGCTTCCTGTAACACGGCATAACCAAGTAAGTAGAGTACAAAAGTTACTAACAAATTGATTGTTTGTTTTCGATTTTTGATCTTGGTAAAAACAACAGTTTGATACAGTGTTCGTATGTTTTTTAAATTGACGTTTTACGAACGTAGTTTAAGGGTCAGGGGGGTTCTCTTCGGTGTGACACGAAGACGCCCGTGGAAGCTAACTAGCCACTGACCGGATATATATTACCTGCAATAGCTTGCACTCATTATGCCGCTCTCCCAGATACATAAACTGAACACATCGAAATTATAGGTTGCCAGGGAAATTGTGATTAATGCACGGGGAGTTACGAGTAAAAATTAACATAAAAAATTATCAAATCTTAGTAAGATTTACGAGATCCGTTAAACAAATAAACTCCTATTAAACTGAACATGTCATAAAAATAGAATGTGCATGAGAAAATTATGAATATCATTGCAAGAGCTGGAAAAGTAAGTCTTTCAAAATTTATAATAATAAGCCAACTTAAATGAAAAATAAACAAGATTATTTGGAAAATAAAGATGTGTGTGCAATTTAATACTATTCATAATACTTAGAACTATTCATATTTTGAACTGGAAAGTTTTAGGTGTGGATGTAAAGGTTAATAATATGTGTATCTTTAGAATTGCACCAAAACAAATCGACAAAACCGTCGACAGAACAAGTTGTTAAAAAAACCGTATAAAAATACAAAGGAAGAAATCAGATCTTACGATAGTCATAAATTGAGTTTATAATATGTGTATAGATTTAATTAATAGGCATTAACTCACAAAATCCTATTTTACTGTAACCAATTGAGAATGTTTAATTACAGACTGCCGCTAAAACGTATATTTATATTTATTTAATCTTGAACTCTTTAATTAATTATGTAGGTTAATTTGAACATAACGATTTCACGCTCGACCAATTATATTTCGATTATGGATATTCGACGGTTAACACTGTCATACATATTCATTTTTATAGATTAAGATACTTTGATATAATTAATTGAAAACGCAAACAAATATGTTAATAAAGGAACTTAATTAACTTTTTAATTACTTTTAGGAATGCAAGTTTTTAGTCGAAAACTGATTAGTTTCTGTTATTTATTAAGGATTCGGAATTAAACAGTAATTTAAATTTAATTGATGCCTGGTTTGGTATCTTTAAACTGTATGTTTTATCTTTGTTAGGTACAATTGGATTTGCAATGTCGTCAATTTTGTCCTACATACATGAAACTCTGATAACGTAATAACTCTACAAACAAAAACCGGCCAAGTGCGTGTCGGGCCACGCGCAAAGTATAGGATTCCGAAGTTGAGGATGCCCACAGTACCTTTCTAAGACTTATTAGCATCTAGCTAGCCTGTGGTATGACGTGCCCGCCCGACGCCCCTGCCGCTCGAGAAAAATCATTGGTTTTTTAATCATTTCATAAGTTGGTCGACTATGATTCGTAACTTTGTACAGCCTACTTAGCTGTGCTAGTTTTCCTTTCAACTACGTTATATATGCCACAACCGTGATTTTATTCAGCCATCCAAATACCACCATTTAGCTGGTAGGGGGGGGGGGGGACACACGTGACTCTAACAAAAAATAACACTTTGAAGCATAATATTTCACAAATGCATCACTTAATCAAAAAATGGTTTAAACAAACCTACAATATTTTTTCAAGACCCTTTCAACGATATGCCATATAAAAAAAAATACATCCCCACTTTACGAGTAGGGGAGTTAACCTATAAAAATATATTTCAAAATTTTATTGTAACCATTTGTCAGCGTTACTAATATTTATATTCATGCCAAATTACAGCTTTCTAGAACTAAGCATCTCCGAGCAATAGTGCGGACAGACGGACGGACGGACGGACGGACATGGCGAAACTAAAAGGGTTGCTTGTGGACTTCGGAACCCTAAAAAGGATGTCAAATTATTTCGCGACTTGAAAGCTTAAGAAAATGATTTTTGTTTGAACTAAATGTTTATTGTGCCTCAAGTGATGTCCGGTCTCTTCAGTTTCTACGAATCGTAAACAGTATTTTATATAGTCCGTTTATCCCTAGTTTTATAGTTGCTATTCAAGAAGAGTATAGTCTTATTTGCATTTAGAGTGGAACCTAAATAACCTTTGAATATTTTCGGTCCTATTCGCAATATAGTTTAACGTTTGTTTGAAATGTTCATAAAACCTCTTTAACAAAATTCAACTCCATTAAAGTGGTTTGAGTTATAGTAAGCGAATAAACGTGTGGGTTAGTTTAGACTGATTATATTTTCAAGTGTGGTAGTGTTATATTTGAGTAATATTTAAGAGGGTTTATCCCGAAAGTTGGCAACGTCGCATATAGCTGTGAAATGTTTCGCTGTTTTTATTAATTTCTCAATATTACTGAATCAAAAAAGAAGTTATCATTCTATAGTTGAATGACGCGTCTCGTTTTTGTTGTTTAGGCATTAAAATGATAAGATTACATTAAAATGCATGGAAAATGCGATGGAACGATTTCAAAATATAGTACTTCCATAATCCTAAAAATTTCGTGCTCCTATGATAAGTGTTGCAACCCACACTTAATGTTTTATTCAACCATAGAGCGATAATTCATGTTTTCATTCAGTAATATTCAGAAATTAATGAAAAAAGCGAAATATTTGACAGCTATTGGCGACGTTGCCAACTCTCGGAGTAAACCCTCTTAAGACAGTTTATTCGCAAACGGTTCAAAAAGTTCCAATCATATAATCTTAACAATTACGTTTATAAAACAGTACATTCAAAATGTTGTCTGAAACAAAAAGATCAATAAAGAATTATTTTCAATAACTTCACTTCACTTCATTGTTTACTTTTTCAACATAACCGTGTAAAAGCTTTCCAATTTATTTTCATCATATAGTAACGAGCAGTGTCTTAAGAACTGAACAGCGAGAAAAACGACAAACAGACAGAGTTTCTTTCGTATTATAATATTGGGGATATGGGTTAATTTAACTAGAACTTATGTGTGAACTAAAACGGTATCTTTCTTAAAACAACTAGAAACCATTTGTTTACGTTAATTAGAACGAAGTTCGAAAAGCTTTGGCAAGTAGTAATTCTCCTTTTACCCCTTTTACGATTACTTCTTAGAAACCAGTGCCCTAGATTTTAACGTCCTTTTCAGTCCAGTTGAACAGAATTTTTACGAGCCGATTGTTCGAACAGCAATCTCGAATTCGATGGAAGTTTCCTCGAACTGTTAGCGATCTTTACTCCGAATTTAGCAAAACGGCGACTTTCTGTCGTAAATCGAGATGGTTATAACTTACGAGAAGAATTTAAAATGACTGACTTTTTTCAAGAAATTGCCTGCGATTATTCTGCAGAAATTAAAAACTTACAACCGATTGTCGAGAATATAAGTCAAGTCATTTTATTGTCAAAATTTCGAGTAGTCCTTAAAGGAATCTACATATTTGGAACGTCTTTTTTTCATTGGAATCCATTTCTTCAATAAGCTCAACATAAATCCTGCGAATTAAAACTGTCAAAAAACCTTTAACATGATTTTGTCAACACAATCACACGGCGGACGCCGCCTATAAAAGCACGATTTCGAACACAATTCGAATGAAGTGTCAATGTTTGCGTACGAGGACATCTGTACACTTGTAAATGTGTGTGTGTGCCACTACGCGGGCCAATGATTCACTCTCCATCTCCAGATGAAACAAATGACGGTAAGGGCGAGTTGGGCGCGAGTTGCGCGCCGGCTAGATTCAGGCGGGTGATTCCGTGGCCATTCTGTATGTAGTACAATTAAATATTCTGTGACACAATGTAACATAAGTCATAATGATAACCGCAATTGATCATTGTAACCGTAAAAATCATTCAAAACAGTCATTCATTCAGCTGTCAAGTACAATGAGATTGACATTTCACTAACCTTTCCAGCATTGTGACAATCAATACCACAATCTAATCACAATCAGACAGTTGATTCACGTTCAAAATATGTTTCTATTGCCTTCTGCCCGCGTCTTTGTCCGTGAGGAATTAGGTTGTAGAGTTCCCTATCACTGATCACAATAGCATTCCAGTAGGAACCATACGTTTTTTCGGGATATAAAGTAGCTTATGCCTTCTCCAGGACTCAAACCACCTCCTTATACAATTTCATCTAAATCGGTCCAGCGGTAAGTGTGATCAGGTACATAAAAGGCAGACAGAAAGAGAGACAGAGTAAAACTATTGCAATTTAAAATATCAATATGAATGATTTTGACGATCAAACCTTAAAATATTCATTTAAGCGGAGAAAGCTGGGATAAAAGGAAGCGGTCTCTCTACCTAACCCAATGGGAAACAGGCGTGATTTCATGTATGTAATATTCATTTATTCATATGTAAATAAAACTTGATAGGCATAATGATAGGTAATAATATCCATTGTCCTATCACTTTCACTTTAAAACGAATCTATCAGCGCATGCGTTTGAAAAATTGTAGGTAATTTATTAACGTCTTGAATATAACATTTGTATTGAATATTATAATTTATATTACGCCGGTGGCGTTGCCTGTGAAAAGGATCTAGAAATCAGGATCAATATAACATAATGAATAGAAATTTTAATACATTGATGGATCATCAAACTGCCAAGGACGTAGAAACTCGTAGGTACAGCTTTCAATTTTGATTTATTTTTTCAAATAAATGCTAACTTTAAAATTATTTATTTTAATACGAGTAAGTACAAAGAAGCCGTGGTGGCCTAGTGGTTTGACCTACCGCCTCTCATGCAGAGGGTCGCGGGTTCAAATCCGGCTCGCACCTCTGAAATTATTTATGTGCGAAATTCAATTTCAATTTGAATTTACCACTGAGCTTTTCGGTGAAGGAAAACATCGTGAGGAAACCTGCACGCATCTGCGAAGCAATTCAAGGATGTGTGTGAAGTCCCCAATCCGCACTGGGCCCGCGTGGGGACTATAGCCCAACCCTCTCGTGATGAGAGGAGGCCTGTGCCCAGCAGTGGACCGTAAATAGGCTGTTGTAGTAGTAGTAAGTACAAAAAATAACTACTACTTAACTTCATTATGACTCGTTTGTTTATTAAAGGTAGGTAACAAGTAACAAAAAAGGTTAGAGCAAGTTCCCTATTCGTACATTTACTACTACTTCAGCCTATTTGTGTCCCACTGCTGGGCACAGGCCTCCTCTCATCACGAGATATTAGTGCATTATTATATTAAAAATTGTAGTCTTTAATTCACATAAAAACCAAGTGCACAATAAGTCCCAAGAATAGGTAGAAAAACCTCAGGGAAAGAAGGAAAATCCGAAGAAAATACACAACGCAGATTGAAAATAAAACGAGGCACCCTTCCAATATTTTCCCGCTCCATTTTTATTGCAAAAAAGGGTCCATTTATTCGGCCATAATGAAACTCCAGATTCATTAGCCTTTTCACGCCACAATAGATACTTCGGGCGGGAAGGGGGATAGGTAAACAAAGAAAATCCGACATGGCGCGCTCCGTTCCGTGTGATTTCTCGGATTTTCCAATAATTCCTCGGATCGATCGGCCAGACGCGGGAAAAGTCGCAGTGACGCGCAGTATTCCGTAGGAATTCATTGAGATCGAGAGAAATGCTCCGAATGCTCGTAGCAACAGTATTTGTGTTGAGCGGGCGCGCAAGTCACGGGCTACGGACTAAATAATGCACCTACTCATGTTCCTATCAATCAATCAATCATTTATTCAGCAAATTGGCCACATTTACAGGTCAGAAATGAATTTAATAGCGCTTCTTAGATATGCTTGAGAAGAAGCGCCGCAACAAACTCAGCAGAAGGCCTTTAAAAAAATCACATACAAATTAACATTACATTTGCATTAGGCATATGTATAAAATACATACATATAGGTACGTACTAACATTACATTTTAAGGGATGTATAGTCCCTAACTTAAACTTAAATCTAAAATCTTAGAGATGTATAGTCTCTAAGGGTCCAGAAAAAAAAACAATAATAATCATGGAGGCCTCCATTGTCAAATAAATATAAATGTCAATCTATGGTCTTATGGTTGACTGGTAGAGAAGCCTTTAGGATTAAGTCCACCAATTGTATACTTTCTGTATGTGCAATGAAGTTTAAATAAATAAATACTTAGAAATTATGGCGTTTAGGTAATTTAGTAAAATGCCATTATATTGTATGTTAAAATACGAGTACCTAAACTAACTGAAATACCTACAGTCGTGTGATATTGTGATGGTAGGTGGTAGATTGTGTTGTGTATACATTAAAAATATGTCAGAAATGAAAAAACACAATAAGACTATGGTTACATTTAACTCAAGTATTCATTGTTATAATAACACTGCTAACCTATTGAATACTAGCTGGTGCCCGCGACTTCGTCTGCGCAGGATTAGCATTTCGAGTAGCTTATACACACAATATCTTTAAAAATTGTAGCCTATGTGTTACTCTGATGTATAGCTATATTATTATAAAGTTTAATTAAAATCCATTCAGTAGTTTTTACGTGAAAGAGTAATTAACATCCATCCATACTTACAAACATTCGCGTTTATAATATTAGTAGGATGTATATATATCATAAAGAATGTGTTAGCTTCTTGTCTTCAGGCGTAACCGCAACCTAAGGATTCATGTGATGCACTAAGGGCTGTCACTAAAAGCGACTGTCAAAAGAGAGAAAAGAAAACAACATTTAAATCGCTCTCCGCCTGTGGCTCGGCCCAGATGTTATCGCTCCACGACTGGGAAGAATTTATTTAATTTCACCTCACGAAAGAATACCATCTGCCCATTGTTAAAGGATCTTTAAAAATATTTGCCAATATCGACATTTTCAATTTGGAGCATCCGATTATCGGTTCGTGACATTCTGTCAGCTTTCTCTGTCAAATCATCGGGAAAAATGGTATTTGGGATGAGAAAGTTCCAATCTTTTTCTATATCGACACTTCAAGTGTCTGAATATCGTTATCGTATTATTTTTCGCTTTTATTTACTTTACAAAAGAGATCTCGACGAATTGTTAATATACTTTTTTCAGGTCTTATTGTAGGTATATAGCAGTGGGACGCAAATACGTTGTAGTAGTAGTAGTAAATATAGATTGGTAACTTATAGTGAGTTAGGTAGTTAATCAAATGACGATAACTTTTATTGCGATTTCATGCAGATTAATAAGGTCACCAGAGCGCATGCGTGCGTGAATAGATCGTCTTGATCAAGTCGCCAGCCATTCGAAACAACGTTATACCTCTTTATTAGCATACTTATAATTTTATCCAAAAGATGTCTTCTGCTGATAACTCACTCTCTTACTGTTTTTGATTTTATTTTATTAGTTAATCCATACTAATATTATAAATGCGAAAGTAACTCTGCCTGTCTGTCTGTCCGTTACCTCTTCACGCTTTAACTACTGGACCGATTTAGATAAAATTTGGTATGAAGATAGTACTCGTAGGAGTCCCGGGAAAGGGCATTGACTACTTTTTATCCCGGAAAAACGCATAGCTACCGCGGGAACGCGATAACCTAATTCACGCGGGTGAAGTAGCGGGCAGAAGCTAATGGGTAGGTACAAATGCAGAGGGCCCACCTGATGGAAAGTGGCCACCGACGGCCCCTATGACGACGGTTACACGTTCGGTATTTCATCAGTTCAGTCCGGAGTCTGGTAGGATTGACGCCAAATTAATCGTGTAACCCACTGACTACTACTACTACTACTACAGCCTATGTGCGTCCCACTGCTGGGCACAGGCCTCCTCTCATCACGAGAGGGTTTGGGCTATAGTCCCCCCACGAGCCCAGTGCGGATTGGGGACTTCACACACATCTTTATTCTCTCGATATTTTGATGTTACCTAAATTGTTTAAAATTTAATGTCAATCGCCGCGTTATTAAAATAACTAGGTACCCATACTAATATTATAAATACGAAAGTAACTCTGTCTGTCTGTCAGTCTCTCTGTTATCTCTTCACGCTTAAACCGCTGGATCGATTTATATGAAAATTGGCATGGAGATAGTTGAGCACATGGACTATTTTTGTACCCTTGAAAAACGCATAGTTCCGCAGGAAAGCTACAACCGAATTAAAACTAAAAATAAATAAACGATCTAAGATTTATTACGTTTTAAACTCACAATAGATCACTCGTCTGTCGGCAGCTACGGAACTTTGCATCGCGATACCATTGAAGCCTACGCTTTACTATTATTCTTGCTCTAGTTAATAGGGTTGCTAAGTAATAGCTGATATATATTGTTACTAGCTTTTGAATTCGGTTAACGCGCTCCCGCGGGACTATGCACTTTTCCGGGATAAAAAGTAGCCACGGTAAGTAGGAAGTCCTTTCCCGGGACCCCAACTATCTCCATACCAAATTTCAAATCGGCCCAGCGGTTGAAGCGTGAAGAGGTAACAGACAGACAGACAGACATGGTTACTTTCGCATTTATTATATAGTAAAATATATTTTATCAAACATGCAATGAAATATTGATGTTACATTCTTCTTATTAGCCTGGGAAGTATCACGTTTCAGGCGCGGCTAGACAATTTGTCTATAATGAAATTTCATACAAACGTTGCAGGCCTAGGCCGGCAACTCACTTTTTTTAAATTTCCATTTGATATAGTTGTGACACAGCATCATGGAATTCGGACATTTAAAAAAAGCTACAAGCAATATTTACCTACTCTAAGGTTTGCTATGACATTCTGCCAATATAGCTATTAAAAATACATTAACTATATTTGCTACATAGGTATCGCTGTTTTATTTATGTAAAAAAGGCAAAATATATTATACATAAAATATTACTTTATTTATTTATTTAATTGCATGTTTGAGAAAAGCACTATACATACATGGGCGGGGAACGGAAGTTGTCGGCCTCGTAACTATCCGGCCTCACTACGTTCGGCCGTATATAATACTCGGCCTGCAACATCCTCCTTCCCGGCCTCTGTAGTAATGTACTATTACAGTTGAGTTTTTTCGCTTGTCGACGTGAAATTGCACTATCAGTATATAAAATCCAGGATTTATGAGTAGTTGTCATACAAGTTCGGAAAGATAATCATCATCATCATCATCATTTCAGCCGAAAGACGTCCACTGCTGGACATAGGCCTCCCCCAAGGCTCGCCACTCAGACCGGTCCTGTGCTACTTGCTTCCACCGGTTTCCCGCGACCTTCACGAGGTCGTCGCTCCATCTTGTTGGAGGTCTTGTTGGGTCTTGTTAGGCGGGGCACATTGCTCGTTCTCGAGTGCCGTCCGCGAACCGGGAGACGAGCTGTCGGAAAGATAATGGAGTATTATAATTTATAATTCCGACATTATGAATTTATATTGTAAAAAGTTCATTTGTATCAAAGAATAAAACGTGATTTTAAATTGTTCAAAAACTTATAGAAAAAGCGATCACAAGGCTTTCTCTATAATTTTGGCACAGTGATATGTTTCTTTTTCATGACAACAATTTTTTCAAGGTGGCAACCCTACAGGTACAGTTTGAATTAAAGCGATAAAAGTGACGGCTGAAGCGATTGCAAATACAGCACAACAATATTTATATGACACCTGGGTTTAAACAAAATAGACTATGTGTCAACGGC
Organism: Aethes cnicana; assembly: GCA_963971205.1. NCBI lineage: Eukaryota > Metazoa > Arthropoda > Insecta > Lepidoptera > Tortricidae > Aethes > Aethes cnicana. The sequence continues at coordinate 12,887,004 of OZ020277.1, forward strand.
GTAAGTGCTACGCTGAGCGCCTTATTAGTTGTGTAAAACGATGTCGCTATAGATAAAATACAAAATATCACTATGGGCAACATTGCACTGTTTACATTACTTTTCGAATTAGACGGGCTTAAACACTCAGGGTCAGGAGTAAGCCGTGGTAGCCTAGTGGTTTGGCCTATATTGCGGCGCTTCTTCTCAAGCAATGGGTCTAGGAAGCGCTGGTAAATTCATTTCTGACGTGTAAAAGTGCCCCTATGTGGCCAATTTGCTAAATAAATGATTAATTGATATCGGCTCTCATGCAGATGGTTGGGAGTTCAAACCCGGCTCGTATCTCTGAAAATCAGACTCACTTATATACGAAATTCAACATGAATTTACCACTGAGCTTAGAAACCTAACTAGGTCTCTTATAGGTTTCGTTTTTATATCTTAAAATCTTTAGAGTTTAAAATATAAGGAAGTATAACTATTATCTTTCTCGGAAATAAGCAATCTATATACTAATGAGCTTTTTCTGCAGGAAAGTCAGTTATCAAGATCGATCGTGTACTTAAACGTAATATATATATATATCATCAAACGAGTTCGCGCTAAATCTTTCAAGCTCGTTAGAAGCTTTTATAGCTTACTTTAATCATAATTATGCTTTACAGCTTTTTTTTCCAAAGAGATCGGATTTCCTCAACACCGTTTCACTGGACTAGTAACGCACGGAGAGAGCCTTATCGGACATAGTTCTATTGACCCGTTTCTAGCCTGGTTTTTACGATACTACAGTACAAGTTGTGCAGTAACACAGTAACGCATTCGTCAAGTGTGGTGTGATTTGATTTGAAGGGAAAGTTGGCCTGTAAAATCATACGTTGGTTTATATTACAAGAAAGTAATGTTTGCAGTGTTCGCTTTTGACGCTTATGTTGCCGAATCGGTTGAGATGAAATTTGGTAAGTGTATAGTTTGCAACCTTGGAATTGACATACAATAACCCGGATATTCATAAAGGGATGAATACGGAGGTAAATAGTTAATACGTAGTTAATTCCATTCAAACGAAGCTTAATAGTTTCACATTATGTGAAAACTAAAACGTATGATATATTATTTCTTATCGTCAAAATTACCAAGATACTAAAATATTTTTATTGCCACTTAATATTGCCAAAGTTCTATAGCGTCAATGTTTAAACACTTTCATATTTAACGTATCATTGAGTAAAACATCATAATACAAGAATAACATGCCATTCCAATCGCTACTCGAGAACGAGAGCCATCTCACATAATCACTTATGAAAACACGCTGTTTTATCACCTGTCAATCTCATTCAACTTTCTTACATAACCATTTGACAGCCTAAATGGCCCTTAAACGGCATGTTAACAAGAGTGAAAGTGACGTGCCGACACTGCAGACATGCACGGCTGATGCGTCAATCATTCGAGATGCGAAAGTGTGATCTAGCAAATTTACTTGTCAAAACATATGACAAATTCGAAGAAAGCGAAGCATTGTGTGGTTGAAAGGGTCATTCTGAGTCGTAACTGCATCCGAGAGGATGAACTGGTAATGTGTGATAGTGCTAAAGTTGGAGGAGATACTTTATTTAAGTATAAATTGTATTTGCGGCATGTGAGAACTGATGTTACGAGGAGTTAAGATTTGTGGTGAGGGAAGTAAACATTCAATGGTAGGTACTCTTAAATAGTTATTGAAGGTCGTCAGAATCTTTTAGATATGGGTGGTACGAGATTTTATGTGCGGCGCACTGTAAAGAAACCTAGCCTAGGATGATGATTATTGAAGAACACAAGTAACGCGGGATTTCCAATTAGACTATCCGGGTGATAATTTCACTTAGTGCTCGTTTAATAAACCATGAACCAATACACAATAAATGTTCATTTCATTTCATTTCTCCATTTCGAGCAAATTAGTGGAATATCCACTCAGTATGCTCGCTCAGAAAGTTGCTCATAACTAGCGTTTAAATACCACGATACTTCTTATTTACCATTCCAAATGATACTGGATCTTCACGTGAACATAGGTCCTATCAGATTTAGACGTTGCCAACGTATTTACATTTCGCATGTCACGGGGTAATAAACTCGATATCACACCGAGTTTGCCAATGTTTATGATCTAGCGGATCGCAGGTTTGGAACAATAAGTATTGCAGAGGCAATATTATTGGCAATTTCTCTTCATGTTATGATAGTTAATTTTCATTGGTGTCTGTGCGGATTGTTGTTGCGTGATTGCTTCCCGGTTTTTGTTTATATTGTATAACTACTTATCTTTTAGGTCTTGCTTGATAACGGTTATTATGGCTTTTGTTTTTAATCTATTTATTTAGCCTGTATTAGGGTCCCACTCCTGGGTAAATGCCTCCTTTCTTCCCCCAGTCTTCTCTTTGCTTGTGTTATTTTTGAACTACGTCTGCACGTCACGTAAAGTTCAATGGGAAATAAACGTCGTATAAACTAAATACGGGAACTCTCCATATGTTGGTTTTTATTTTAATAAAAATATTATATTTGTACTTGAACCACAAACATAGTATTTTTACATCTGCATTGAGTTCTTTGAAAAGTTGTAGATCCAATAGTGGCTGTCGTATTCCAAAACTAGACAGTTAAAATTATAATCAAGTACCTAAAGCTGCAGTCAGTATAGTGTATAGTTTATCTATTTAGGAGTTAGTATTTTAATGTATCACCGTCTGTGTCTTTTCACCGAGCGGTCTCAGCGGAAGACCAGCGTTGGCTTGACTCTGGAGCCAGGCCAACATATGCTGAGTTGAGACCGTTTCTCAACTATCACTTCATATCGTCTATTTCTCTTTTTATGTAAACATGTATGTGTGATGTTGCGAATAAATGTTTCTTTCTTTCTTTTCTTTCTTTCAGTCAAAACAAACTTCATCAAAATAATGCATGCCACAAGCATTTGCATGTTTAATCATTTATTTAATTAGACAAGTGCTTTACTCGGGTTAGACAAAGAGATAATTAATTATTCATGCCACTGCAAACATCACATTATAGCAGCGGGAGAAGCATAACGGTCATTCTCCAGAACGATGTTATAATTCTAATTAACGCGTCGCTTTTTTTCCTCTTACTTTTCAATGAGTTTTATCTCAAATATAGTATCTTTTTGATCATTAAAACTTAAATCCTTATTGGGCACATTAAATATATTGACGGTTAATTAGTTAAAAATAATTTAAAATTTCTGTGGTGCGTGAATTAGAAAAACGACGTGTTATTTAGAATATTACACTTTTCCATGACGTGTGAATTATAAAAACGACGTTTTAATTAGAATATATATATGATGGAGATCGAAAGGGGAGGCTTATGTTCAGCAGTGGACGTCTTGTGGCTGAGGTGATGATGGTGATGATGGTGATGATAATTAATGTAACTATGCATGTAGGTCAATTCTTACGGTAAGTAATTATTATTCTGAATTTAAACTATAATATAACTATACATATGACGATATTTTTCCACAAATTCTAATTAACGCGTTGATTTTCGACGCGTTAATTAGACGCGTGAATTAGGGATTCTTGAAAAACACAAAATAACTTTTTAAAGGTACATGTAATAAATCACAGAATCTAGTATCAATTAAATATTGCGACCTTTAATGTATTCTGTAACTCTCATAGCAATAAAGTTGCTGGTTGATTTTTAAAATGTAAGCTTGTTAATTAGAAATTTCTTAAACCAAAACGCGTGAATTAGATACTTACGTGCGTAATCTGCGGCCTGGACACAACTGACACTACCATCCCGCACGGGGCTTTGGGCGCGACTGACTGCTTGACCGAAATGCGGTAGCGAGATCCGTGCCTACATTCCGACCACTGGTGTGGTCAAAAACGATCGCGACGCGTGATTTAGGATACGTTTCGAGACAAAGTAATTGTAATTGAATTTTTTGTGGTTTATGACTGTATTGACTAGATTTTTTTTGTACAGTGAAAATATATATTCTTTTGTGAAATAAACTTGTTTTCATCGGGTTTTCTTTATGTATATCATCAGGAAAAATTGGAACGTAAGTAGTTTTGGTAGTGGGACGCGACGTGTTTATTAGGAGAATGGGACTTTTAGATTTTTTTTCCACCCGAAGCCTTTTAACTATCTCTTTGAAAATTCATGTACAGCTCAATACAAATACCTTCTACGATAAAAAAATATAAACCATGATAAAATCTATGATTTTATATGGTTAAAGAGTGAAGACAAGCAAAAATGTACGTCTGGAGAATGACCGATAAATAACCCTGGAAACCACCACGTCTAAAACATTATTATTCTGTTAGATTTTACCCAAAACTTTGTCTGAATTTTCACACTAAAGTTCCACTCGCATTTCACACTAGGTATTTAATTATTGTTTGACCACTAAAATAATTCTTATATCTCCAATAAGGGAAGCCGTAGGTCCAAAGTTTTCAGCTTCCAAATGAACTAACTCGTTGCTTGTTATGTCACCAAGTGATTTTTTATTAAGTCGATCGTTCATTGCATTTTTTTAGATTAGAAATATAATATGTGAATCTTTCATCCACGCCCATTTTCTATTTTTGGAGGGCATCCAAAAACATGCTCCAGCCGCTATGAAATAAGCTTTGTTTTATTATTTTTAGTTTATTATTTTTATATTAAAATAACTTTACATGTCATAAATCTGCTAAAGTGCGGTGTACGGTAACCTTCCATATTGTCCGTTATTTGAATCTATAGATCAGATCACTATATATTTGAACAGACACAACCTCCATTCAGAGCTGCTAATACCGCTAATGCACGACCATTAAGCTCCTGGGCAATTTTCCAACCAAACAACCATCTAAAATTTACTTTCATTACGCGTTATTAAATTAAACGCAAACAACTGGTTCTTGCGCTGAATTGCGACTCATGCGCCGAATGACGGCGGGTGAATAATTTCCCCCGCAAATGTCAGGTGTTAGTGGAGTCATTCGAAACGCTTCCGATTTTCCAGTTCGTTTTCCATAGAATGAAAGTATATTTTCACTTGATGCAGTTGGTGGGTAATTATGTTCGGCCGAGATGCGCGGGCGCACGCTATGCGTTTGGCTATGTCTATAAATAACGTGTCTCCGCTGAGCGAGCACGGGGATTTCTCTTGTTTTAAAATCTCAGCCCGATTATGATCCATTTTTCATATACAGTATCAGTATCAGCTATTCACGTCACCGGGTACCTAGAAAAGTGTTCTTTGCAGTTAAATTACTACATAATAACCAAGTAACCTTTAAAGGCCGGCAACGCATTGGCAACTCCTCTAGTGTTGCACTTGTTCATGGGCGACGATGACTAGAGATCTTCTACTATCTAAAGTCCCGCGCCTTCACATTTCAAAACGCTTCAATGTATTTAAAAAGCACTACCAACACTCTCAACACATGTGTGCGTGCTGAGACAGCCATCCACTATGCGTTGAGAGTGTCGGTGGTGCTTTTTAAATAATAATAAAAAAATAAGCGTTTTGAAATGTGAAGGCGCGGGACTTTAGATAGTAGAAGATCTCTACCTACCTCCCATCAAGTAGCTCGTCTGCTCGTTTGCCCCTTTTTAGTATAAAAAAGCAGGTAGGTATTTATTATTTATTTATTCATACTAATACATGAGATACAATTATAAAAATAGTACATTGCTCCACTGCTTTCGCAGTTTGTCTGCAGAGTCAAGTAGGTGGTCTATTACTCAACTAATATCTAAATACTAATCAATCATGATAAATTAACCAAATAATTATGCAGTTTTCTTTTAATTTATATACCCTTACTTCGCTCGTGTCTAATATCTGAGGGCCAGCTCTATTGGTTTCTTACGATTCGGCTGGATTGTTACGAAATTATGTTTAAATTAGTCTATTAGTAACACACAAACCATATTATTTTGTTAGCCAAATACAACACTTTGTAAGTAACAGAAAATATAATAAGAAAATCAAATAGAAACCGTCTTCTTCCCAGCTCAGCGAGATGCATTACTTAGTTCCATTAATTTCACTCCAACGGAGCGGACCCATTTTCTTCGTCCAGAGATTTCAACTTAATTTCCAACGTCGAATTTCATTACAGTTCAAGTGAAACTCATCTTGAATTTAACTCTTTAACTTTGTCAATGAAATGACTTGTAATTTAGAAATTAATAAAGCTGTAAATAAATTTTTGTTATGGGATTTAGCAGTTATAAAGTACTAAAGTCGACAAATACTCGAACTTACAATATTTATATAAGTGAACTTAAAATTAATGAATCTAAATTGAAAATAAAAATATATCTACCCTGACATAAACTTCATCAAAATCGGTTCATCCGTTGCAGAGTTACGAAGCCACGGAGAGTTCCTTACCGGATGATAGTGCGAAAAATAAATAATGTTAATGAAATACCCTGCCAAGCCATTAATCATTACTTCTTTTAAAAACAACATCTTGTTTAATCCATTTTTGCTCCTTAAAAAACGATATGTCTTTACATTGTCAGTTAACCGATATTCGATAAATAACTCCTTTCTAGATAATTGAAACCTTCAACCGGTATACGCCGTTCGTAATTGGTCGAGATGACGTGATAAATACAAAGGAGTTCCATGTTTTTATTTCGCATTTTTGAGGTTCATTTAACCTCAATTATTTGTAAAAAAATATGGAAAGCAAAAGGTCTTGAACTTTGTGTGAGATAGCGGTCAATGTGCTTGGTTATAATTATTAAAACATAACTGTATAATTTACCGAATCATCACATCACCCAATGTACCCCAATTTACCCAATGATAATGAAGTATTAGGCAACATAATAACAATATTTTAATTAAATGTTGGCTATGCTGTGAGAAATGTGATTACGAAAACACAGGTACTTAGTGTAAAAGGGCCATTTCATTATAATTTCCATTTCTCTGGAAACTATTCTACCGGTCACATAAAACGTATTTACACATAAATTACTTATTTGTTAACAAATCCTCGATTACGAAACGCGTAACCATTCCAAAAAAAAAAAATTGTTCAGAAACACACTTTTACTTGAAAGTTGAATAATAAAAAGACAGCGGGTGGTAAGATAATTTTAACTACCTACTTACGAGTACAATTGAGCTTTCACTTTCATTATTTTTATCTAAAGGCTTTTATTAAATCCAATAAACGTAGGAGCGAGTCAATCACTCCGATAATCCAATATCTTATTACGAAAAGCTTTTTCCAATAGAATTTCGAGAATGTCTTATTAAAATGGGGGATATTTATTTCTTGGTTCGTCTCTGAAAGGGTTCGAGTCTCCAATAAAACCGCCGTATTTGTAAGGTCACGTAAGGGGCCGTTAAATTGCAACTTCTATAAATTAATCAATTTACTTTATTTATTCACTGATGGAAACATATTTCATTATTGCTTGAGTGCAACATGTTCAGCACAGTACAGTCCCATTTGAGGTCTGAGTTATTTTTTTCCACATCGGCAATATCAGTTCTGAAGCGCAATTCGGCGCTAAATTGCGATCAAGCTTGTTGAAGACTTTCGGTTTTGACTTTTATTTATTTATTTAATCTTCATTGCCCATTACTAAAAACTGATAAAAAAGGCGAATTTAATGCCATTCTCTACCAGTTAAACCTTTGGCTAAAAGCAGAAATGGTTGTAGTGTGGTGACTTTCATATACTTTTAGATACAATATTGTATAAATAAGCTTTCGCAGGTCTGAAAAGCCATGGTTAATACAGTTTTCACTGCCATGGGCTTTTGCGGGATATTACCTTGTTTTTACAGATGTGTAAAATAAAACCGGCCAAGTGCGTATCGGACCACGCGCAAACTATAGGGTTCCGAAGTTGACGATGCCCACAGTACCTTTCTAAGACTTATAAGCATCTATAGCCTATGGTATGACGTGCCCGCCCGACGCCCCTGCCGCTCGAGAAAAATCATTAGTTTTTTAATCATTTCGACTATGACTCGTAAGTTTGTACAGCCTACTTAGCTGTGATAGTTTTCCTTTCAACTACGTTATATATGCCACAACCGTGATTTTTTTCAGCCATCCAAATACCACCATTTAGCTGGCAGGGGGGGGGGGGGACACGTGACTCCAACAAAAAATAACACTTTAAAGCTTAATATTTCACAAACGCATCACTTAATCAAAAAATGGTTTTAACAAACCCACAATATTTTTTCAAGACCTATTCAACGATATGCCGTACAATGGGGTACGCAAGAAAAAAAATACATCCCCACTTTACGAGTAGGAAAGGTACCCTATAAAAAAAAATATTTCAAAATTTTATTGTACCACTTTGTCAGCGTAACTAATATGTATATTCATACCAAATTACAGCTTTCTAGAACTAAGCATCTCCGAGCAATAGTGCGGACAGACGGACGGACGGACGGACGGACGGACATGGCGAAACTATAAGGGTTCGTATGTGGACTTCGGAACCTTAAAAATGACAGTGTCATGTAGGTACTAAATGGTGATTATGAATTACAAAACATGTAATGACGAAAAGAAAGTATATTTTGATTGAACATGATCAAAAGGCCAAAAGTTGGTGCCTGCGGTCATGAGAAAATACTTTTTCTTGACTTGTGTAATGAATGAGTAGATCCATACGTCGATTTCTACGTGAGCGTAGTATTTTCCCAGTCCAGTCCTCATAACTTAAATTAGTACGATCTCTATTTCCAATAAGAAGCAATTTGTACCGTCTGTTCATAAACTCCGTGAGACCTAATCAGGAGTTGTCCGGAGTTGATCCGCAAGTTGATCCACGACACGAGTTGATCCACGGGTTGATCCGCGGTTTGAGCCATTATATGGATCCAAACCGAGACAGTGCACGGATTATCCGAGGGAATACTGTCGCGCTTCTGGATTAGAGGATTATGAACTGTGATGTTTACGAATATATCAGGTGCGGTTAATCTTGTTCTCATCGCGTTTGTTGCTTGAAGATATAAAGCATGGTACCATACTTTGTAAATGTAGACTGTCAAGGATTTTTTTAAACCAATCTTGATCGGGTTATCTAATAGGTAGGTTTGATGTAACGTACCTCTATCTATATATATATATATATATATATAAATCAATTGCTGTTCGTTTTGTCTCGCTAAAACCCGTGAACGGCTAAGCCGATTTGACTGATTCCTTTTTTGTTTTATTGCCCGTGATTCAAGTAAGATTTAAAAACAAAAAAAAACGGAATTCGTAACACAAAACAACTTCGAAAAAAAAATTCATGGCCACAAATCGTATCATTTTAATTTTTAATCTTCAATCAAATTACGCAAACGTCTCTGGAGTCATCTGTAATATTTGACATTACTTTAGGGATCAAATGTCGAGTCTTTTATTGGTATATTTAAGTACATCCATGAATTTTCCTCCGCCAGGAAATGAAACGTAATGAGCTGGTCGTAAATGGCTGTAATTACACACCTTTTACTGTTTAAAAGCGTACCTACAAAACAATCACGCTGGCAGGCTAGACAGGTGGAAATCAAATTATTTTGTGGGATAATGCTCTTTATAAACAAAAAGTTATGAACATTAAGTTACTTGGCAACCTCAGTGATCGAATTGGACACCATTCTTAGAACGATATTATAAACAGTGTTATACCTATAATCACAGAAAAACACCACTCTAAATGATCAAAAGTAAATACAATTGACGGTAAGTGATAGTTAAAAAATATATATATCCCTAAATCCTTTCATCCTTTGTCAATAAGACATTCAAAGAACAAAACAAAGTCATAGTAATATGACATACGTAGACGACATGATAATTTCTTATTAGCTTAACCCACTAAAAGGGTCAACTATGCCAAGGTTAGGGCATTAAGGAAGATAACGTTTATCACGTGTTTTAACGTAATTGCTCTTCTAAGAGCATTTTTCAAGGTTGATGGATTTTCGATGGGCTTTTTTATGCCCTCTAACGAGATTTGAGACTGAGGGAAAAACCAATAGGCTGAGGTAGCGTAATGCGAGGTAACGTCAAATCGAACCCACATTCCGTTCTAAAACTCATTTCTTTGGATTATTTTCTATTGTGATTACTTAATTGTATCATTCGAGAACATGAACTTAGTTGCATATAGTATAAAATAGTTTTTACGTCACACTTGGCCGTAAAGTGGGATTTTCTGACCGCTACGCGGAGAGAAAATCTCACTTCTTGGCCAAGGCAAGACGTAAAACTTTTGACAAACCACGGGCGGTAATTCGTAAAGCCCCAGATCGCATATTTCGGGCTCGGGCCACAGAAACCTGCGATCTGGGACATTTACGAATTCACCACCCTAGGTCTGTAATGTACTATAATTGATAATAATCGATTTTTATTAGTTTTAACTGTCTATCTTACTTCAACAAAATGGTCCTATACGTATTTATTTGTTTAAGTATTTTATTCATTGCACATTAGTAAAAAAAAACAATAATATGCGATCTGGGGCCTTACGAATTACCGACCGTGGTTTGTCAAAAGTTTTACATCTTGCCTTGGCCAAGAACTGAGATTTTCTCTCCGCGTAGCGGGCAGAAAATCCCCCTTTATGGCCAAGGGTGATGTAAAAAATTTTGTTTTCATCCCTTCAAACAGTACGATTAAAATATGTTACACGAATATCAAAGATCGTTATTTCTTCTTTTTTCTGTAAGTACTTATTATATTTTTTTCATTACTAAGTAGTAAGTACATTTGAGTTGTCCCTATGCTTTCCAACCGCATATCAGACAACTTCTACCTTTGTGGAAATCAGTTTCAGAAGAAAATATTTCTTCTCAAACGGGAAGTCATATGCTATTATAATTAATCAGACTATCATTATCTCATTATTTAGAAACTTTTTGTCAACATAATTATTGCTTATACGGAATAGGCTAGGTTAATTAATCACTGTTCGATTAGGTTGGTATCCACTTTAATTGCCGGTACTTAGTACGAATACTTCGAGTACCTACCACGTTGCAAGACGTGCTTAGCGCTTTATGCAAAAAAAAAACTTTTTCTTTCTCCACGGTATTCGCTAACGTACGAGTATAATAAAACGGGGTCGATTGAAATCTGCCGAAGGAGTAAATTTCAACGTTTTTTATGACCGTTATGTGGATTTAACAGGTTAAGGCCGTTCCTATACCCAGCTCAGCCGCCACTGTCACTCGTGCAACGAGTGAAAGAGAAAGCGCTACGCACAGAACGCCCGATTTAGTTAGTTTTTAACTCGTTTTAATTTCTATAAAAATACCGTCTAAAACATGGCATTTATAAAGCTGTCAATGTATGCATATAATATGGATAACGTTTCTGTTATATTTAGTTTTACACTGTTTGATATTATAAACTGGAGTTGGATTAAATGTCCAAGTTAGAGGTTACTTTGGAATTAAATTGTATCGAGCAAAGTTTCATGAAACGTGTAACGAAAGCAGCTGTCAATGTAAGGATGATATAATCAAATATAACATTTTTTTCCATATTGTTAACATAAAAGTATGATCTTACATGAGCAATTTAACGATGCTGGGTCAGGGAACGGCCTTAACAGTTTTTCTTGACAGGGTTTGTGTTCGAGTAACCTTGTCGTAAACGCGTTAACTTGTTTATGGTGCCATATATTATCCCAAACCGTAAAAAAAAAACACTTGAGGGAAACAAAGGAAATTATTATTAAGATAAGATTTTTCGTGACCTAAAATACTGCTTTAGTGAGCATGGGCCGGTCAAAATGAGCCGACTTGGCTGCTGCGTGCATTCTATCAAATGTAGAGAGGTGAACTCATATTTCGTAGTAGGGTAGTGAGTTGTTGTCACTCAAAAGGTTTATTTGTGTGCGAAATTCAGATAATTATTTTCTAAATCTAATAAAAGAAAATACCGCCTACGATGTAAAGAAGTTTTTGACAATTTCAAGTCGTTCATTGCAGACCTTGAAAGATCATTGATCAGATTGCAGCGAATGGTTGCTAACACGTCTTTACGATATGTTGAATAGCCGAAATTCCCAGCCATTACGGTGAGTTATGGTACCATTTAGGACTAACTGCCTACATTTGTAAAACATTTACAGATTCTTGTACATATACAAAGCGGATTTCAACATTGTTCTGTACTTTCATAATGTTAGCTTTAGGTATGTCTATAAGCAAACCTGAAGACGTGGCAGCCTTCTGGAATGACTACGGCCTCTCATGCAGAAGTTGGGGTTTCGAATCCGGCTCGCACCTCTCAATTTACTATGGTGCGAAATTCAAAATTTACCACAGAGCTTTTCGGTGAAGTTAAGCATCGTGAGGAAACCTGCACGCAGCCACGAAGTAATTCAAGGATGCGTATGAAGTCCCCAATCCGCACTGGACCCCCGTCCAAACCCTCTCGTGAAGAGGCTGAAATAGACTGTTGTGCTGTTGGAAAATCTGACGTAAAATCATTGAGAAGAAAGGTTATTCATTATCATCCAAAAAAACTCTCTCTATCTGTCTGATACGCTTTTACGGCAAAACTGCTGAACGGATTTTGATGATATAAATATATAGTTCCCGCGGGAACGTTCTAACCGAATTCCACGCGAAATCGCGCGCAATACCTAGGATAACATAACTTTAAGCATTCTTAATTAAAATACATAAACACAATGCATAAACACGTGAATCAAGCACGAAGAGAGTGGTCACGTCGAACCGTATCTCGCGGATCTAAAAAAGACGGCGCCACGCCGTCTCGTGCGGCCTGTCGGGGACAGTCGGAGAATCGCAGAGGTTATTGTAAAATCTGATGACAGACGCAGACTATGTGCGGACTGCGGAGAAATTAGTGATCTAGTGTTGTCTTCTTTAGATACAGAGCTGTTATCGTGAATTGCTTTTTACCTGACCGCACCAGTTTTTGAGAGTGTTAATATGTAAATTATGAGAGCAACACTGGGTATAGCAAAAGTTCACTTTGGTTTTTCAACTTCCAATAAATACACGGATAGTTGCAATACCTTATTTAAACAAAAGGTAATGAATATTGCGCAGCTTTCTAGTATATATGCTTCTCTTGCTGGTATGTGGTTTACAAGATCTTCTAGTTGGCCTAAGTAGGTGATTAATTATTTGATTAAGTAGTTAAACAAACGTAATAATGATAAGTTATGATGAAAAAAAAAGTACCTACCTAATTGTAATTGTTATGTATCATGAACATCCACCACCACCACCTCAACCCAGTAGTCCCCACGCGGGCCCAGTGCGGTTTGGGGACTTCACACACATCTTTGAATTACTTCGCAGATGCGTGCAGGTTTCCTCACGATGTTTTCCTTCACTGAAAAGCTCAGTGATAAATTCAAATCATTTCAGAGGTGCGAGCCGGATTTGAACACCCGACCCTCTGCATGAGAGGCGGTAGGTGAAACCACTAGGCTACCCCGGCTACATCATTAGCGGCTATGTCATGAACATAGCACTATTGAATAATGTGGGCCTGTATGACGATGGTGAAGAGGATGATACCGATTATGATAATGATGATGATAATGGCGATGATGACGATAAAGATTATGGTGATGACGACAGGATTGCTGATGAAGACATACAATACAATACAAATACTCTTTATTGAACACCACACAATAGAGAAAAAAAGAACAGAACAAAAAAGATCAGGAAAACGTGTTGTTAGGTATACAGCAGGCGGTCTTATCGCTAATAGAGCGATCTCTCCCAGACAACCTTTGGGTAGTGGATATCAAGTAAAAGAGATAAGTTGGTAGGCGGTGCTCTTAATGACCATATGTTACATATATATTATAAACACATACATACCAGAAATCATAAATCATAAATATAAACATATAGTCATAACACTAATATAATAACTAAACTACTTACAGTCTAAAAGAAACTAATGAAAGCCGAAATCCAGATGGAGAAGAGGAAAAAGATAAAAAAATTGGAGGAAAGTGATAAGAAATGATCCTTAAGCTTGTTCTTAAAGACAGCGAGAGATTGCGCACGCCTAATCTCCACGGGAAGAGAATTCCAGAGCCGTACAGCTATTGACGATGATTCTAATGATCCCCTCCTTGTTCCAGGTGTGGTTGTGATGACATGGTGGTGGGCGCTAGCGCTCTTGGCGCTGACGGCGCCCGCCCGCCCCGCTCCCCGCGCGGGCAACGGTGAGCAATTTTACAGTAAGCATCTTGAGCACAGGGCCTAAAGTGGGCCTGACGCATGAGCATGCTTGAGGAATGTAATGTGCATTTTTGCTCACAACTTCTTCCTGATCTTAATCCACTTGTGGTTAGTATAGCAATAAATTGTGAGCATATAACACCAAGCATGCAAGCATGTGAAAGATCTCAGGGATGTGTAGGTTTTTTTAACAGACACGCAATCTTGATTTTTTCTCCCTCGCAACTTCAACATTTACTCGTTTATTTTTGATAACAAAATTACAATAGGTAGATGTTGTGATCACATTTATTTTGTCACACGAGTATACGAGTTTGATCCTACTTTTTATAATATTGACCTGATTTTTCCTGCAAATGATCTTTTTAGGCATTCCGTAGATTAATATCAGTTTCGTCACCTTTACAAATTTATATTAAATCACAGTTGGTTGCATCTTTAGTTACTAAATGTAACTAAGGAACATTTTCAAAGAAAGTGAAAGTCGGGTACTGAAGCCACTTTAGCTTATCATAATGTAAGATTAAGTAGGCATAGTACTTAAGTAACACACCTGCCGGTATTTTATATACTTAGAGAATATCGTATGTGAGTGAAGTATTTCGGAGCCCGCCTTCAAAGACACTTTGCATCAACTATTCACACCCAAGAAACTACGTTACCGGGAATTCCAGTCTTGCCTGCTGTTTTACTGAGCGTAATTTACAAACACGGTACGTTTAGTTTTAGCAACGCCAAAGTTGTGAAATAAAAGCAGTTTATTCCAAAGGAATGGGAAGATTAGAGAGAATGAGTTAACTAATATTAAAAGATGTGAGAGAAAATTTCATCACTGACAGGATAACATTGTTACCAGACTAAAAGTGCCAATATGATCTTAGGACGACTTAAAAACATCAAATTGTTAAAAAGACACAAAAAAGTGAGTAATGTCATTTTATTAGGGTTCCGAACCTCAAGAGGTAAAAACGGAACCCTTATAGGATCACTCGTGTGTCTCTCCGTCCGTCTGTCACAGTCGATTTTCTACGAAACTACTGGACTAATTGGTCCGTATATCCGTAGTTGAAATTTGGTACGTATATGTAAGTTTGTGACCCAAAAACGGACGTGTAACGAAAATAAATTAATTTTAAACATAGACCCTATTTTTGGGGGCTAAATTTGAAAAAATATTAATGAAGTTTTCAAACCATATCGTGTGACATATCAAATAAAAGTACGTCTTATGAGGATCTCAAATGTATTTTTTTCATTTCTTTTTTGGTCAAAACTTTACGAGCTATTTAAGAAAAATAGGCGCAAAATGACCCCCTTATCTCCGAAACCACTGGACCTAAAATTTTGGAAAAAAATACGGAGGATAGTTATTGCCCTATAAATTACAGGAAAATTATTAAGAAGTCCATGGTATTTGAAATCTATCATATAAAAGAGATTATCCTGGGAAACGGTTTGAAAATGACGTCATTGAAAATAACCACGCGAGTTCAACTCGCTTCTTGGCCGTTTTTTTATAGCAACAACTCACCTAGGTGGTTTTAGTAAATATTAGCTAATAGATAGACATTGACAGCAGTATATGTTTGAAGGAAAGCTATAAATAATAAGTCTGATATGTATCAGAAAATTGTAACGAAAGAATCCTAAAAGGGGTATTGAAGGTAACGAGGGTAAGGCATATGGCACACGTAAAATCTTTTGAACATATTTTATGAGGTTTTAGCTTTGTGATGGATCACGTCCCGTTTAATATGTATGGGCGTATTTCGGGAACATGGAAAATATGCGTTTTATATTTTGAGTGCTCGCCGCGTTTTTTGGATCAAAGAAAAATTTGAAGTACTCGTCGCTTCCAATTTTATTTCCTTTCTGCTGTGCTGTTTAATAACCATGCAATTTTCTAACACAAATGATAAATAGCAGCAAGTAAAATAGAATCCTTCCCACTTCTCTATAATCGTCATTAAAATGTACTCGGTTACATGTTCTAGATCAATAACATTGAAAATTTCTCGATCATTGGAATAAGAACCACCATCTGTATCTCGTCCTAATTTGAAATCGGGAATAACAGAACTTCCATAATGACTTAATATTACCCCATGTCCACTTTCGATTTTAACTTAAACTGAAACACAGCAAAGTTTAAATTTAAAGAATTCTAAAATGACATAGGTCGTTTAGAAAACGAGTCGAATTGTTGATTTAGGCGAGAGTGAGACAAGATAGTGAAAAGTGGTTTCCCTTTCTGGAAATTGCCACCTGTGCATGTGGCCCTTGGGTCAACGGGCCATCGTCCTCACTTTTGTTACTGTTTATGAATTATTAAATATGATAATACGATACATTTTAAAGCCACGCTTGGGTTTCTCACGGAAAAGCTTTTCCACGGGAACGAGGTTTCTGGGAAATACGTAATTCATTTTCTATCAAGCAATTGAATTGGCTGATGTTTTTTGGATTCGTCCAGGTAACGTAATTTTTACTTTTAGAGTTGTACATACCTACAAACCTGGCTCTAGTGTACAGTTTGCGTTTTTTGGATGATTTCTTAATATTATGGCATAATGCCGTTTGGAATAAGTACCTGATGCAAATAATTAGTTAACTCAAACATTGCGCTCAAGCATAATGTAACACAAAGTTTCAAGTTTGTAACACAACTTTAATGCGCTTTAATATGCAAATGGCCGTTAAAGAACTGCCGTTAATCGTCCAAGAAATCGTAAGGGCACAAAAATACCAGTTCAAACTAGTTCGCAGATCTCGAGATAGCCCTTTACAGGCGGTATGCTAGATTTCACCTGCAATCGAGGATCTGTTAGTGATGCTGCAGTTTGTGAGAAAGTCGAACCAAAGGTTTATGACTTCACGTTGGACGCGTCTGCGTAATTTAATGGATATGTTAAGACGTCCTAATGTGGAGATGAGGTGAAATTGTGACGAGTGCTTGACTGTATGGGACTTTTATACCTCTAGTGTAAAGAAATGAACACGTTTACCTTATCTCGCTCTAAAACTTTTTGGTACCGCAAAATTAATAGCATGTTAGGGGACTATGTCAATATTTCTGTTTAACTTAGAAATGATCCGGTTTAATAAGCTACGGCCGATCTCGAATGAACCATTTCATTTCATGTAGTTGCAAAATAAATTCGAGATACGGCTGTAATGTTACATGAAATAGATGTGCATTAACATCCGTGTGTTTTACTTATTAAAAACATTCAGTCTGTTTACTAGGTGATACAAAAATGCCCTCTTATTTATTATTAATCAGATTTTTTACCCGACTAGTACTAAACTAGGGACGGTCAGTAAACAGTAACTCCAA
Organism: Aethes cnicana; assembly: GCA_963971205.1. Classification (NCBI taxonomy): domain Eukaryota; kingdom Metazoa; phylum Arthropoda; class Insecta; order Lepidoptera; family Tortricidae; genus Aethes; species Aethes cnicana. The sequence continues at coordinate 12,904,579 of OZ020277.1, forward strand.
CCTTACCGCACCCCGACACCTGTCAAAAACACAATACCGCGTTAATGGCTAAGCAACTAACAGGTACGTTAATAGTATTTTCTCATACAAAAGCCAGTTGAAATCATGGAAAGTTGGAAAACCCAAATGTTTGTGTTTGACTCGCAAGTGAGGCGGAATATTTGCAGCATCGCTGATGTATTGTTTGGCAGAGCGTAAAAATAAACATTTATTTATTTTATTTACGGCACTTTTCGACATTACGTTTTTACACCATTCAACACATAGACAAGAAGATTTAAACAAGTACATAATGTTCCTCTTATTTATTAGAAATGAGATAATTGTTCACGGAACTGTCTGTAGTTTCGGTTTATAAAAACAAAAATAAATGATTTCGGCACAGAATAAGCTACAATGAATTTAAGTGAACCAAAAAGGTCAGAAATTTACGAGACTTTCACATATTCACATATTTTTACAGAACTAAAACATTTATCAGCGTCATAAATTTAAAAAGCCGTTTAGCGTTTCGGGCTGAGCCGTGAAGTGGGCAGGTTGAATGATGATCACAATAAATTTAGGTGAAATTTTGTCCATCTGCATACAGCTCCAATGTAAGGAATATACATAATGTAGGTACTCGTAAGTCTTTCTCTGATTTTTAACGAATTTGTTTCGCTATGCGGCTGCATAGCGCGGCCGCCACGGCTGGTGATTTGGCGGAGTATGTTCGCCAGAAGACCGGCTTCTCCCTGAGGGTGTTCCCGCTGCGTTCGCGCCACTACGTGCACTTCAGCTCTTTTGTGGTGCGCGTGCCGCGGCCGCTGCTGGAGAACATCGAGAGTGCTGACTTCTGGCCGAAGGGTGTCGTGTTTCGACGATTCCGGGGCAACCTACCGAATCCTACACCGGAGATGACGACGCAGCGGAGCCACGCCGTTTCGTCGCCTAAATAGTTTTTATTTGGTTACATGACGCATTGGCGTTAGCTGTAAGGTCATGTTAACTTTTATAAATAAATAATAATAATAATAATAATAGCGTAACAAAAAAAGCGGAAATCAGCGATCAAAAAATTCTGGCTCAAAATTGCGTAAGCAAATATGTTATTTTCGTTATAATGTAGACGATGATTCAAAAACAAAATACGTAAAGAAGGCATTAGTGGTGTCCAAAAATATCATGGTCTCATAACATAGGAGTGATTACAATTTGTTTTAACGCTTTCTTGACTTGGATTTGAACCTCAAACGGCTACTAAATTACTGTTTAATATTACCAGTGCATAAATTGGTAGTATTATGCTAACTTCAGCTGATGGAAAAGCGTGTCAAATGTCACTTTCGTTGACCGGCGCGCTAACATATGCGTATGCGCAGTTGCGCACCCAGTACGTGACGTAGTGTGGGAATTAGGGAACGTGCGGGGAAATTGTCACAATATTTCATGAAAATACAAATGTTAACATTACAGAAATTAAAACCAATCAAACAATCCAAACCCGTTGGAAGCCGTGGTGGCCTACCGCCTCTCATGCAGAGGGTCGGGGGTTCGATTCCGGCTCGCACCTCTAAGTTTACTTATGTGCGAAATTTAATTTGAATTAACCTCTGAACTTTTCGGTGAAGGAAAACATCGTGAGGAAACCTGCACGCATCTGCGAAGTAATTCAAAGATGTGTGTGAAGTCCCCAATCCGCACTGGGCCCGCGTGGGGACTATAGCCCAAACCCTTTCGTGATGAGAGGAGGCCTGTGCCCGGCAGTGGGACGCAAATAGGCTGTAGTAGTAGTAGTAGTAAACAATCCAAACAGGTTATTTACGTCCCTCCTCTCATCACGAGATGGTTTGACCACGCGGACCTAATGCGAATTGGTAACATTTCACACATCCTTGAATTAGGTACTACCCGTACTTTGAAAGAAGGTTTCCTCGCGATGTTTTCCTTCAGTAATATTAAAATTACAGGTTTGTTGTTCGTGGAAAAAAGAGACAGCGAAAAAGAGAAAGAATCTAATTTGGGTTGCTCGAACTTAACCGCATTAGAAATGACCGCTAATAAACCATTATTCTAGTGAAATTGACGAATTTTAGTCGGATGAATAATTCAATAGCGATCAATTGCGTAATTAACTGGTCAATGGAAGCTTGAAACCAATATATTCCAGAAAATTCAATTATATGGAACCGTCTATCCCATTTTCCTTTTGACCGCCATTGTGTGCCAAAGTTTATTAGATTAAACCGCAAAATATACTAAGGTAATGGCTGTGGTAATGGCACCAGTAATTGATAAGGCTCCGATTGACACTCGAACTCTTATGATATCCATCCATATTAGCAATAATGTTGCCATTTCATCAGGGGGCTTGTCTAATACTGGATTTAAGTGTATCGAAGAAGGTTTATCTTAGTCAAAGGTTACACGCACGTACTTATGAAATTCATACTCACAATTGAACCATACGCGCATATGAGTTTCACGTGTGTGTATACTCTTGTGTCTGGGGCTTCGTCGATAAACCATTTTTTTAGATAGGTGACTTAATCGAGTCTTCTTAATTACTACATTAATTTTAAGAAAATCAGTTCTGCGATTAACAAGTATCGAATCATTTCTGATATCGTAACTATGTCGTCGATATACGTCAGGGTTTTTTAAACTTTCAATTTATATTCAGTAATCAGTTCTTCAATTCCAGTGGTCGACAGTGAGGTCAAAATGTTAATACAAGTATCTACGAGCCATGTGACATTCTCCATGATATCATTTGAGCCCGGTATTAGATTTAATTCGAAAGTAGAAAACCAATTGATTCTTGAGCAAGTCACCAAGTGGTTAACTATACAAGGTGATTGCCATCGGAACATAAACATAACGGCGCGAAAGCGGTTTATCTAATCTCATTTGGTGAAATAGCGTGATTTTCAATTGTACGTCTGTTGCGAGAACGGTGCATACGGACTCTGGGAGCGGTAAACGCTTATAATAAATGTTTCTATTTTAGTCCGTAAGTTAGTTTTGGCTGTTACATAATGCCGACTTACACGTCTCACGTTATGGGTGCTATGCTGCTTTACTTTTGAACAGGTCCGAACAATTGTTTGCAAAATTAACGCAAAGATTCGACAAAATTAGCAGTGGTTATCTCCTGACCTGAGGTGGAGATCAAACTGCTAGGATACCGTGGCTTTATTAACTCTTTTAATACCTAATCGTTTTTCTCTAAAGAGTTCCAATCCAATACATGTTTTGCAACGCATCGTCTTCTCTTTAAATAATGGCTTCTGTCTATGTGCAAGACAATTTCGCCAATGTCAAGTAATTGGTCTACAGGCCGAGCAGTGTACGGTAATAATGATAAATGTACGGTATAAAAGATAAATGAAGTAAAAATGGGGAAGCTCTACAAACGTCAACCATCTTGGACGACGGCCATTGAGCAACCCCTGCAACGCATTGGTTATGCCTCTTCTGTTGTTAATGTCTATAAGCTGTGATAGTTTCTTTTTAATCAGTTATACCTGATTGTTCATCTTTTTCCATACTCGTAAGAAAGCTTGAAAATAAGGCTGTGAATGTGTGAAACTACGCTCGCCGACCGTCGCGACACTGGAACAGGAAGCTATTAGCAGCGACAAATGTTACGGCGAAGTCATTTTCTCTTTTTCCCAGCAAATGAAGGAAACAATACTGCGCCTGTGCAGTTAATCGGCTACCTTAAAACTTGATTACCTGTCGTAAATTTTAGAAAAAGATAGGGCTTCTATGTTTACTAATAACAATGGGCCTAAAGAGTCGACTGACACTTTCTGTGCCACGAGGTCAATTCACTATTATTATAAATGTCATTGATATTTACGACTTTTATTTTCTCTTTTCTTGTGTATTTTTTAGTGTTTATAATAGTAAAATTTCATTTCTTTTCATAATATTTACTTAATTAAATTAACATTTACTGAATACTATAAATAGATGTTTTATATAAGATATTTTCTTTTCAACTAAATGATTGTTTCTTGGTAACTTTATTCTAGGATATGCAGATAATCATTTAATATCCCACCTCATCGAGGCTTCTGGTGACCAAAGGGCTGGCCACTACTTCGCTCAGCGAATAAGCATTGCCATCCAGCGCGGCTATGTTGCCAGCCTTTTGGGAACCTTGCCGAGCGACACTGATCTGTGCCAATTTTTTTATTTATAAGTTATTTTTAGTTCTAGTTTTTAGTTTTATTTTTATTGTAAGTATTTTAGTTTGTGTTTAAAAATAAAAGAATTACCCCTTCAATATCAATTAAATAGTACTTATTGATTTGACAATCAAGTTATAAAAAAAAAACATGTCTGATCTCTAAGCATCCATAGAACATATAGCAGAGAGTCTGAATTAATAAAAGTAATCGTAATTACGGCTAAAACTGTATTAAGAATATCGGAAAAGTTTAAAAGCACCCAAGTGATATCAGACGCTTTTGAATTTAAAACATTAGTCATTTGATTCAAACCAGTTATATCAACATTGTTTGATGTTAAAACGTAGCCCGTAGGTGCTCGATCAGATCACTAATGATTGATGGTCTTGTTTAGTAGTCCACTTACGGATAAAGGTACGATTGTTTTGTATAGATATTCATTGTTGCGTAACAGAAATTGATGTACTGATTCAACGCGTTCATTAATATTATGGATAACTAATCCAATCGGTTATGTTTCTTCGTTTTATTCGTCGATGTGTGCGTTGACTTCATTAATGTCTATTTGATCTAACTAGTCTTCGAATATGACTTGATCTTCGCCTTTTTTAGACAGGTATAAAACCCGTATCTATGTATTATTTAGTATTTTGCGGAAATGAACTTTTTTTTCACGAATTCATTGAGCCAATTGTGCGTAGTAGAAAAGGTATGCTAGGAAGATCAAATGAATCATATAGGGATACAGAACAGCTGTAAGCTACCTACGGTCTTGTTAGTGAAGAAAAAGCGTGTATAGTTAGATGTAGTTAAGTCTTGAAAGTTCTCAGGTCTCTAATGTTCAGTTGTTCGGTGTAGCCAACAATAAAAACAGAACCAGACCAAAATAAAAGATTGGAAGAATAGAGGGTTGTAAAAAAAGGGTCTACAAAACTTACAAAAACTTGAATACTTAATGAATAATTCCATACTAGCTTTTGTCCGCATCTATTTCTACCTTTAACCTTTAAATTAATCGAGATTATAAAGTACCGAAAGTACTGTACCGTAGTCTGCGAAATTTCCCCCGATTTCGTTAAGAGGATATGAAACGGTCGAGAGAATTGATACTTAATAATTAAAAGTGTTTCACAAAGCGTGTTGAATGCAGATAGCTAATGCCTTTGTGGTTCCGACGAAGCTAGACGCACATACATTCACATTACTTGAAACTATGTCTCCGTTCTCTTATAAACTTTTTAAGAGGGTTTACTCCGAAAGTTGGCAATGTCAAATATTTCGCTGTTTTCATTAATATCTGAATATTACTGAATGACAACATGAATTATCGCTCTATGGTTGAATAAAACATTAAGTGTGGGTTGCAACAATTATCATAGGAACACGAAATTTTTAGTATCATGGAAGTAATATATTTTGAAAACCTTCCATCGCATTTTCCATGCATTTTAATGTAATCTTATCATTTGAATGCCATACCAACAAATATAAAACGAGACGCGTCATTCAACCATAGAATGATAACTTCTTTTTTAATTCAGTAACATTGAGAAATTAATAAAAACAGCGAAACATTTCATAGCTGTATGCGACGTTGCCAATTTTGGGATAAACTCTCTTAAATTAAAAACTTGAAAAAATATTATTATTATACTAGCTGACCCAGCGGACTTCGTACCGCCTTAGAATTTTATTTGGATGAAAAATAGCTTACGTCCTTTTCTCAGACCTGCTGAACATACACACCAAAAATTCATAAGAATCGGTCGAGCCGTTTCGGAGGAGTTTGGTTACAAACACTGTGACACGAGAATTTTATATATTAGATTTGTCCGTCGCTTCTTTCGTTCACTCAGCGCCGGCTGTCAATCGGCGACACACGTTTTGCCGTTTCTACAGTCGCAGATTCTCACGCCGTGACTTCTGCACCTTTTTAGGGTACCGTATACATTGAACATGGAACCTTTTACAAAAGTCTATGAAATAGTTTTTTTATTTACCTAGGTAATTAAGTTTTGTAGAGGAACACGGGTGTCGAGTTAAGAATTAGCTTGATTTTTTTTTTACTATTCGAATCAATTATGAATTGATTTCAATAAAAAATCCTTTGTACAAATTCGCCTACACAACTATACATTTTATTGCGTTACCTATATCTGTGAAACCCTATCAGGGCGTCTGACAAGTACTTGCCCTCTTTTTTAGAGCTCCGCGCGAGGTTGTAGTGACAATCCTTTTCGAGAATGTTGCTTACGGGATGTGACGTGCTTTTCCACGATTGAGCTAATTTCGACACTTTCCTTAGAAATATAGTGCTGATTACATCGAAAGTTGCGTATCAAAGACTTATAATCTTTGAGTAAAGAATTTGCTACATTAAATCAGTCAGTTTTTTGTTTCTTAAGTGGTACATGTACAAAGTAAAGGAAATAGATAGGTATGTTGGGATTTTTTCCACCTTGGTTATTGTTTTACTTATTATATCCATAATGATAAAATTCTGATGTCACACATACTTGTAATGATGGCACAGACACGAACATTATGAAATTAATATTATCACATCTGTAGTAGATATATAATATATTGTAGATTCTATATTACAAATAATAAGTCTCTAGAAGTCACGTGACTTATTATGTATTTACCAGTATCCAGTTTAAACTCGAAAACAAATGTTTGGATTGTCACAAAATGGTACGGGGCTAGATTATGACATACGGGTCGACATGTAGCTACTTCTATCCCGAAAAACAAATAGTTCCTGCGGGAACACTCCAACCGAATTCCACGCGGACGAAGTCGCAGACAAAAAATCCTAGTTGCCTACTAAGATATGTACTGTTGTGTTTCTGATGTTGTGTCGCTAACTAATTAGGTAAATTAACTACCATATATCTAGCATGGATCAATTTAGCGACGCATTTTCATTATATCCATGACTTGTTGTTATATAGCGAACTACAACAATAAAAAAGTTTCAAAATAAATGTCAAATTCTCTTACTCTAAACCTTATTAGAAGTTGTTGGAATATGGTAATCATACTGTGACACGACTGTTAGTATTAGTTGTTAATGTGAGCATAAGATAAAACTTGTAAATATTACGGAACCCCCTACTACTTTTTAGCCGTAGACTTATGTGTTTCGTTTATTGCAATAAACGGAAAAATATGTTGAGGATTTCACACGCACGCACGGCGGCTATCCGCGTTTGATCGGCTTTCTCGTACGCTTGTTTCTGTATCTGTAATATTGTCTTCTGCATCAACCGTTTTATTATATGTTTCGTCATTAGCGTTATCATATTATGTTGATGATAATTAATCATCACCACTGATTGTAAATCATCATTGTAAATGCCTTACTGGATTTTAGGTTTTATGTCAAAAGACAAATCTCGAGATTGTCGAGTAATATCAAGTAGGTTCGATCTCGAAACGCATATTTGAGATCTGAATTTTGAAACCAATTACCATTTCCTCTGTGAGAACGAAGATCAGAATCTGTTCAGCTATAACGTAACTAATGCGATGTAAAATATTTATATCCTCATTATTTAAGATCATTTAAAGTCAGTCTTGATAAAAGTTAACGTCAAATTTTATGGGGGTTTTCATCATCAAATGAGCAACGTTCAGATTAACCGCCGTTTTATGGTTAATAAATAATATCGTTATGTGTAAGTGTTTCTTGTTTCGCAAGAAAGTTTCTTCATTTAGGTTTTTTAACTTTCATAAGTTATAAATTTCACCTGTTTATGTGAACGAATGGTATTATAATCCGATTCTGTTGTCAGAGTAGGGAATAGATTATGTTTTTTTTTCACATAAGTAACAACCTACATTCGACGTTGATTTAGTCTTTTCTTCAATTTACATACGTATACCAGCGTCAGATTCAAATAATTGTATCAAATAAAATATTCATCATGACGAGTACTGACTGCGATCATAATTAGGTTTGTAGCGAATTTTGAATAGGAGAAAATCCGAAGAATAGACGGGAGGGCTTGTTTTTAAGAATTAAGCAAAAAATCCATGCCATTTACCAGGAAATTTATTTAATCGTTACCTACTTAAAAATACAAAATGATAAAATATACATAATTTACTTACAGTTTGAACAGTCGAATTGAATTTTAAAATAATTCCGTCCTTAATATGCGATTAGGGTCACGTAGGTCTTTTTAAGCCGAGCTTATTTTTCGCTTTCCTTCTTAGCATACATAATAAATCTTCTTAAGTCGCTTTTGAGATCGGTTCTCCATACAAACGTAGTAGTCCTTTTTAACCGACTTCAAAAAAGGAGGAGGTTCTCAATTCATCGGAATCTTTTTTAGGGTTCCGAAGTCCACAAGGAACCCTTATAGTTTCGCCATGTCTGTCCGTTTGTCCGTCCGTCTGCAGCATAGCTCGGAGATGCTTAGTTCTAGAAAGCTGTAATTTGGCATGAATACATATTAGTTACGCCGTCAAAGTGATACAATATATTTACAATATTTTTATAAATATTTTTTTTACATGGCAAACGAGCACAAAAAATTGCTTTTTTTATAATCTAAAATCAACGCCATGATTTCTAAAAGCAGATTTTGCTATGCTGATCCATTTGGATTGATTACTGATTAACCTGTATGAGTATTTTTTATTACAAATAAATGGGCTTTCAGTTGGAGTAATTCTAAACGTAGATACAAATTAAAAAAATAATAATGTTAGTCTATGATTGTCTTTGCGTTTCCGCTTCCCTTCTATTTTGCATTCTGTGTGTCATGTCGTGTTTTACTATCAATAAAACTCATCGGTGTAAATCTCCAACATTCTGTTTGATTTCATAACAATCCAACTCTTTCGACCTTGATCACACCTGATGGAAAACGATGATAGGGTTTAAGGGTGGAACACGCTTAGCCAGAAGATACTACTCACTCTACATATAGACTTTTTTTATTCTTTATTTAAAGAGCTTTGTCGTTAAATCGACTATGCCGCGCCGTTAAGGCAACATTACAATACAACATCACATAACATCATTAATAGTCAAACATTAGGTCTCGTCCGAATACATATAGACTTGAATACACCAAGTTTATGGGAACTGGGGAACACAAACGCAGGGAGGGAATTCCAAAGTTTAGCAGTGCGAATAAGAAAAGATTTAGCGCATCGCTTTGTTCCAATCATGGGAAACTCAACCACATGAGGATGGAAACCCTCCCGTCGTCTGGTGGCCCGGTGAATACTTAAAAAGTGGAAGGTGGCATGTCGTGAAGTTCCTGAGCGCACTAAAAAAGAACACATGAAAGATAACATGTTTTATTCAGGGTGTCAATTTTCTGTACGGCGAGTAGGTATAGTTAGTAGCGGGATTGCTCTTCCCCCGTCCCGTGCCTCACCACCTCACGATTGCTCTTGCAAGACATCTTCTTCGACAGAAGTGAATTGAATGGCTTATGTCTAGATTGTGCAGTTAGCCAAACCGCTAGGCTACTTCGGCTTCAATCCGTTAACCTGTTTGCTAATAAAAATGTAACTATACCCGATTCGTATTACTAAAAATATAGTGCGGCACCTTTGGAGCAAAAGAACAAACTCTGAAAATATAAGAGGTTAGAGAAAAACTTCAATATTTTCTTAACCAACCACAGCAATTACGGCCCACTGCTGGACATTGAGGCCGTGGTGGCCTAGTGGTTCGACCTACCGCCTCTCATGCCGAGGGTCGGGGATTCGATTCCGGGCTGCACCTCTAAGTTTACTTATGTGCGAAATTCAATTTGAATTTACCACTGAGCTTTTCGGTGAAGGAAAACATCGTGAGAAAACCTGCACGCATCTGCGAAGTAATTTAAAGATGTGTGTGAAGTTCCCAAACCGCACTGGGCCCGCGTGGGGACTATAGCCCAAACCCTCTCGTGATGAGAGGAGGCTTGTGCCTAGCAGTGGGACGCAAATAGGCTGCAGTAGTAAATACAGTATAATGTTATGTAATGTTTCTATGGAGAACTGAACTTGTTGGTTGTTTTAAGTCGGATTGTGCGAGAAATCCGTCTCGGGCCGCAACCAGGTGCCTTGGATTATTCTATTCTTCTTAAAGAGCATTAGACCTACGTTACGATTTGTTTAAAGTGAACATTCCTCACGATGGTTTGAAATTACGCAACCTGAAATCCAAAATAACGTAAACTGAACTTTTTATTTTATTTAAGTTGGCATGGAACGGAATGAAATTATTGTAGGTAAATGATAGAATTATAAAATAGCCAACCCAGGTGATTATATTAAAATATATGTCGTTCTTGTGTTCTGTATATCTAAATATATAAAACTCAGAGGTGACTGACTGACATAGTGATCTAACAACGCACAGCCCAAACCACTGGACGGATCGGGCTGAAATTTCGCATGCAGGTAGATGTTATGACGTAGGCATCCGCTAATGAAGGAGTTTGCAAAATTCCCACGGGAACGGGAAAAATCGGGATTTTACTTTTTAATATTTCTGCGCATACGAAGTTGCGGGGAAAAGCTAGTTTTTTATAAAGTAGGTGTTTACTTAATATTATAGCATAGCTTATAGCAACTATCACTTAATTTGTATCGTTTATTTCACTAGGTTTAAGAAGATTAAATTCTTTCTTCTGCTTCGTATCGTTAATCGCTTAAAAACACATTTAATTCATTCCCAGCTCTTTGTTTTGATTTTAATTAGTACTCTTGTTCCAGACTGAAATCTTGACATTTGTAAATGTCCAACAAAACGTCTAATCTCCTTTTGTTTTTAAAAAATCCGGACTTCCGTGACAAAGGTCAACAAAGCTTTAGTAGTGTCCTAACCTGAAATGGAGTATGTGCGGAGTTAAAAGCTGCAAATGAGCCCTTTTTGCAAGAGGCCCAGTTGTAGGAAAAGCAAAGGGTTATCCTTATCTCCTTACTAATGGCCACCCGTCAGATTAGGGGAGCGGTATTTAAGAATTTACAAAGCGAATCGTTCTTTGTTCTTCTTTACGAGATAATTAAATTACCTCCTAATTGTCTTTTTATGTTTAAAGGTAAGGTGTAGTTAGACTGTTAATGATCAGTTGAAAATAGCTAAATCCGAGTTTTCTCAGATATGTGACTTAGTTAGTTCGATTTATCGCCCCCGTAAACCCCTATATTCCAAATTTCTTCCAAATCGGTGGAGCCGTTTCTAAGATCGCTTGGATAAATAAATAAACATCCCATCCTAGTGGCACCGAAAAAAGACGGTGGTCCTTTTTCCACGTACGAAATGAACACATTGAAAACAATCCCTCCATCTGCCTCACAAAATGACGGTATTCGTAAAGAGCCCAGATAATTGACAACATTTCCTTCATCATTTTTTTTACACGGCTATTTACAAGCTGGTTAGAAAGTATGAAAATTTTAAAAAGACACGTATTTTTCATTTTTTCATAAGTCGTCAATTTCATACATAAAATAAAAATTAAAAATCTACTCATGCTAAAAGGGCGTAATTCAAAAATGACGTAGTAGCTCTTTCTGCGCATAAATAAATAAATATCTTGGGACATTTCACACATATTGACCTAGCCCCAAACTAAGCAAAGCTTGTACTATGGGTGCTAGACAACGATATAAATACTTATATAGAGAAATACATACATATATAAATACTAAACATCCATTGACTCGAGTACAAACATTCGTGTTCATCACACAAAGTTTGCCCCGAGCGGGACTCGAACCCGCGACCATCGGAACAGAAGGCAGGGTCACTACCAACAGAACCAATCCGGCCGGCAAAGATATAGTTCTGCGCGTAGCGCCCGCTCTTTAGCGAGAGTGAGTGAATTGAGTGAGATGACGTCACGCACCAGTTAACACTAAAACACGATTTTCTCTAAAAGTAACGAATGAAAAAAACCTGAAACTTTTTTATTGAGTCCTTTAGATAGAGATGCGAAATGGTTTTCAAATTACGCCTTCCTAAAATTTTTAAATGTTGTCAAATCATCTCGTTCTTTTACAAATCAATAGCCCTATAATTGAAAGACAAAGCGTTTCGATTCACTCTTCTTGGGACTGAACAGTGTCAATGCCACTACGGGTAAGGGCCAAAGAGTACACAGAGACAGAAAGGACAATCGAAGCTCGGAGCTTCACAATAGCCAAGAAGCCGTGGTGGCCTTGTGGTTCGACCTACCGCCTCTCATGCTGAGGGTCGGGGGTTCGATTCCGGCTCGCATCTCTAAGTTTACTTATGTGCGAAATTCAATTTGAATTTACCACTGAGCTTTTCGGTGAAGGAAAACATCGTGAGGAAACCTGCACGCACCTGCGAAGTAATTCAAAGATGTGTGTGAAGTCCCCAATCCGCACTGGGCCCGCGTGGGGACTATAGCCCAAACCCTCTCGTGATGAGAGGAGGCCTGTGCCCAGCAGTGGGCCGTAAATAGGCTGTTGTAGTAGTAGTAGTAGTAGCTTCACAATTGTAATTCTACCCTACTACTACTACCACCACTACTACCAGCACTACTACTACTACTACTACGACTACTACTACTACTACAACAGCCTATTTGCGTCCCACTGCTGGGCACAGGCCTCTCGGCGCGAGAGGGTTTTGGGCTCTAGTCCCCACGAGGGCCCAGTGCGGATTGGGGACTTCACACACATCTTTAAATTACTTCGCGAATGCGTGCAGGTTTCCTCGCGATGTTTTCCTTCACCGAAAAGTTCAGTGGTAAATTCGAATTGAATTTTGCACATAATTCTACACTGCACCATTCTGATTCTACACAAGTCTAATTAGTTAAGTACTCTTTGTATCTTCTATTTTTGCATAAATAAAACTGTTTAAAATGGGGAAAGGTGGAATAATTAGGTATACTTTCATCATTACTTCTAAAACCGTTTTTACTCATTTCGAAGCGCATTTTGTTTTTAACGATGTAGCTTGTCCCAATGATCTTGGTGTCATAATTGTGCGATTCTTGGTGTGATCACCTTTCATAATACGTCATTTGCCACATCATTTGGCATGATTCACCGTCGCCACCGTAATCACCACCATATGATAAACCACCAACACCATGGGCCGCAGTGACCACTTACCATCAGGTGCGTGGTGCTGCGCGCTCATGCTGTGTGCTCGTTTACTTATACCAATGAAATAAAAAAAGACAACTGATTTTCAGTCTTTTTTAGGGTTCCGAAGTCCACAAGGAACCCTTATAGTTTCGCCATGTCCGTCCGTCCGTCCGTCCGTCCGTCTGTCCTTAAAAGTAATAAGTCTTAGAAAGGTACTGTGGGCATCGTCAACTTCGGAACCCTATACTTTGCGCGTGGCCCGACACGCACTTGGCCGGTTTTTTTTCAAGTACTATTAACGACCAAAACTTCGTTTAAAACCTACGAACAAGTAATTCTAGTCATAGTTTGCTCTCGGATGTAATAAGTACATCTGGAGCGAGTAGTGTCAATTTCGAAACACTATAATTTTATGTTTAAAGTTTTGAGATCGAAGGTCATTTCCGTTTACAAATCAAAAACGTGCCCGAAAATTCCACCCGAAGCTTCTTTTGGCTCTCACTACAAAGTTACATAAAGAGATATATAGATGCCTACAATTATTTTACGCCCCTCACCCCCGCCCACCTTGCCGCGTCTGCGCGCCTGCTCTCGCGCAGCTAACTGTACAACGAAAGTGAAATTGATCGTTTGCTTACTCCACTTCGCCCGACGGCAGCGTCTCCATTGTTATGTCAGTTACGTCACAATTTGTCTTTTTTTAATTTATTTTTAAAAAAGGTCACATTTTTTTCTTAATTTTATCATCTCGCCAAACTGTAACCGTAACTCGTGTATTATTATTGGAGTGTGTTTTAGTCAACTTTCTTTTAGATGAATAAGGAAAATTCAAACATTACTTTTAACTAATAATTAACACGGGTAAGGTGCGAAGCAACTAAAGTTTCTGAAAGAAATCACTCGCCAAGCGGCAAAAACATAATGTCAAAAAAAACTTTGAAAAAAATCCATGTTTGACGAAGTCTATTACGGATTCTGGAATTGTGTATGAGGTAGGGTTGCATATTTATTTGACGAAGCGTGTTGTGAATTATTTATTTATTTACCTATGTGAGGTTATTTATGACGAAGCATGTTGTTTATTATTCATCTATGTCGTGTTTATTCATGACGAAGCATGGTATGGATATTTTTAAATTTTGCTAAATAAATCATTTACTGTTTAAAAAAAATCTTTTACCTACAAGAAAAGCCGTATTTGCATTGGTTGATTGTTCAATACACGGTTAAAACCACTAGGCCTATAGAAAAATGATAAGTATGAAAAGTTGGCATTCATATCCATACTAATATCTGTAAATGTAAAACTGAGTACATATGTTTGGTTGTCCTTCCTTCACGTAAAAACGGCTGAACGGATTTTGACGAAATTTGATATAGATGTAGTTTGAAATATGGAGGGTTGAAGTAACACACATTCCATACTCCGTAGTGTGAAACCTTGGAAATAACATAAGAATGTCTACGCAGATGAAGTTGCGAGTCCCTGCTAGTCTAGGTATACTAATAATAAGTCTAGAAGAAGTCGCGTCTGAAACATGAAAATTAAAAGAAACTGTTAAGTCGAGGGGACTATATAAACGAAAATGAACACAAAAAACCAACTTTGGACAAAAATACTGTGAGTATATGTTCTGATTTAACTCGAAAACTACTGCTCAGATTGCAACAAAATTTGGTATGCAGGTAGTTTATTACACTGGTCAACATGTATGATTCTTTTAATCCCGAAAAAATGCATAGTTCTTGCGGGAACGCTATTACCGAATTCCTCGCGGACGAAGGACGCGGAAGAAGGACGATTGTAATATTTCGTCTCTCTTTTGGAATTGGGAGGCAAATATAGCCTGCCTTTAAGTTATTTTTTATAATGAGTCTATAGTTAAAAAGGTATAAATACGCGTACACCTTGTAAGTGCAATGGAAACAAACGTCCCGTAATCAGCTAATAGCGTGAAATTAAACGACGCAATCCACGGCGATTTCCTTACAGGCTTTAACTTGAGCTCTATCTTATTTCTGCACCTGGGGGCTTTAGACGAGATGCATTAGAGCCGATCTTGTTTTCATTGAAAAATACAGCTGATAATCGAGGTGCCTAGCCTCTGCAGAGGGTCGGAAGTTCAGGATCGTAACCTCGTGGCTCGTAGTACTGTGACCCTGGGTCGCACCGAGTACAGAGGAGTTCAGTGAAACAGTAGGTTCTGTCCTGCAAACCTACTGTTTCACTGAACTCCTGGAGTAATTTATTATTAATACAAAAAGTCACCTGTTGGTATTAAAAATACATGACTTAATATAAGGAACGTAAGTATATACATGTTTCCTCTCCACTACTCAAAGGTTAGCTGGAAGAAATTCCTTGTAGGGATAAGCTCGCCTTTGTGCATGTGTCTCTTCTCTGTATTGATAATTGTATTTGTGTTTTTTTTTCTGTACAATAAAGTGTTACTTACTTACTTACTTATATAGAAGGTTCTACAAATAGTGAAATGATTTATAAAACTTACAATTTATGTGCCTGGAGATAAGTATATAGTCGTTTATTAACAAAATCCGGTGACAAATAGACGAACAATAATTCGATATTCACAATCGTAGATAGTTGGATATGTTGTAATGGAGCTATGGAAGGACGAGAGAGTGTCCCCAGGAGAGGTGTTTCTCACACGAAAATCAGAATAGTAATGCGTCAAACGGTGCGCGCGCGTTCAAAGAACCGCAAATTTGGAATATGATGTTCGAAAGATGGTTAATTTTTAATTTATTACGGTTATTGTTGCCAGGAAGTTTCAAATGGAAGGAGGTGAGGTATCACCTCGTCACAGTAGAGATCTTCTACTATCTAAAGTCCCGCGCCTTCACATTTCAAAACGCTTCAATTTTTTTATTATTATTTAAAAAGCACCACCAACACTCTCCACACATAGTTGATGGCTGTCTCAGCACGCACACATGTGTTGAGAGTGTTGGTGGTGCTTTTTAAATACATTGGAGCTTTTTGAAATGTGAAGGCGCGGGACTTTAGATAGTAGAAGATCTCTACATAGCTACGTCTTGGGACCAATCATCTTAACTGTCACTAGAATACCGGAAATATGCGATCAGAAGCAACTGTGATACTATTCAAAGATGCGCATAAATTATTCAACTTCCACCGCGTTCAGGGGCTCTATTCGAAGTATTAAATAGGGACAGGGAGATTCCCTATAGCATCACTCACGCGTCGCGGCGTTGCAACCGAACTTTAAGCAGCGTTAGCGATGCTATAGGGAATCTCCCTGTCCCTATTTAAGATCCTAGCCCCAGGTATCCTTTATTAAAGACCTTTAATGAGGGAAGTCGTTTTCTGCCTGGTGTTGGTAGTGGAAAATATTGTGTTAGATTTTATTTTAAATACCCCCGTACCAACACCGACACCGTCCCTCGTACGAGTTCTCGTCCGCGTCAACAGCCTCACAAGTGCGGACATTCAATCTCACTTCAAAACTTCCAACATCTCCACTTGTATTTCTCTCCAATTCGGACCGAGACGCCAATAACCCGAGCTCCAAAGCGCCGAGGGACCTGATCAAGACGGTCCGACTGATACCGAGAGCTTTATGGCTCGCGCAGTCATTTTGCAAGTTTGTCGAGAACTCGGGTTTCAGGAGCTGTATATAGTTTCTACTACCCAGTAACCATTTTTAAAAGAACGAACGTGTACATATATTTCATAGACCGAAAAGACGTTTTTTATTTGGTAGTGTATTCGTCTCGGGATTTTTCTTGTCGAATTTAGGTACGAAATATTCTTGTTCATCAACAAACTTTTAATACAATCGACGAAGATAATTTTCTAGTTTTAGACATTGTTAATTAGATAAGTTAAGACTTGATCATGTAAGCTTCATCTATCTATTATTACCCGACTGCGCTAGAAGGACGGTTATGTTTTTCGAGTGTATGTATGTATGTACGTATATTTCTTTAGCACGCTCTGTAGCCTAAATGGCTTGATGGATTTTAACATGCGAGGTGTCGTTAGATTCGTCTTAATTGTGAGAGTGGCACTGGGTATATTAAATTTTGCAAAAAACAAAATGGCTGACTTTTGGAGGCATTTTAAACGTTTCCAAAAATATATTTTTTGTCAAAGCCTATTGAGTGGGGTATCAAAATAAAGGGTTTAATGAACGGATTACACAAATATATATTTGCAGTCGGGTATATTATTTTTTCAAAAATCGAGTTATGTTTATCTTCAAGTTTTTAGTTTAATAATCTAATTTAAAAATTACTAAAGTATCCGGAAGCTAAAATGCTGGTAAAGGCTTTGAATGAGACTGTATTTTTGAAGTCCACACATGAGTGTTCAATGAATTCGCATTCTCCGAAACCGTTAGCAGATTCTTTGTACATGAGTTCAAAACGGCATCCATTTTGCACCTTATCTCAAACAAATACGTCACAAAGAAAAAAGATACTTGGACGCGTTTGAGTAATTCACCTGGATTACTCACAAAGAACATCGTTATTGGCAAATATTATCTCACTTGGTCAATAACCTTCGAAATGTTATTTTTGTCAGTTATAACGATTTTGATGTTTATGTCTAGGTATGTAAGTACATAGGATATGATAGATGAAAAAATATTTTTTTTTTATTAAAATTAGTGCCTAGGAAATGAGAGCCGTGGTGGCCTAGTGGTTCGACCTACCGCCTCTCGTGCAGAGGGTTGGGGGTTCGATTCCGGCTCGCACCTCTAAGTTTATTCAATTCAATTTGAATTTACCACTGAGCTTTTCGGTGAACGAAAACATCGTGAGGAAACCTGCACGCATCTGCGAAGTAATTCAAAGAAGTGTGTGAAGTCCCCAATCCGCACTGGGCCCGCGTGGGGACTATAGCCCAAACCCTCTCGTGAGGAGAGGAGGCCTGTGCCCAGCAGTGGGCCGCAAATAGGCTGTAGTAGTAGCCTAGGAAATGAGCTTTGCTCACCTCGTTTGTTCCTAGGTGACACGTTGTGACTCGTTGGGAAGATTTTTCGTTAAAAAATCCCATCCAGTCACACCTGTTACCAGATGGGACAACTTTTAATACTTTTTCCCAACGAGTCACACCTTACCTAGTTTATTCCTGATTCCCAATTTAAATTTTCTTTTGCAAAACATCCAATATCTCCTTTAACAGTCGTTAGAATAGGTCATCGATACAAAACGTCATTTATAATTTAGTACGCTCAAAAGCAATGAAAACGGGCCACTTTGTATGGGAAATCCTGTACAAAGTGACCTTTTTTTCATTGCTGTTGAGTTCATTGAGTTCATCACTGCTCGTCAGGCCAATTAAAATAAATAAATATCTTGGGACATTTCTTACAAATTGACCTAGCCCCAAAGTAAGCAAAACTTGTATTCTGGGTGCTAGACAATATAAATACGTACAGAGAAATAAACATATTAATTCTAATTATTATGAATACTAAACATCCATGACTCGAGTACAAACATTTTGTGCTCATCACACGAAGTTTGTCCCTAGCGGGATTCGAACCCGCGACAATCGGAACAGTGGGCGCAACCAACTGAGCCAAACCTGTCGACAATTAGGTGGTGACATTGTCTTACAAGACAGAAGCCATTATTTCAAAGAGAAGAAATACCTATACAAATGGGAAACACCATGACGCACAATCTAAACTACAAATGACACAATAACTTTTTTCACGTATGACAGTGTCAACAACCAGCGGACCATAGACTAACGGTGTCTAGTTAACTCCTCGCTACCACAATGACTATAGACAAGTAAGGCCGGGTCTACATTAGCGATGGCTTTGTGGTTTGTCTGTGGTACTTTCGGAAATGAATTTGTGGCTGCAAATGTTACGTCACGAAGGATATTGTCTTTGGTGTTACGGCAATGCTTGTAACGGTTAGCGTCTTGGAGAATTTTTCACCTTGAACTTGAAGTAATATAGGTACCATCTCGATTATTAGGGACATGGTGTATCACTGATAAGATAGTAACAACATTCTATTCGATTTGCGCAAGGTGGCCGGTGTAGATTGGATGCGGCACGCCTTGGACAGAGCTCATTGGCGTGCATTGGGTGAGGCCTACGTCCAGCAGTGGCCTACTATGGGCTGTTGATGATGATGATGATGATGATGATGAACATTCTATACTACTACTACTACTACAGCCTATTTGCGTCCCACAGCTGGGCACAGGCCTCCTCTTATCACGAGAGGGTTTGGGCTATAGTCCCCACGCGGGCCCAGTGCGAATTGGGGACTTCACACACATTTTGAACTTAATTTACAGATGCGTGCAGGTTTCCTCACGATGTTTTCCTTCACCGAAAAGCACAGTGGTTAATTATCAAATTGAATTTCGCACATAATAATAATAATGGACCCGTGACATGAAAATGTACCAACAAATAATAATAATAATAATAATAAGAGATTTTATTCACCAAAAAAAAAAAAAAGAAACAAGCAGTTGAAATTACAAAAAGATGGTGGCGAAAAAGATGGTAGACTCAGCGATAACGCTGTTTGTTTTTGTTAACATAAGTAAACTTAGAGGTGCGAGCCGGAATCGAACCCCCGACCCTCTGCATGAGAGGCGGCAGGTCGAACCACTAGGCCACCACGGCTTTTTACTAACATTCTATACTATATCATTAAATTGAATTCCTTCTTGGATCATGGCAGGTGCCTAGTAGGAAGGAAGGAGGTATTGTAGGTACACCAGCGATATTTTTAAAAGACCTTTTCAAAATTGGCCACCTGAGCCGTGTATCACTTTCATGTAATTTTCATAGACAATTTTCCTTTTTTTTTCTTTTTTTTCCGGATGTACCTAACTACCCAAAGACAGACAGAGTGTAGTGTAGAGGGTGTCCTGTCAGATTTGGACTTTCGCTCTAGTGTCGAAAATAATTTTGTTATGTTGACGACATGTCACTGGTCTAGGTGAATAAGTACTTGACTAGATTTGGTATATGTACAAAATTGCGATATGATTTAAGAACGTTTTTTTTTTACAGAAAAACGCTTGAATGAGTATAGAGGTTTATGAAAAAAAAAACAGCATTCAGTAGACTCGCATAGATTTTCTGATTTTCCGCATTCGCAAGTCATCACAATTAATTCACGTCAACACAAATTTGTTTTTGTCTTCCTCAAAAAATAAGCTCACACTTATTGCGAAACCCATATAGCTCAAAATCCCATGATATTTAGCTGACGAATGCCTTTTTTAAGATGTCAGATAACAATGGGATTTCTTGAATGTAGAAAATGATGTATTGATTATCGATTCTTGATCCAGTACCGTTAATCCAAGTCAGAGCTTAATTAAATAATGGCCACGTAAATGCAGATCTATTAATAAGTACATGGGACTGATATTGCGCTAAAATAGCGAAAATTTGTCTTCCCAGAAGAAACCTAGTTAGCTCGATTTGTCGCCTCTATATTGCAAATTTCGTCTCGGTTTAGACCATTTTCTAATCCCCCATATTTTCTAATCCATAGTATCCATATCTATATTAATATTATAAATGCGAAAGTAACTCTGTCTGTCTGTTACCTCTTCACACTTCAACCGCTGGACCGATTGAGATGATTTTGACATGGAGATAGTTGGAGTCCCGGGAAAGGACATAAGCTACTTTTTATCACGGAAAAACGCACTGTTCTGACCGCAACTCAAAATCAAGTACCTACATAATAACGCTACTTTCCCCAAGTACCAAATCTCGTACGCTCGTATGATGTCATTCAAGTAAGGTACGTAATAGAGGTTGCATACATCGACGGGTTTTCTTGTCACTATTATGAGAGTTGACGTAATGAGCACGCAATGCATGACGATCTTGGGCGAAGAAGGTCGTCCACCGACATAGCGGCTTCGCTACACTTATTACCTTTTCTTGTAACTGTCTGGCGCTCGATAGGAAAGTATGGAGGAGGCTTCTTTGTTTCGATAGCCTCTACATCCATATCCATATCCATACTAATATTATAAATGCCAAAGTAACTCTGTCTGATTGTCTGTCTGTTACCTCTTCACGCATCAACCGCTGGACCGATTGAGATAAAATTTGGCATGGAGATAGTTGGTCCCGAGAACCTTTCTCGGCCTGTCCAGCCGTTGAAGCGTGAAGAGGTAACAGACAGACAGAGTTACTTTCGCATTTATAATATTAATATGGATTCCATTAAAATTATGTTTATTAAAAAAAAAATTAAGTGCCCGTGTCCGGCGAATTTGCTAAAAAAAATTGAAAATATGTGATACACTTTACTTTATTAGATACTTTAGTAGATACAATTAAATTGTCAAAAAACTCAAGTTATTGTTTTCAAAATTACTTATTTTCGGTTCACTTTATAAAACCTTACGTGTTTTTTTATTACTTTACTAAAAAAATACATGAAATTTTAAATTAAACAGCGGACGATAACTACACAGAGTTTATCAGTCTGTTAAGTCTCTTTATCATTTACAAAAACTACTATAATAATAAAGTTATATCCCTTTACTTAAGAAAGTCCTGGAGTGGCGTCCGTAGACGAGCTGTCGGTAGGCCTCCAACAAGATGTAGTGACGACCTTGTAAAGGTCGGGGGAACGCGGTGGATGCGAGTGGCACAGGACCGGTCTGAGTGGCGCGCCTTGGGGGAGGCCTATGTCCAGCAGTGGACGTCTATCGGCTGAAATGATGATGATGATGATGACGATCCCTTAACTCCCTTTAGCTCTACTTCTTCACCGTGTAATTTCATACTCTATGTTGTTCAAACAAATTTTTAAACTACTCTATACTAGGCGAGCCCAAATGGTAGTGGCACGTTAAACGAATATCCCATCAAGTCGTTACACGGATTCGGTTCCGGTTCATGCAATAATGACGTCACTCCGACACCGTATCGACATTTAGTACGCCATGGCAGTTGATCGACACACATACATTTTTTCCCTCGTGTCTTAAGTAACTCGCTATAAAACAGCTGTGAGGGATATGTTTTGTATGCCCAGAAACAAGGCAATTATAGTAGACTAGCTTCTGCCCGCGACTTCGCCCGCGTGGAATTCGCTTATCGCGTTCCCATGGGAACTGTGCGTTTTTCCGGGATAAAAAGTAGCCTATGTCCTTTCCCGGGACCCCAACTATCTCCATGCCAAACTTCATCTCAATCGGTCCAGCCGTTGAAGCGTGAAGAGGTAACAGACAGACAGACAGACAGAATTACTTTCGCATTTATAATAGGAATTGTCATCCATCAGTAAGTCGGTATGGAAGTAAAGGAAGAGTTTTCTAGCAGAATTATAAATTGTGAAATATCCAGCTGTTGTCTTGGATTATGTCTTTAAAAACAAAAACAAAACGAAAAAAAAAACATTAAATCGATAACATTTTGGTAAATATGAACATCTTGTTCCACTCTAACCTAACACTCAAACAATTAATATAGTAAAAAAAACTACCCGTTAGGAACAATACTGATCCAATTTCACGAAAAAACAGATGAGAGATTACCTAATGCCATTTTTGGGTTGCCATAATAACAAAGTAACGGCAAATCTTGTCCGAATATTGAATAACATTATTAATCATCGTTGCAAAAAAGTAGCTAAGCGTGAGACATTGCAAATATTTACAGTAACGAACAGTTTAAACAAATATTTCATCTTTTTTCAAGTGTATAAAGTAACCAATTCAGAGTATGTTAATAAAAACATATAATATATGAGTTAGGGATGAACCTGAATGATGATAGGGTAGAAAAAAAACCATCTAAATCATTTGAAACTAAGTGGAAACGGTAAGAATCTGCACTGATGACAGTTCACGAAACCAATTCTATTTTTGCTGCCATACTCAATAGGGAACCTTAAAAAATAATCACTACAAAAAAACAAGACACAGCCGTATCAATTAAGAGCTAGCAGTACAGTCGAGAAAAACCTTTTAAACCTTATTAAAAGAATAGTAAGGTTCAAAAGCACATACATCTTTTCGCACTCGGGCGGTACAATGAAGGATGGATTCGCGCGGATATGGCAATACTGACTACAACTACTACTACTACAGCCTTTTTGCGTCCCACTGCTGGGCACAGGCCTCCTCTCATCACGAGAGGGTTGGGCTATAGTTCCCACGCGGGCCCAGTCCGGATTGGGGACTTCACACACATCTTTGAATTACTTCGCAGATGAGTGCAGGTTTCCTCACGACGTTTTCCTTCACCGAAAAGCTCAGTGGTAAATTCAAATTGATACAAGTATGTATGTTATAAGAGAATACACCTATTGTGCATGTGTTATATGACGGCGCCTCTGGAAATTGTATTTCAAAGGCATCCGCACGTCCTTGGAATTTAACGGTAACCCTACTAGAGGCTACTGGTTTTGACGCGGCAAAATTATGGTCGGGCTGGACCTAGCTTACAGAGTTTGCAGAATACGGAGAATATGCAAATAAGTTAAGCAATATACTTAAGAAGAAAGAAAGCAGAGTTCAAATAACGTTCGTGTGTTATTAAAACGAAATCCATGATCATGTTTCTAAACTCTTGGGAGAGGAGATTGTATTCGTAAGTGCTCTGTGTTAATAGAGAATATACAAAATTAGAGAATAGAGAAAATTAGAGAGAATATACATTTTGGGAATGAATCATCTATATTTTAACTCAAAGATGCGATTGAATATTTTTGTTAAAATTGAATAATAAATAGATATCTATTGTGTTCTTCTCACTGGAATATTTTTCATATAGGCAATATCTACTTGCTTGTAGAAGAAAAGGCCGATGATGATAACATAGCAGAGAAACGTATAGCTGAAACTATTTCAAAAAATACTACTACTACTACTACAGCCTATTTGCGTCCCACTGCTGGGCACAGGCCTCCCTGTCATCACGAGAGGGTTCGGGCTATAGTCCCCACGCGGACTCAGTGCGGATTGGGGACTTCACACACAACTTTGAATTAAGTACTTCGCAGATGCATGCAGGTTTCCTCACGATGTTTTCCTTCACCGAAAATCACAGTGGTTAATTCAAATTGAATTTCGCACATAAGTAAACTTAGA
This sequence comes from Aethes cnicana, assembly GCA_963971205.1. NCBI lineage: Eukaryota > Metazoa > Arthropoda > Insecta > Lepidoptera > Tortricidae > Aethes > Aethes cnicana. Next base: position 12,928,933 of record OZ020277.1, read on the forward strand.
GGTGCGAGCCGGAATCGATCCTCCGACCCTCTGCATGAGAGGCGGTAGGTCGAACCACTAGGCCACCACGGCTTAAAAAGTAGCAACATCTCAATTCATACCTGGCAATGCTATACCTATTGAATTGTTAAAAACATTGACAAAACGGGTGACTTTAATATTAGTGAGCTTTCTGCGCACTTAGACTGTTAAGTTGTAACCAACGCCTATTATCAAGTACCAGGAAAGCGGTCTTGTTAACTATTAACATAGATAACACATAAATTAGATGGCTGCTGCCCTGTAGGGCCAATTCCATGCTAAACAAAGAACGCGTGTCCAGTAGGTTTTATCGCATTGAACATTAATATAGGATTTACGGTAAAACAGTTGCAAATACCTATTACCCTAGGGAGAAGGATTATTGGATAACTATAGCCGGCTTCCGCAGTACAACACGTGTAAGCCAGTTTTTCTCCGTTCCCATAGAGATTTCGTATATATCTTAAATTGCCACTTAGTGCTCGTCTACACTACCCAAGAAACCTACATGCCAGATTTCAGCTCTCTACGACCAACAGTTTCATCTGTGCGTTATCTCAGTTATCTGTCAGTCACTAGAAACGGAAGATTTTCATATACGTATTTATATTGAGAAGAAAGATCGAGTAAAATTTTCAAGTGCATTTTCGTCATCTTATCTCATCTCAATGCAAATTACATAATAGACCGTACCGTTTAAATATTAATACGATTTTGATTTGACGATTTGATTTATGATGTTCATGAGAAGTTGGACAAATAAAATGAGATGTAGAGAACCCATCATTTAAATAATACCAGGACCTTATGGCAATACCAGACAGGTTCCTTGAAAACTTGCCCTAGAAATAAACTATCCAGATAGCATTTAAGTATTACAATACATGTGGTAACTATAAACTAAGTTGTAAAACTTGTAAAAGACTACAAACGTGCGCCAACAATGGAAATCCCTTTGCATGGAATTACGGTGGCCGAGATTCAATGTTACGAATGTTCACCTTGATGTCACCATGTTATGTTACTACATTATCAAAGGCAACAAAGACATCGACATTTCCCAACACTTTGTGCGGCCTTTTTTAGTCCGTAAGCCGTTTGTTCTTCACTCTGGCTGTTTTTGCAGATCCTTTCCTTTTGTTAACGACACTCGTATGTATGACGAAACACCCTTTTTTGTTGTTCTGTCGTTAAGGTTTTTATTTCGATGTAACCATTGTTTCTCAGCTTAATTATGTGTTATTTTGAACAAAGAGACTCTGAAATTTAGGTTGCGAAAATTTTCCGCCAAATTTAATTTGTTTCGTTTTAGAATGTAGGAATTAATAATGTCTATCTTCGGAGCTTTGAAGGTCGAGGGATCGAGCTCGCAAATTAAACAAGCAGACGCTGAGATGCCAGGGTCTAAAAATAAGCAAAGTGCTGGAATTTTAATTAAAATTAAAATTCTGCATAGCATAATTTCAAAGAAGAAAGTTTTCGTCATAATAAATACAAGTCATGTCCGTGACGTGTTCTGAGCTTTCTTAAGCAAGCGTCAACTAATTTAGATAAAAGTAGACACAAATAAAAATAGCCATTCAGCCGTAGAGTTTCAAATGAATTAATATTCTAAATAGCCGAGTCCCTAAAGGAAATCATTGAATTAATTAAAGCATTGCATAACACATCGTACATTGCTGGTATAGTTCGTAGTGATGATTCAACTTCCGTGGAGACAAAGCGATGGTCGGCGTCGAAGTAAACGAAGCATTCGCGTCACGTTGGCTTGGTAAGAGGTTTGAAAGCGAAAGTGTGGTCCACTGGGAGCCAGCCTATTCCCTGTTGTCGGTACACTTCATTCATAAACCGATAAGAATGGTGCACGTTTTTTACTAGCTCCATATTGTTGACAGTCCCGTCCTTTGCCACGTACGGCGCTTACCGACTGCTACTGATTTTGCTCGTGTTTTTTCGATTTAGTAGCGTACTCATTAATTCATTGCACATGGAATGTATATTTTTATACCTATTGACATGTTGTTCTTATGATTCGTAATCATAAAGATGACACAAGAGGCTGGCCGTTTGTACCATTCAATTATGATCGTGCTTATGACTATTTGTATGTAGACATCGTACGCAGGTGACCGTAACTAGAACAATGACGGTAGGTAAACGCTTCCCCATATTGTTGGGGGTAGGAACACGATCATTCCATTGTCCAAAGATAATCCTTACTTGTTATGTAATCGAACAGTCTTTACGTGGATGACATTATGCTTTTGAGGAACTAGTGAGTGATCCCCGATCTGCTCTGAGTGAGTCCCAGATAGTAGGTCCACTGGTTTAGAACTTTCTCGTGATGAGTGCCCAGCAGTGGGACTTAAGTAAAATAGGCTGTTGTGGTTTGTTGGTTAGGTTGGTTTAGACTAAAGTGTTGTCGGTTAGAAATGAATATGTTGTTGGACATTATTAAAGCCATAACAATCGACATTGTATTTGAAAAATTCGCAGTTGGTCTGTCGATATTGTTTCCAAAACGAAACTAAGTCATGAAAATAAAGGACTTCTCCAGTGAGTGGGTATACTCGATGTGAAATGACGGATTATATTCCATTTTACCTGTTAATCGTATACCTAATAGCTCACCAACCCATAAACAAATTACAAATTAAAGACATACTTACAAGCAACCCTGGTTCTAAATTATTTAACAAAATGGACATCCCATCTAAAAGGGTTCCCTTTGGTTTCACGCACTAGTGGCTTTCCATCCCGTGGTGACCGCAGGTAAAGGGTCGGGTAAATAGATCAGTAATGAGTAATTACAGTGTTCTGTTAGAAGTTAATTTCGGAGCCTGGTTTATAACCTAATCTTTTGTAAAGTACGAGGTAAAGAGAGAAATATTATTTTAATACTCTTAATTTAGAAAATGTTCAGAAAACTTATTCCAATAATTTTGACGTAAGTATTTTGGGTTTTCATAAATCCAGAATATAGCTTTAAACATGTTTCATGTAAGACAAAATCAGAGATAAAATTAAGAAGGTTGCGAAAATTCGTATTTTAAAAATCACTGCACATTCAAGTGCTTTCTACACTCTCAGTGCTTGTTCTAAAAAATGAATAAGCTCCTTGCTTTTTGTGATTTGTTTTTGTGAATATTCTTAACGTTCCACTAACTAAGAAGGGTAACTCGATATCAGCACCACCGGAATTCCCAAAAGAATCACGAAAAGCCATAGAAATAAAGTATCAGTTCTTCAGCATCCTGCAACACGATAATGCTCGCAATAACAATAAAATACCTCCTCCCAGTCTCCCAATTCTGCCCCCAATTGGATTTCACAGAATTAATTGACCGTTGAGCTGAAAAAATATGTAAAGCTGATTGAGAGAGCTAAGAAAATAAAACATTATGGTTTTTTTTGTATGACGCGTACGTTTTGGCATGCAAAATTACCATGTTACCTACAAATATATTTGGTTCTTAAAAACTTATGAACTGGTTAAATCATCAAGTGGACCCGTAGTTGGTTAATCACCCTCAACTAAAGCCGCTAACTGAAGGATCCATCTGAAGAAATAGCTATTCAATTCAATTCAATTCAATCATTTATTCAGCAAATTGGCCACATAGCGGCACTTCTACACGTCAGAAAAAGAATTTACCAGCGCTTCCTAGACCCATTGCTTGAGAAGATGCGCCGCAACAAACTCAAGCAGAAGGCCTTTTTTCAAAATTTACAAAATTTACATTACATGTATAAAATATACATATAGGTACGTACTAAAATTACATTGAAGGGATGTATAGTCCCTAACTTAAACTTAAATCTAAGATCTTAGAGATGTATAGTCTCCAAGGGTCCAGAAAAAAAAATATTATGGAGATGGCCTCCATTGTCAAATAAATATAAATTCCATAGATGTCGACAGTCTCAGCTAGTTTATAAGTACTCGCTTCCGAGTCGACTAAAGTGACAAGAATCGATGGCTTCTTTGCGACGGGAAATGTACTTGTTGTACCTATGTAACATAAATTAACAATTAAGTACCTAACTTGAGAAATCTCTGGTATTGACTGAGAATATCCTTCATTATTGTAAAGAAAAATAACATGATTTGATAATTTGAGTTTTTTTGTACTTTGTTTATTTTATGCATGATTGAATTTAGGTACTTGCTAACGTTTGCTACACATAAAACTTTTTGGTTGCTTCCTTGTATGAAAAATTGATGCATGACTGCTAAAAAAATAACGGCACACAAAATACCTAGTACTTACTCAAATTGCAATGCCTTCAATTTACTTTTCCAAATTTAAGCATAGAGGAATTCAATGTTTGTCCTCGAGTTGACAACGCATTCTAAATCTTATGATTTCTCGTATCTATGGGCGACAGTGACAACTTACCAACAGGTGGCCTGATTGCTCGTTTGCCAACTAATACCATAAAAAAACGAACTTGAGCGAAGCCCCGGCTAAAAGCTAGTGTTTTAATAAACAATTTATTCACGATAATATTCATAATACGGCGCGTGGACAAAGCGTATGTTTAGTAATGAACAGTTAGCGCGGACGATCTGAGCACACTTTCCCCGCGTCGCGTGCGCAGCGATCGCATCGCAGCATTCGCAGCCTCCGCGGTGCGCGGGCGCAAGATACGAGAGATTGACGAATCATCGTTTTCATTTTTACCAGCATCATTAAAATTATTACTATCATTTTGATAGTAATCATCATCAAATTTATCACCATCACTTTCACAATAATCGATGTCCTTGTCTTCTTCGTTATCACCAGCACAGCATCGAATTAATCGAATAAACGAAGAAGCGTCATCATGTTTGATCGCATAAAAAAACTACAATGAAATTTACAAAAATGAGAATTAATAAACCTACTAAAGTAAGTAAATACTGAGATTTGAAAGAAATAATTAGGTCTGGCCTACTTTGTTGTTGAAATAAGGAAGACATCTCACATACACACTCACTAGTCAACGAATTCTGATCTCGCCGTTTATAGCTACAAAATGTCAGACATGATTAATATTGTATTGTACGGTATTTCTTCCAAATTGTATTTTGTATTAACGATGCCCAACAATGTCTTTAAATATTTCTTCTTTGTATTGTCATTTATGTCAATTTTCTTGAATTACGCCGCGGCCTTATAAACCGGTAGCCGGTCCCGCGGCTCACAATATATTCCGAACAATTTATCGGTATTGGAAATTATTTCTCGATGAAAATCCAACAGAACAAAATACGACGTCCGAGAACCACGGCGAGCCCCATTGAAAATAGCATTTTACAGCAGACCGTGCGATATGGCCTAGAAATTTATTGTTATTGCTTTTGATAGGGCAAATCAGTGGCAAATCAGATTGTGGCCACCGGGGATAAGTAAGATATTTATTACCGCACTTAGATTTTATTTGCTGAGACGTTACAGTCATAAAGTTGGCGACGGCTTACGAGTCGCTACTTTGTGTATTTAAAGCAGTCTTCTGAACGCTCTGAAATATATATAATATAGGATAACATTCAACGGAATACCATCGCTTCAGACTTCAGTGGCTTTGAACCGTCCTAAACAAATACGTCTTCTAATTAGTTCTAACGTCGACATTATTCAAGTTTCAAAACCAGCAATTAGCCAAGTTTCATGAGATAAACACAATCATTCTTAATTTATTATGGAATAAATAGTTTAGATGTTAGGTTTTTAATTGGACGTATTCTGAAGAAATACTTGAATAGTGTTTCTCGAGTATTTCTCTTATCGTATTTTCTACTCAGGTCCTGTTTTAAGACGCATAAATCTCTAGAGGAACATAAAATTCCACATTGTCTTTGACAACACGTCCCCGTTCTCATCCAATATATCTCGTTTATGTGTCATCTACGTCTTCATTTATTTTGCGCTTTGCATTGGGGAAATTACTTTTTACGGTTCTAGGGTTTCTGAGGTGGCGATTTATTTTCATTATTACGCAATTCTCACGTGCCGAGTTTTCAAGTTTATCAATCTCACGTACAAGGCAGTTATTCTCTAGCCTCGAACCGAATCTCCTTATAGTTCTGCATTACGGTACATAGATGCATCAGGCCGGCCGCCGCGGGCGCTCAGGCTGCAGACCTCTTGAAATTTATTGAGCCTACCCTCTCCTTTTATTCATTTGATTTATACCTAACAATGGGTGTAAGAAACGTGCCTGTGACTTGCAGATTAGATTGTCTGCAATATTTTACAGAGGAATAAAATACTTCAATATTATTGCGTTTGCGTTTCCTTTTGTTACTAAGTGTCACATACCGAAGCCGTGGTGGTTCTCATGCAGGGTCGGGGGTTTGATTCCGGCTCGCACCTCTAAGTGCCACTTTCAATTTGAATTTACCACTGAACTTTTCGGTGAAGGAAAACATCGCGAGGAAACCTGCACGCGTCAGCGAAGTGATTCAAAGATGTGTGTGAAGTCCCCAATCCGCACTGGGCCCGCGTGGGGTCTATAGCCCAAACCCTCTCGTGGGGCACAAAAAGGCTGTAGATGTAGTGTCACATACGCGATGATTCGAGAAATAGAACTCTGAATCGCCGTTTTTTCTTGCGTATCTAATACATGTTACGGTTCATTTGCTAGAAAAATGTAAGGGTACGGCGAATCGGCTGTTTCGGGTTTGTCATCCGTCTTCATCATTTTTATGTCTTTCGACGACGTCGCGATGATCGCTTTTGTTCCGAGTCATTCGATTGACGTGCTTAATCGGCGGACGGTAGTTTCGTTGTAATCTATGACATTTACTTTTATGATTTTAGCTTAAGCATCAGCAAAGGGGTCAAGCTGAGGTCAGTGATCTGAATCGTACATTTTGTTAGCGCGTTCATCTCATACGAGTAAATATGTTCGTGAAAGAATCCATGGTGTTTGATTGCCAATCATTCTCAAAGTACTGAATAGAAACAGTGGTTTTATTGCCGTAAATATAAATACACACAACAGCAATGAAATCGGGTCACTTTGTATGGAAAATCCTATACAACGTGACCCGATTTCATTGCTGTTGAGTGTATTTTGTACAGCTTGTTAAGACTATATCACTATTGAAATCTTATGATACTGGCAAAGAATACCCTCCATAACTGGAGCTGGTAATTGTTTGTTATAAGTATAGAAAACTGCTACAACTATAATTATTCCACTCACTGGTTTCATTGTACTACTACAACAGCCTATTAGCGTCCCACTGTTGGGCACAGGCCTCCTCTCATCACTAGAGGGCTTGGGATATAGTCCCCACGCGGGCCCAATGCGGATTTGGGACTTCACATTCTGAACACAGGGATGTATTCCTTCACCGAAAAGCTCAGTGGTATATTTCACTGGACTACAATTTACTAATTATTTTTGCCTGATACATAGTTTGATCTAGATTATCACTTGCCTAAGCAGCAGCACTTTTAGCACAGATAGTTTTCATTTTATCGTTTAGCGGCATGATATTAAGGCCTCAGGGTATTGGAGTAAACACTTAGTCTAATGGCGGTGTGTTGATATAATCATCTAACTAGGATATCCTGTATTGCACCGGCGTTGCTCGTTACTGCCTATTACCCCGTTCTACCTTCCCTGGGATCCTAGGAAATTTAATAATATACTTGCCGGCTGTTGAAAAGGATTATTTTTACTATGTAACACCAGATACAGTTTAAGTTAAATTATGCCTTATTTAAGCTAAAATACTATGGTACTTAGTTTCGAGAATTGAATTGCTGAACTCACACCGGTTTGAGGTAACTTAATTCTTAGCTTCAATCTTATTAGGTACTTAGTTTTCTTTTATATTATATATTATATAAGAATTATTTTTAAGAGTCCCGCTCCCGCTAGTACGCTCCTTTCTCCATATAAACGTAGTTACGGTTTAATTCGCAAACTACTTATCAAATTTTACAGGTAATAGTGGAGCAGAGATATTAGTGTCCAAAATACACTTTGGTTGTAATAAATTGAATAACAAAGAAACTAGGACCATTTTAGTTTCCTCCATATAAACTACAAAATTCAGTTTTTTGGCTGTAATTTTATTGTCTTTTATTTTTCCACGACATTTACTAATTTCGGACACTCACAATAATTATTTTATTATGTTTACCAAGTTTCGAGTCAATCTGTTTAGTAATTTGGGAATAAAAGCGAAACTACGTTTTTATGAAAAGTTGAGAAACGCCGTGCGTACTGGGGACTCTTAACGAGTACAAATTATACAGACCACGTTAACAGCCAGGTGTAGTAGGTAGGTACACAGTGTAATTCAGGAATTACCACCATGTCCTGAAATAAGAGTTGCTGACAATTCTTGTATGAGACCTAAACTCTGCCTGATTAATATTCATGACTATACACTTCATTCTATACTATTAAACGAGCAATATTTGTATATATACAAATATGTATATACATGGTGGGTCAGAAAATATGGCAAATAATTAACCCACAGTATCGGCTATCGATTCTAAGTATATTGTATAGGTCTTTAATTTTTTTTGAGTTGTTAAGAAAAATAATTATATATGGGATTGGTTGTGTGAGCGACGCCTGAATCCTATACAAAATATTTTTTTTTACCAACTGAAAAAAAATTAAAGACCTATACAATATACTTAGAATCGATAGCCGATACTGTGGGTTAATTATTTGCCATATTTTCTGACCCACCATGTATATTTGTAATCGCGTTCTCGAAAACGGCTCTAACTCGATGAAATTTGGAATATAGGGGTTTACGGGGGTGAGAAATCGATCTAGCTAGGTCTCATATCTGGGAAAATTCGTTTTTAGCTATTTTCTACAGCAAAAATAGGACGCCCAGCTAAGTAGGTACAGTCAGCAGCAGAAGTAGATAAGCTGTCCAGGTGTTCAAAATGACCTACACACGACCTTATTCTTAAGACGTTAAGGGCGTGTGTAGGTCATTTTGAACACCTGGACTGCTTATCTACTTCTGCTGCTGACTGTGCTATACTTAAATCAGCGTACGCTCGAAACATAAATGCGAATGAAGCTGCCTAGGTAGCTTGTATGACAATGTGAAGCGCTTCTGCTCACATCACTATAATTAATTTAATGTAAACCTACAATAATCACCTAGGTATCATATTCTCAGCTGTAACTCCTATTGTTGTTATGCAGTATTGTTATTATGTAGTATCGTAACGACTCGTATACTGTTCGCCACTTAATATGTCTGTATTATAAATCTCAGTGGGAAACTGCTCCTGGATGTAGACTACATTTTATTAAGGCTATGTCTCTGTTTATGTATCTTTTATGTGTCTATTATCTGTTTTTTTCCCCAATAAAGAAAATAAAATAAAATCACATACAAAGCTTTTAGTAAGTATACGCGGCAATGCTGCAATGTTGTTAGGAAATTGACAATCTATCGCTGCTTTTACCCGTTCCGTGTGTTTCGTTGTTATTTTAAAGACGTATCACGTCAAAGGTTTCGTAAATATCACGCCGTTGCTCCGCGCACTAAAGCTCCTCAATGACATCTTGGCCAGCGACGATGAGCTTGACGTCTTTTGCACCTCTGAACCTAGATTCCTTGCATCAGCCAGCCGGCATTTGGAGATCGTCACCTCCAGTTCAATCCAGTGATTGTTTTCTTCCATTAATTATAACTACCTACCTAACACATTACTACTACGCGTTGGTGGAATCTAAACTTAGATATAGCATTCGTTTCTGGAGTAATAGTTTTAAAGGTGTTCTCGGCAGAGCTTTCATTGTACAAAAACGAGCCATAAGAACAATGGTGCGGATACCACAATGGATCTCGTGTCGTGATCATTTTATAAATTTGGAAATTCTGACGGTACCCAGTCTTTATATTCTCGTTCTTCTAACTGATTTTGTTAAAAGCCTTGCAAAGTATGAGTCTGCGGAAGATAGACATCATCGTATCTCTACTCGCACCAAAAATGTGCCAACCGCCTTTTGTCCGCATCTGCGGATAGCAAGCCACAGTGCCCGGTTTCAGGCTGTCAAAGCATTTAATAAATTGCCTGTTGATCTAAAAGAGCCCCTAGGTACAAACCTATTTAAAAATAAATTAAGATCTTATTTGCTAAAAAAGTGCCTCTATAGTATTGACGACTTCTTTAAGAGGATTAATATGATTATTACTGTTTATTTATATTTAGTTGTTTTTATTATTAATGCTATTCATATTGACTTTTTTAATAGATATTCTGATCTTAAGTACTTAAATTTTGACATTGTAATTACTAGGTACCTATTTGTTTTGTATTGTATAATCGTGGCTAAATTTTATTAATGTTCAATGTGTTTAGAGCTTAAGTTTTATTTCATACACAATCTTGTATTGTTCTGAATAAATAAATCAATAAATCAATTATTTTATGTAGAATAATTAACATGCGTAGCTAGACTGTTAATGTTAATTTAATAAATTCAATAAAGAATACAATAAGGAATATGTATAATGTTTTTTGCAGGTTACCAAATGTCGCGCAAGTCGTGCATGGCGGGCGGCGCGCGCGGCGCCTGCATGTGGGTGCAGGAGTGCAACCGCGCGGGCGGCTCGCACGCCGGCGTCTGCGTCGACGGGTTCATGTTCGGCAGCTGCTGCCTGCTGCCCGAACCGGGTATGTCCACGGTGACAGAAACAAGGCCATTCACATCCCACTTGCTAACCTCCGTTCAACAAATGTCGCTCAATGCTAGGGTTGCCATCTCTAAAATTTGGAAACCAGGACACGTGAAAACCCCGGATTTTAGAGTCCAGAACCCGGACATGTCAACAGGTGCGTCAGTGCGTGCGTCGCGGGCGGCTCAAGACTTTAAAATTTTCAACCCGGACTACAAATAAAGCCCCCCGGACGCTACTACTACTACAGTCTATTTGCGTTCTGCTGCCTGGCTTTCTTTCATGACGAGAGGATTTGGGCTACAGTCCTTACGCGGACCTAGTGCGGATTGAAGACTTCTCACACATCCTTGAATTACGTCGCAGATGGTTTCCTCACGATGGTTTCCTTCACTGTAAGGCTCATTGGTAAATTCAAATTGAATTTCGCACATATGTAGGTAAATTTAGAGGTGCGAGCCGGATTCGAACCGCCGATCTCTGCATGAGAGGCGGTGGTGAAACCACTGGGCTACCACGGCTTCATTAGCTTCAGGTTCCCTACAGAGACGGAGGCCATTCATACCGCCACCTGCTAAACCAGCAAGTAAAAAATTCAACAAATAAATCTACAAGAAAACGTTTCTTCGTGTCTAGACCCAATAAAATGAAGGTGTCCGTCACGCCTCCAATTCCGAGCACCCAATAACCAAGTTTAAGCCTAGCGACCTCTAATTTGATAAGCACGAACACATTGCCAACTAGGCCGGCAACTAATAAAACAATTTACATTTTCAGAAACACCCAGTCCAGTCACAGTGACGGAGAAACCTTATTCAGCGCCATCTAGCGGCACCACCGTGCAACCGCAAGAGACAACGCAAACCATCGCGCGGCCCAACTTTCAAACCCCGAGGCCGTCGTTCATGACGAAGCCCATAGATGGCGCGCCGTCGTCGCACAGCTACCGGCCGCCAGAAACCCCGTCATTAGGAAATTTAGATTCAAATAGCGAACAAAATAGTGATATAGTTAATAAAATAACTTATAACAGTGTAAATAAGTACCAAAATGTAAATAGGCCGAGTGAAGTGGAAGCTAGTCCCCACAACAAGATATCGTCTAGTCTTAGTAATATACTTACTGGCGCGCGCCCTATGGCCGTGTCCGATCAACACAACGAGAACAGCATATCTGCAGGTGAGTTTGACATCGTAGTTTCACGTCTATTTAACAGATGGCGCTATATTCAATATTTTCTCAAAATATAAGAATAACAACGCGTGTACGTATTTGCACGTTCGTCCTGTTTTCAATTAAATTATTAAACCAATCTAAATATTGACTACCGTGATGCTTGTGTACTGATAGTTTTAGAGTAAAAAAATATGTTTACTAAAATAAATAATTTTCATGGCATAAACGCCACATTGTGTAGGTAGGTAATGATTATTTTCTTCAGAAAGGGACCTAAGTACCTAATATGTTTCGAGTCTTTTATCATTAGTATTTTTTTATAAGTATACTTAATTATTACTGTTGAAAATTAGCTGCCCTCTCATGTTGCAGTGCCCTAACAGGGCGTCACATGAAAACGTACCTTTTCTTTATTTTTTGTAATGTGACTGCAATAAAGAGTCTAATCGCAGTTACCACATAAACTCGGCGACGCCTCGCCATGCGCTGACACTACTTTCCAACTGACGAAAAAAAGGAGGAGGTTCTCAAGTCGACGCGTATATACATATATTTTTTACCACGCATAATTTCGTCAATTATAAACCGATTTCAATGATTATTTTTTTAATCGAAAGGTGGTACATCCGTATAGTGTTCCCATTTTAATTTGGTTTAGTTCTCACGATGGGATCCATGAAAAAATGAGGGAACTCTTCGAATTTTGTTAGCATGTGTATGATTTTGGCATCAATTTCAAAGACTACAGTGAGACTTACGCTTACGTCCCATCGTACAAATGTTTGGTAACTATAGCCGAAAAAAAAATTGAACTGATGTCAAACTCCAATAGCCTGTGAAGTCGGTGTCAAGTGAACCGCCCCAAAGCTATGACTATCTTATGTTCAACTCGACACCAACTTCACAGACTGTCGGAGTTTGAAGTCGGTTCTATTTTTTTTCTTTATTTGAATTAGTATCTTTTATGCGAGGCGAAGCGGCCGGGTTGACGTAGCGATTGCAAGATAGATATAATCTTCTATAGAAAGTACCTACACAATCCAAACGCTTCAAAGTTATTTAAAAAGCTCATACCACTAACACTCAACGCATAGTTGACGGCTGTCTCAGCACGCACACATGCGGTGCTTTTTAAGCGTTTTGAATTGTGGAAGCGCGGGACTTCATATAGTAGACTATCTCTAGAAGTCATTACAATTCGAAATGAAATCAAATCTTTGAAAATTCCAGCCCAATTCATGTCGCGGCCTAACAACGGCAACACGGCGCACTGGCAGGCGAGCACGCAGCCCTCCTTCGTGACGAAGCCCCGGCCGTCCTGGGAGAGGCCCGCAGGCAAGCCTAAGCCTACGAAGAAGTTCACGACGACCACAAGCAAGCCGCATAAGAAGATGAAGGAGCCATCGAAGGCGGAGACGACGTCGGCGCCGACCACCGCGGCGACGAATAGTGGAGGTTGGTGGACAAATATATAGCTCAAAGAACAATAGTGTAGATATATACACGACGACACGATACAACTAACTTAGAAGGCGCGTGGCGAAGCACTAACGCTGTTTGTCGCGGCTGCTTACTAGCTTCTGCCCGCGACTTCGCCCGCGTGGAATTCGGTTAGGTATCGCGTTCTCGTGGGAACTATGCATTTTTCCGGGATGAAAAGCCTATATCCTTTCTTGGGACCCCAACTATCTTCATGCCAAATTTCATCTCAATCGGTCCAGCGGTTCTCTCTAAGCGGTCAGCTCTAAGTTTACTTATGTGCGGAATTCAATTTGAATTTACCATGAGCTTTTCGGTGAAGGAAAACATCGTGAGGAAACCTGCACGTATCTGCGAAGTAATTCAAAGATGTGTGTGAAGTCCCCAATCCGCACTGGGCCCGCGTGGGGACTATAGCCCGAGCTCTCTCATGATGAGGGGAGGCCTGTGCCCAGCAGTGGGACGCAAATAGGCTGTAGTAGTAGGTCCAGCGGTTGAAGCGTGAAGAGGTAACAGACAGACAGACAGAGTTACTTTCGCATTTATAATAGGGATGACGACAGGGTGAAGAAATCGAAATTCTAATTAGTCCGTCAGTCAGGTACTCGTAATAAAAAAATATTAGACACGTATTTTTTGTTTTATCAAATTAACAAATAATGACTAAGTTAAAACGCATTAAAGTTGGAGAGTGGGGGCTAACTGCGTCACCGTTAGGTATAAATCGTGCCTAACCGTGACGTCACGCGACATTTCAACTCAATATATCTCCGTATTGGTTTGATTACGTGACAAAAGAAAAAATACTTGTCCAATACTTTTCAATAATCTTCCTGATAGACTAAGGAAAAAAAAGTTCCCTATATTAAGTACGGATACCATACAAGAAGTGGTAAATTGTCCTAGAGTTTCACACCTATTGATATTTGGGTGATTTCCCGAGCGTTTCAACCTGATATCGATGAACTCATTAAGTGTCTGATTTAAATGTATTTTTTGTATGAAATTATCTTGTTGTGTTGTGGCATGACTCTACAAATATTTTTTAAAATCTATCGAAATTTAGTGAAAATAAATAAATATCTTCGGACATTTCACACATATTGACCTAGCCCCAAACTAAGCAATGCTTGTATTATGGGTGCTAGACAACGATATAAATACTTATAGAGAGAAATACATACATATATAAATACTAAACATCCATCACTTCAGTACAAATATTCGTGCTCATCATACAAAGTTTTGCCCCTAACGGGATTCGAACCTGCGACCATCGGAACAAAATGGACCCAATCCGGTCGTCAACTGACATAATAATGCGGCCAGAAGACTGATTATTAGTGGTTAGAAAGATCGTACAATCAGTCATCAGTCACACTCATATCCTTTATTTACCTACACGGAATCTACAATATCTACACCTGTTTCCATTGTCATGTTATATTATTGTCCATACTTATCCAGTAACATTACTCCTCGGCGTTGGGACAGCTGCCCCGCCTTGCATAATCCATTCGAATTCAAATACCTTCACCGCATAATGTGTTGATGGAATTGATCATTCATTTCACAAACAACATTGTACAAAAAAAAATAGATTCGAACGTAAACAATTCTTGAATTTCAATGAACAAAGCTACACACAAAGCAAATTAAGAGACTA
Organism: Aethes cnicana; assembly: GCA_963971205.1. Lineage (NCBI taxonomy): Eukaryota > Metazoa > Arthropoda > Insecta > Lepidoptera > Tortricidae > Aethes > Aethes cnicana. The sequence continues at coordinate 12,943,941 of OZ020277.1, forward strand.
GTTTTCCGCGTAACCAATTTGTACGAACAACACTCAACGAATATAGAAACTATTGGAAAGAGTAAAAAATGGTACAAATTTAAATAGACGCTTTGGCAAAGCCAGCATTTGTTTCTGAATCTATCGTCCGGGCTGATGGCACTATTCCTGCAGTAAGTGCTGTTCCGAAGTTAGTCTAGGTCTTTGTTGTTTCGTACACACAACCGCCCAAATAAACCTTATAGTCACCGACTCAAGAACCGTTTCAGAATGCAGACAAAGCAATTTGTGTGTAAAAGGATGTGCAGCTACTTACTGGAATGTTTTCAGTCGTTTCTGAACAGATTGTTTCAATGTTGGACTCCAGCGTGTCTGGTACCGTCGAAGATTCTCTTAGGCAAGCTCTTTTAACCTATTTTCAATTTGTGTTCGAGTCGAATCGAAAAGAACTAAAGCCTGGCATTTTTAGGATACCTCTAAGTTACTCTAAAAGTTTATTCAGAAGTAAGGAGACGTATGAATATGCGCGGAATCTCATCTTCATGTTGTAATCGCCTCGATTGTGCCTTCTCGCGCGTGTCTGCTGAAGACGAACTCAGTAGAAAAATTACATCAGTTATATAAATAGGTTCAATATTCCACGGATTTAATTCATGTGATTCCGTGCTCGCAAACTTATTTCCTACCAACATGCAATAAGGAGGTACTTACAGAGATTACATCTCAAACTCGTTCCGAAAACCTACGAATTTATACGGCAAGAGCATTTCGGCTTAATGAGATATCCAAATATTAACATTCCAGTGCCAAAAGCCTCCTATGTGAGCCGATTTTGTATACGATCCGAGGACGCTGGCGCAGTGTTTCAGTTTTAATTCTTGCCACTGGGGATTCGTGTTTTAATTCCGAAAATGGAATGACGTCATCGGATTAATGATGGCGATGGCTTAAATTGTGTTCAACTCAGTAAAATATTTATCGTTGGTGGTGGAATTTATAGTTTGAACTGTAAATAAATATTATCAGACTCTCAACCTGGATGACAACTTATACAATTTACTTATATTTAATGCCTTTTTTAGGGTTCCGAAGTCCACTAGGAACCCTTATAGTTTCGCCATGTCCGTCCGTCCGTCCGTCTGTCCGCACTATTGCTCGGAGATGCTTAGTTCTAGAAAGCTGTAATTTGGCATGAATATACATATTAGTTACGCTGACAAAGTGGTACAATAAAATTTTGAAATATATTTTTTTATAGGGTACCTCCTCTACTCGTAAAGTGGGGATGTAATTTTTTTTTCTTGCGTACCCCATGGTGCGGCATATCGTTGAATAGGTCTTAAAATTTTTTTATGGGTTTGTTAAAACCATTTTTTGATTAAGTGATGCGTTTGTGAAATATTAAGCTTTAAAGTGCTATTTTTTGTTAGAGTCACGTGTCCCCCCCCCCTGCCAGCTAAATGGTGGTATTTGGATGGCTGAAAAAAATCACGGTTATGGCATATATAACGTTGTTGAAAGGAAAACTATCACAGCTAAGTAGGCTGTACAAACTTACGAGTCATAGTCGACCAACTTATGAAATGATTAAAAAACCAATGATTTTTCTCGAGCGGCAGGTGCGTCGGGCGGGCACGTCATACCACAGGCTAGCTAGATGCTAGTAAGTCTTAGAAAGGTACTGTGGTCATCGTCAACTTCGGAACCCTATAATTTGCGCGTGGCCCGACACGCACTTGGCCGGTTTTTATATATTCCATTGCCATACGATTAAATGAATTTAAAGTAAAGTGTCCTCAGCTATGACTTAGCGTGTTGAACGGGTAATCATTCTGTGGAAGAGATACTACTACAGCCTATTTGCGTCCCACTGCTGGGCACAGGCCTCCTCTCATCACGAGAGGGTATGGGTTATAATTCCCACGCGGGCCCAGTGCGGATTGGGCACTTCACACACACTTTGAATTACTTCGCAGATGCGTGCAGGTTTCCTCACGATGTTTCCTTCACCGAAAAGCTCAGTGGTTGATTCAAATTGAATTTCGCGCATAAGGAAACTTAGAGGTGCGAGCCGGAATCGAACCGGGCCACCACCACCACGGCTTTTTTAAACCTTTGGTGGAAGAGATAACTGTAGGTATATATTGTTTCTAACTAAATACACCGTCAACTTTTTCCTTCCTACTTACTAATCCTATAATAGTACTTTCATATCCACTCTCCAGCGCTTCACATTCATTTCACAGGTTCGTTTTTTTTCATGATAAAACTTGTTATTACAAAACAGAACATTTCACCACGACAACGCCATTGAAATAATCGGTTCGTTAGCAACCAACGTCGACTGAGATAGTTTAATTTTCTTACCTTTGTGCTTACGTTGTGAATGAGCGACGTGATGATGGTGATCTTCAGATTTCACAGTAAAATTAATTTTTAATTTCTTTTAGGTGACCGGATTGGTCCAGTTGGTAGTGACCCCGCCTTCTGTTCCGACGGTCGCGGGTTCAAATCCCGCTAGGGGCAAAACTTTGTGTGATGAGCACGAATGTTTGTACTCGAGTCATGGATGTTTAGTATTTATATATGTACTAGCCGATGCCCGCGAACTTCGTCCCGCGTAGAGGTAGAAGTTGCGTACTTGATCATACTATACATTATATAGACAGTTATAGTTATAGAAGTATTGCAAAAGTGGTTAGACCCGTGGAAAACCCGTTTCCGTAAAAATATCGGGATAAAATGTATCCTTTGTTATTGCCCGGGTCTCAAAATATCTACATACCAAATTTCATCCAAATTGGTCCACTCGTTGCGACGTGAAGGAAGGACAAACAAGCACACTTTCACATTTATAATATTAGTATGGATGTATTTCTCTGTGTTTTATAAGTATTTATATAGTTGTCTAGCACCCATAATACATACTTAGTTTAGGGCTAGGTGAAATGTCCCAAGATATTTATTTATTTATTTCAATTATTGCAGAATGCGGCACCACCGCCATGTGGCCACGTCCCGAGATGCGTATCATGGGCGGCAAGGACTCCAGCTTCGGGCGGTGGCCGTGGCAGGTGTCTGTGCGAAGGACTTCCTTCTTCAGCTTCTCATCCACCCACCGGTGCGGGGGCGCCATCATCAACGAGGGCTGGATCGCTACTGCTGGCCACTGCGTTGACGAGTGAGTTTTACTTATAAACATAATCCAAAATTAAATCATTTATTCAGCAAATTGCAGAGGGCCACTTTTACACGTCAGAAAAAGAATTTACCAGCGCTTCCTAGGCCCATTGCTTGAGAATAAGCGCCGCAACAAACTCATATATATCAGTATGCCGCAATGTAGCCTCACTGTGTCCCGGTGTAGATTCCATTCGGGCGGTGACCGTGGCAGTTGTCGGTGCAGTGTCAACGAGGGCGGAACTCTGCCACTCACGGCAACTGCGTTGAAAAGAAAAGAAAAAACAGAAAAAAAAGAAAAACATTATTCATGACAGGCTCCACATAAAAATAAGCGTTGAGTGATTTGTAGCTTGGGCCAGTCAAGTCTCAACGAGGCTTGAGTAGCCCAGGCTTTTATTGCAGCCTCATTGTAAACTGGTAGGGTAAGACTCATCATCATAGTTGAATTATAATGAACATAATACTTATGTTCCTCTGCAGCGATTCAATCTCTTGAAATGCCATTTTGAACCTTAAATTTTTGCGTTTGCGAGATCGATTTGAAATCTGCGCAACAAGGAAATTAATTACTGTTATTGTGTAAATTCTCCTATGTATCTTTCTGTTTCCTAATATGCTTATCTTATAGTATTTCCCACAAATATGAACTAAAGATTATCCATAGAACTTTTCTAAAACTCGAATGTATTTCACTTAAGCCTCTAGAACAGTAGGTACTCTTCTGTTCACAGCCTCCTGACGTCACAAATTCGGATACGAGTGGGAGAATACGACTTCTCCTCAGTCTCCGAGCAGTATCCCTTCGTAGAACAGGGCGTGGCCAGAAAGGCTGTTCATCCGAAATACAACTTCTTCACTTACGAATACGACCTGGCTCTGGTGAAACTAGAATCGACGTTGCAATTCGCGCCGCATATATCGCCTATATGTCTGCCAGCATCTGATGATCTACTTGTGGGGGAGAATGCGACTGTGACTGGGTGGGGGCGACTTTCAGAAGGTGGAGTGCTGCCTTCGATATTGCAAGAGGTAGGCCTTGTCAATAAATGTGAATACGAAATTAACTCTTTCTGTCTCTTAAAGTGTCTGGTAAGGTATGTTACGCCAGGCTGAACAAATTTTGATGGTATGATCAAAAATATTTTGAGACTGTAAATTGAAGGGACGAATCCGAGGGTAGAAGCAAGTTTACAATAATCAGCTACAATTTAAAAGTCATTTGTTTGACAATAGCTTTAACATGAAAATTTTCAAGATCGAGACTTCCTGTCATTAAAATCCATGAAAAATAAACATCCCAAGTCGCTAATAAAAAATACATTCATTTGAAATTGTTCAGTGAGTACATACCTATTAACATTTTGTTGCGGACAAAAGATAGGAAACCCAAAGATATTTGACAAGGTTTTCTTAGCGACACCCACGATAGAATAAACGTCGTCACAAACGGTCCCACTAATTGTTTCACCTTCAAAGGAAACGTTTGTTTCTAATTTGTGTTCACATCCTACGCTTTCACGTCTGCCTTGAAAGGAGTAAATGTTAATTAATTGATTATCTTTTGAAGATGTGGCAGGTACTAGTTCAAAGACCGTGAGGTTGAATCAATTTAAAACCTCGGAATGTTATTTGCCAGATTTCAATAAATGAATATGAATAATTTATCACATCCTATATGCATGCAAGGAGTTGAAAGACGCGTGGAAATGTTAGCACGAACTCTTACCGAGCCCAACAGTGGAATGTGATAGTTGTTATGATGTTAGTGGTGGTAGTAAGAGAAGACTTACCTACTCGGATATACATATACGTAGATAATTTTGACCGATAATTATATTCAGTCCGGTGATCATAAGCTCATCGTTGTAGCGCCCTTTGGTGTTTTATTTGAAAAATATTCCTCTCTGTGTGCGTCTCGATAATAACCTAAGGGCCATAACCTACCTAAAATAAAGATCACATAAGGCTGCTTTTCCAATGAGGTGGAGACGAGCAGAGCGGAGTGGAAAATAAACCAATCACGGGTCAGCCCGATGCAATGACTCCCGCTGAACCCTGCCCCTCTTCCTCTCTGCTCCAAATGGTTGATTCTCACACGTCTCCGCTCCTTCTCTCTTCTGTTCTTCTCCGCCTCAGTAGAAAGGCAGTCTAATGAATCAAATTGAAAATTCAAACAAAGAATATAAACCGCGTAAGGCGATGTGGTGCGGCAATGTGTGCTGTGGACATTACAGTGGCGCCCGAATGATATTTTTTTGTAGGTGCAAGTTCCGTACTCCATATTTTCACGATTTTTTCTCCAGGTGCAAGTACCGATCGTGTCGAACGAGCGCTGCAAGTCCATGTTCCTGAGGGCGGGAAGGCACGAGTTCATCCCGGACATCTTTCTGTGCGCCGGACACGAGCGCGGCGGACACGACTCGTGCCAAGGAGACTCTGGGGGACCTTTACAGGTGAGCTGTGATAGCCTGGGTTGCATCTAAGTTAACGACCGTAAGGTAAATTTAACGCGAGATTCGCTATTGAGAAAATGACAGCTCGAATTATATTTAACGGACGTTTAATTCTCGATGCAACCCAGGCTTAGTATTAGACCGGGAGATGCTGACACAGAATTTCGAACCATTTGTCCCAGGCTGGCGAGTCTACCCCCTGTAGACTCGCCAGCCTGGTACAAATGGTTCGGAATTCTGTGTCAGCATCTCCCGGTCTATATTGGCTGAGACTGAAGGACAAAGCCCCAAAGAAGCCAGAGGTCACACTAGTGTAAATCCAAATCGCTAAAGATAGGATTTGCGATGCGAGACAGTGCCACCTGCATCTGTCCGATGAGTACAGCGAACTTTAATCGTACCTATTTAGCAGTGGACGTGTTGACATAATGAAGAACTATCTTAAAGCATTGTTCACACGGTTTGATGACAAGATTCATTCTATACTTACATATTTATTTGTATTAAATGTGTATGGTCAAAGTTTATCCATAGGTAAATAGATACAGTACAGTAATGCTAACAAAAAAAAAAATGCATGCAATTTTAGTCAGTATTGAAGATTTTACCTAATTAAATAAATAAAAATACACCATAAACTCTTTTGTTAAAGACGCATTTGGCAAGCTTCCTGAGAAACTTGACTGGGATGAAAACGTTGCAAATAGTAATATTTATAACTGAATTCGCTGCGAGTGCAACGTCTCAAAGAGAAAATAAGCTGCTTAACATTCCACCCATAGTATTAACACGAAATCTTAAGTTGTTTGAGAAATCACTTGAATTTCTTGTTTATAAATTTTATTCACGAAATGAGAGTGCACAACAAGAGAGCAATGTTTTTGATGAAATACGTAGAAATATTCGAAGTAGTTCTGCTTCATAAATTAAAGCAAAATAAATTGTTTTAGCGGGAGTTGGTATACCAAGTTGGTATTTAAATTAAAATGAAAATTCATCGGCTTGGTAAACAGAGGTACAAAGATTGTTAAGGAACATTATTCAAAAACTGGCTAGGCTAGGTACCTACATGATAATATAACCATCCCAATTCTACCGCTAGAAGGTCTCACGTTTGGAATCATGTACGCCGGGTACCTATATTTACGAAACGCCTCGTTTTGGCTACCTGTGGTACGAGTATTTGATTCGTAGCCAAGACGGGTGTTGTTTGGATACAATACGAACCAGCGTTAGTCCGACTCGCAAAATTAAACAGTCTTACGAATAGCACTATTATTGACATTTACAATATGAAAATGTATCAAAATGCAAGTGTCAGTTATTTCGTAACTAGCTTCTGCCAGCGACTTCGCCCGCGTGGAATTCGGTTATCGCGTTCCCACGGAAACTATGCATTTTTTCGGGATAAAAGTAGCCTATGTCCTTTTCCGGTACCAGAACTATCTCCATACCAAATATCATCCAAATCGGTACAGCGATTGAAGCGTGAAGAGGTAACAGACAGACAGACAGACAGAGTTACTGACGCATTTATAATATGAACTAGCTTTTCCCCGCAACTTCGTATACGCAGAAATATTAAAATGAAAAATCCCGTTTTTTCCCGTTCCTGTGGGAATTTCGGGAAATCCTTTCAGGTAGACCTGCATGCCAAATTTCAGCCCGATCCGTCCAGTGGTTTGGGCTGTGCGTTGAAGGATCACTATATCAGTCACCTTTGAGTTTTATATATTTAGATAATGAATAATATGGATAATGTGGATAGTGTAACTCTTTTACTTAATTATTTCCAAAAATTATCATCATTGATTTTACCGGACCTTTTCCATACTTTCAGGTAAAAGGGAAGGACCAGCGGTACTTCTTAGCCGGGATAATAAGCTGGGGCATCGGGTGTGGCGAGGCGAACCTCCCCGGGGTGTGCACAAGGATCTCCAAGTTCGTGCCCTGGATTCTTCAGACCGTGAACTCTTAGCTCGAACCAATTAAAAGTTCGCCAGGTGATATGAAAATGCGGTCGGGTTTGATTGTGTGCAGCCTGGCAGATGTGAGAGTGGAGCATTTTATAAAATTAGATTTTCCGATTGGATTGTATTGTGTGAAATGTACCGTTTATTGACGTTTGTTTTCAAAAACAATTTTGACCTGCTTTTTGAATTTATCTTACAAGTGGCAGTAGATATTTGCAACTACTATTTTGGATAGTATTATATTTTGAATACTTGCCAATTTTAATTATGGTTGCAGTGTTGAAAAGCAACCCTACATTCCATGCCCGAAGCATTCCTATTTGAAACAAATAAATATTTATTTGATGTACTAAGATTGTTTCACAAATAAAGATCTAAATGACGAAATAAAAGCTTTTTTAAGCGTGGGAAGTGACGATACTAGAATACTGATAGGGACGAACGAACGTGCAGTGAGAGTTACCTTCAAAAATGTTGATTAGATTCAATATTTTGTGAGGCGTTTAATAGTTTATAGTCTTCTGAGAGCTGACACACATCGTTTACACGATAATGTATTTAGGGCTGCGTACCTATTTTAAGTCTGCAGCAGGGCAATTTGCACATGTACGATTTAGTGTTCGAAATGTAGGTATACCTGGGGCTCTATGCGAAGTCTTAAATAGGGATCTCGGTTTTTCCCTATAGGATCGCTCACGGGTCAAGGTCAAGTTACACTTTAAATCTAGCTGCGTTAAGTTCACGCGACGCGTGAGCGATCCTATAGGGAAGAGCGAGATCCATATTTAAAGACTTCGAATATAGGCCCTGTCATCAACGAAAGTAAATATCGTACTTAAAATCAAATACCTTGGACGTGATGATATTGCGTGTTAACTGATTGTTAAATAATATTTTGCTATGGACTTATAATAAATACCGTCTTAAGCTCTCAGGCGTAAAATAATTAGGTTCGGACTATAATGAACGCCCTTATTACTGCTTGTTTTCGAAGCTTTAGTATTAATCCCTGAGGGCCTTAATTAGGAAGATTCATTTAAGTAACTCTCGTATAAAATTAATGATATTATTCAATGACGGTATTTAGCAATTTTTACTTTATAGTAATTTTTAAGTTATCATGCTGGTGCTTGGAAATTTGAAATAGTTACTATGATATGTTATGTAAGTAAATAGTCTTTGATTTTTGTAATGCGTTTGTTACAGGAATTGTTAAAAAATATCAATAAATATACAATCTTCCACATTAAGGCCACAAGTTTTGTTAAGTTTTGTGTAAATATGTTTATCAAATTATAATATAAGTAAGCTAAATAAAATCTAACAAATAAAGCATTTATTGATCTGTAAATACGTAAAGTTAATTTTGTACTCTTGCCTTTATTATAATTAAGACGACTTTTGTGTATACAGTATTATTTAACTTGATTTTGATTTCATGTACATACAGAAAACAACATTTTTTGTACGATTTTATACTTTTTCTAATAATGATGTACTTTTATTATAAGTATAGATAGATAAATAAATAAATGTAATGTTGTTAAATATAAATTTAATGTGAAAATAGTTAACCAAAACATAGTTTACACTACGCTTTTTCAGAGTAGGTTAAAATGATGTGCTCACAGACGTGATGTCTTTATAAGGTTCTATATTAATTTTGTTTAAAAGTTTATGATGTTGTTGACTTCATATTGTTCGTTTGCACAGTAACTTTGTTAATGATTAAATATTGAAATAAATTCCTTTCTGTTATTTATTTTTGAAGTAAATATAAGATCTTTTTAAAGTAATGAATTTCTAAAATTAAATGTCGACTCGGTTGTGATTGATATTTATAATAACAACGCTTCTGCCTGCGACTCAGCCCGCGTGGAATTCGGTTATCGCTCTCCCGCGGGAACTATGCGTTTTTCCGGGATAAATGTAAATTCATCCCAAATTTTATTAAATCCGTTCAGCAGTTGAAGCGTGGAGACGGTAACAGACAACCAGAGTCACTTTGGTATTTATAATATTAGTATGGATCGGTAGTGACCCTACCCTACTGTTCCGAATGGTCGTAGTTTCGAATCCCGCTAAAAAATGTCTGCTCCTACTCGAGCCATGGATGTTTAGTATCTTATTATTAGCAGGTCTTAGTATTATTTAATATTAACCTATCGGTTTTCATACAGAGCGTGGGCATTTCTATTTCCTGGTTAACATAACTAGCATCCCATATAGTGCGAAATTTAACAGCGCATCTGCTTAGGTGTTTGTAGGTATATCTATGTGTTACGTCCCCGATGGGCACAGGGCCCTCATGGGGCCTTTACCCCACACTGTACTGATGAGAGAAAGGCATATGCAATGTGGTTACGTCCATTCTGGACATCATTGGTCCACTTTTTGCAGGAATCCCAATATTGAGTTTTCTACACCTAATCGCTGTTTAACCCCAGCCATCTTCCATTGTTTAATACAGAAATATTTTACATACTTATCTACAATACCCATCTGAAATCCAAGATGCGATCGATCCAGATAACAGCTACTTAGACACTTACAGAGGTTAGTGTCCCAATATTAAGTTGGAGCAAAGCTCCCGACACATTTAATTAACATTTTACAATGTTACACTGCTAATAAGAGAATATTTGAAGCCAACGCAATTTGGCTGCAGCTATGCGAGGAGTTTAATATTGCTAGCCTGGCTCTGGTCATTGAATTAGGCGTCAACCCAGCACCAACGCAAATTCCGGCCAACCATTATGGACCTTCATTTGTGTGGCGTGGAATACAATAGCTTGGACATGGAGTTTTTTTTTTATACCAATGGTATAGGGAAACGAGCGCACAGACCACGTGATGGTAAGTGGTCACTGCGGCCCATGGACACCGAAATCCTATGATCCCCCATTAAGAAACCATAAGATCTCGAATGCGTTGCCTACCTTGAGGCCTAAGATGGAATGCCTCTGTGCCAGAAGTTTCACCGGCTGCCTTAACCCCCTACCGGAACACAACAGTGCGAGCACTGCTATTTGGCGGTAGGTTAGCGGGGGAAGACGGTGGTACCAACCCCGGACGGACCCAGCACCAGGTCCTACCACTAACAAAATCCCAAAGCCAGAAGGAGGATTATGTTTTTTGAGTGAATGTATCTCTGTATATTTTCTTTGGCACGCTCTGTAGCCAAAGCGGGTTGATGGATTTTAGCTTGTGAGGTGTCATTAGATTCGTCTTGCTTGTGAGATTGACACTGGGTACCTATATAATATAAATTTGGTATGCAGTCGGGTTCTTTATTTTTTCATAAAATCGAGTTATTTAAAAAGGACATAGGGATATGAACCTTAAATAAAAAATACATTTACTCCATACTATTGAACTAGATAGTACAATATCTGTGTTATACTATTCTCTCAAATGATATACCATCTCCCTATTTAGGATTTACCTATTAGGTACTGAATGGGCGGATGATTATACTCTCATTTAGGGATAGGCATCCTATGTACCGTTTCCGCTTTTGCATACTGCGCTGTCGTGTCAAAATGTTGATGAGAAAATACACTTGCATTAAGAGAGATTAAAAAAAAAGCTACCTTCTTATTTTTTAATTTAACTCTGGCTTGAGCCAAATAAAAATAACTCATAAACTACGCTACGCACAACCTTCTCTTTGATGTCTCAAGAAAGATATTTCGAAGTTTTTTAGTTGTTATCCTGCTTACTTAACTGGAAAATATATTCCACTTACAAAAAGTAAACATAAAGGAAAATATGAAAAGGCAGTTTGATTGCTCGCCGTCTCGATCCGCGAATAAACATCACAATATATTTGAAAGAAAAAATAAACTCAAGCATTTACAATTTATTCAAGCAATTCAATTCATTCGGTTCAATATTAATGATAAAACATTTGTACAATAATAAAATACTTTACCTAAGAGCATGCTGCGTGCTAGGGCCAGCACATGCCGAGCGCTTCCATGGGCACGACCAACCAATTCTGGAAATTCGTCACAGAATCGTCCTGGGTAAGAATTATGTAGCTCCTATACCAAACGGACACTATACAGTCGTAGTAGAACAGAAACACCCGTCTAAACTCCTCACTGCAACCCTCAAAACCTGGATGCACCGCCTCTGGAGTATTCTTACAATGAATGTTATTATACTGCACATCGTACACAGCTACAGGCCTAGAGACAACTGTCCTGGGAACACCAAATTCCAGATCTAAAATCCATGACGTGTGCTTATTAAAATCCTTTAATTTACACATCTCATCAATAATCGGATTCGGATCAAGCGTCAGCATCTTTGCTGTAGGGAACAGGTCCTTTGGCAAGGTTAAATAGTATTCCAATGTTTCAGTCTGCTGTGTGACCTCTTTTATTTGTTCCGTTAGCTCGTGGTAATCTTCGTCGGTGGACGTGACAGGTGTGAGTGAGGCGAAGCTTGATACGGGATCGTAACGTTGGTCTAACGGCGCGCATATGTTATCAGCCAAGCAGGGTATGACTGCCGAATACGTGGGAGTGAAAAGGCCATCAGGATATGATACCACCGGTGCGGGTACTATTGGCAGTGGAGGAGATATCAACGCTACGGGCACTGTTGGCACCGGAACGGTATAAACTTGGCTGGGTATTTGGGGCGTGTAAAGATCCCACTGGCTCATACTGTACGGCATACTTGGGTAAACTGCATTCGGGTAATACGCCATAGCTTCAGGTGAGGAGGTCCTAAACAATATTTTACTGCTATTTATTTCGGCGTAAAACTCCACTTCATAAAACAAATCTTGGGAGAAACTTTTTCTACTCCGCAATTTAGATTTCTTTTTATTTTCCGCTCTGTTTTCTTGCTTTGATAAATCCTGGTTATCATACTTTTTTATTGCGGTGTTCTTAATTTTATCCTGCGGAGTCTTGAGAGCCATTGTTTAACATTCCTGCGAAAAAATATTAACAAATACACCTATTAATTTATATTGTTATCGTGAATATTTTTATTTCATATATATATTGAAACGTTTTACTTACTTTTCAGCACTAATTCAATGATTATAACTTGATATAATAATTATACAAAAAAAATCATCGACACTTTAAGTTAAGCATTTTTGAATAAAACCCAGTAGTCGAAAGCTTTTGGCTTGACAGTGATGTGAATAACTTGATAAAAATTGAGGGTAGAAAGTAAAACAAGTAGGTAATCAGTAGTGTTCCATCCATCAGCGTTTAGTTCTTGCACGAAGTTAAATTAACTTAACAAGTTTTTTAGTTACGTACGGATTGATCAAAGTAACTTTTTTTTTTACATAATTCTCTTTATTTTAAGCTTATAACATAAAAAAACACTTTTAATAATGAATCAAACCGAATGCGTATGCAAAAATGATAACAAAGACAAATAAAAAGGACATTGAAAAATGTTTGGCCCAGTACAAAGAATACCTACTTATGTACCTACCTACTTACTGCTTTTACTGTAGCTATCATCATCATCATCATTTCAGCCGAAAGACGTCCACTGCTGGACATAGGCCTCCCCCAAGGCTCGCCACTCAGACCGGTCCTGTGCTACTTGCTTTCACCGGTTTCCCGCGACTTTCACGAGGTCGTCGCTCCATCTTGTTGGAGGCCTACCGACAACTCGTCTCCCGGTTCGCGGGCACCACTCGAGAACTTTCCGGCCCCATCGGCCATCAGTCCTGCGAGCAATGTGCCCCGCCCACTGCCACTTAAGGCTCGCAATTCTTCGGGCTATGTCGTTGACCCTAGTTCTACTGCGGATATCCTCATTTCTGATTCTATCACGCAGAGAAACCCCGAGCATAGCCCTATCCATTGCCCTCTGAGTGACTTTGAGCCTTCTTATGAGGCCCATCGTAAGCGCCCACGTCTCGGAACCATAAGTCATCACTGGCAACACACACTGGTCGAAGACTTTCCACTTGAGACACTGCGGTAATTTGGACGAAAAGACACTGCGAAGCTTCCCGAACGCTGCCCAGCCGAGTCGGATTCGACGATTGACCTCTTTCTCGAAGTTGGACCTACCTAACTGGACTGTTTGTCCCAGGTATACATAATGGTCAACAACTTCGAGCGCAGAGCCTCCGATTATTACGGGAGTTGGCACAACATGGACATTAGACATAATTTTCGTCTTGTCCATGTTCATTTTAAGACCAACTCGATCGGAAACTCTGCTGAGGTCAGCGAGCATAATACTGAGGTCCTCCATGGTCTCAGCCATAACTACAATATCGTCGGCAAATCGAACTGTAGCTATAATACTTTCTTTTCTACTAACGACTCCGATACTTAACAAAGTTCTCTATTTACTTTAACTTTAAAGTTGTAAAGAATTGTCTGGAATGGCACCCGTTCTAGTCTCTTCTAACGACCAGCATTGTTGGTGCATCCTGCACGCATTTTAGTATTGGAATCTGACCTATTTCTCACTTTAACGAGATGTGATGGCCCAAGATTTTATAAAATTACCTTCGATTTCAATTTATTATTTGAGTGTTTCATTTTGAATGAACTAGGTGTTCATATTATTACTGTAAATAATTAGCGCAGGTATATTATGTGTACATATAACACAGCACAATTTTAATAAAGATATGTTGCACTTCTGTACTTTCATACATTTGTTCTCTGATTTGAGCTAGGCACATATTATCCAACGGAGTAAAAATTTCGATTAAAACGTGTTTATCTTCGATGCTGCATGCAAGGGGTTCTATTTTTAACCCTCATTCGAAATAACAATGTTACGCGATAGTCCTGAATTCGACCATTAAACCGACGTAATAGCGTAAACCGAATGTTAAAATAATAGCATAAGCGAAAACGACCTGAAAAACCGGGGCATTGTAAAAAACGCGCCGAGTGAATTTTCCACAATAAAAACTGCGACCTACCGTCAGCTCGTTTCCTTTAATGGGACCCGGCGCGCCTATTCAAAGTTTTTGTACGCAGGTATTTTAAATAGAAGGTCAGCAACAAAAGACGATTATCACTCCCTATCCCTTAAGGACAGCAAACATTTTATATGTTGCGTGAAACGTGGAAAAGTTCCAATATAAAAGTTATCCTCTTGGGTTTTTTGAATCAGAATGATATTAGTGGTTTTCCGTTAACACCGATTTTCGACGTTATAAAAGAATTCCTCGCGAAAGGCAGCAATACTCTTTGGCTCAAAAGCATTCCGTAGAAAGCGAAGCAATTGGAATTGAGGGAATTGCATTGTCTTTGAGGCGTTTCTTAAGTCTTCGGGATGATGAGGCACGTGGCGTGGCGTGGCAAACGCGTGGGACAAAGGACCCGAGCAATTGCGCTCGTTGCGGTGGGGCAATGTGCGGGCCGATGAGGTGCATCGATTGAAGTGTTTTTTTTTTATATCTAAAGTTGACAAACGAGCATGCGGGCCACCTGATGCTAAGTAGTCACCGCAGCCCATGGACACCAGCAGCTCAAAAAGAGCTACCAGTGCGTTGCCGACCGTGCAATTCACGGTACACTTGTCTCTTAAAAGGCACCTAAGTCGTGTGGTTGACCAGAGATCGGGGCTTTTGTTTTATTATGTCGCGTGCTGTCAATGTCATAATTATTTGTGATAAAAATAATTCATTTGATTTTAATCAGTGCATTAAATTCATTCGTTCAAAAGGTTGTTACTGATGAATGAAGAAAACAGATTGTCAACAACAAAAGTCAGTATTTAGTCAGTGTTTTATGTTATGGTATCCATACGGATAGTAGAGGACTGGAATGCGTTATAAATTTTAAACGCCTATGGCCAACAGTGGACACTGTCCACTGACGTGATGTAAATAGTTATCTACATATAATATCTCGCACACACATATATATACTCATGCACAAACACACACATACTCACACATACATTCACACACAAACACACATACACATATGCATGCTCATTTCTCATGTTTTCCCGATTTCCTTAACCAAACTATCGCTCTGTCTATCTGTCTGAAGAATTTAGGCGGACATTGCTGTTCTGCTTGCTGTTATACAGCTAGAAATTAGAAATTTTCACACATAAGAAATCTGTTATAACTAAACAGTTTATCTTAATGCTGGTCATAATAAAGGGTTTATGATACGAGTGTAGATAGAATGAAATAATCTGCTTATTAAGCCGCTCGCTCCTGTAGCTTGCCTGGAACCTCGTACGTGAGACGCCAGCTCCCGGCGGTCAAAGGGGACCTCAACGTGGGCGACATTTCCCGGGAAATAAAAATTAAAACCAGACTCCACTGAACTTCCCAAGTCATACTAATATTGTAAACTCGCTTCTGCCCGCGACTTCGTCCGCGATTAATTCGGTTATATAGTCCCCTCGACTTGATCGTTTCTTTTAATTTTCAAGTTACAGAGACGACTTTTCCACAGACTTATTATTAGTATAGAGTGTAGATGATGCGTAAGTAACTTCAATATTGGCCATGGCTAACTTACCTTACACTTTATTTAGGTGCTACTATCACCTAAATAATATAAGAAATATAGAAAAAATATTTATCTGTTTTTTCTTAATCTATTTGAGAAGTCGATTATCGAAGCAGTTTCGTCGAGCTACTTATAACAGTCCTACCTTTTGTTTCATATATAAGTTACATCATAATTCAACCAGACATAACTTAAACAAGGTTTATTTCTATTTTGAGAGTTCAACTATGTAAAAAAATATGACATTATGAGACTAGTCTAGACCTTGGACTTAATTTAGAATTGTCTACCGTCTGTTCAGTTGAGTCTCGGTAAATTACATCATTAAATCACAATCGACTGTCTCGGATAACATTCTTGTTCTTAAATACGGGTGTAAAAGGAATTCCTTGGAAATGGGAACTATAATAAAGTTCCATCTTCGATAGCACAGTGAATAGATAGATATCGGACGGAAATATTGATTTGAAACCTGCAAGGTGAGGAGCCTTTTCAGGAAGTGTTTTCAAGAATTGTCTGAAGAGTCAATCTGAAGTAGGCTCACTTTAGAGGTAGCCCGAAGTCTTTTGTGATGACTGATGAGTGGTGTCCCGTAGCAGCAGAGATGATGATCAGTGATGATAAAGTCAGGCTATTTGCCATTTGCGAGATGTCTCCGAAATTTATTTTTATTTGACAAAGGAGGTTGTCTGTTGCATTTCTTTTTTAATTTTAATTCTGCGTCAAGGCCAAAATTACTATTCAAATGGTCAGAATCAGTAAGCTTGGTCCCAATAAGCCGTCCGTGCTCAATTGTGATAAATATTCGGCGGGCGGGTTGCGCCACGTAAATCAGAAGCCACTTTGCAGCTAACGTCTCCCCGGGGCCAAATGCAGCCACCGTAAGCTATTTATAATGAGTATATCTTTATAAGCAAATGGATTATTTGGGTCGCAAGATGGGTTACGAGTTGTAGGGTTGGTTTAAAAGCCAACGGTGGCGCCTAGTGGTTTGAACTACCCTCTCTCGTGCAGAGGTTTGGCGTTTTGAATACGGCTAACACCTCTGAGTTTACGTGCAAAATTTAATTTGAATTTATCACCGAAATTTTCGGTGAGGAAAACATGCGGCACAGGATCGGTGGTAATGAATATTGGGAGCGGTCTATGCCAGTGGATGTATAACAGTGGATGTCTCGGTTGATCTAAGGATCAAATAATAATCGAATATAAAGTCTCCAAAATTGATACGAAAATCTACGAGCGAACTAAATTTAGAATAACGACATGCAACGACTTAGATGCAGTGGGAACCCGGAATGAAAACGGCTGCATGCCAAATTTTTCGACTGACAAAATGGAAAAAAGGATTAAAGATTTTTCAAATAATACAAGAAACTTATGTACCTATTTAGGTACTTATGAAATGGGAAACTAAACCTCTTATATTTTAACTCGATCGAGCCTCTTATTGGATTCCCTGGATTCCTGCGCGCAATAAAGACATTCCCTGGCGCGATGCCATTGCCAGCCCTGGCGCTAGGGCACGAGATTTCTTTTTATTTTCTACATTTCTCTTTATGGCGTCCTGGGCGCTTCTTGCTTTAATTGCCAACCCTAGCTGCAAGGTTGTCAATTACTTAGTTGCAAACGGGGTCTTCAATGTGTCTGTCATTAGGAAAGTCCTTTTCTAATTTTCTTTGCAATTTTATTTTACTATGAAACTCTGGGAACTTTCCTTTCCAAACAGATACCAAATAACTTTTCAATTTGGCAATTTTTCTCACTGTTAAACATCATGTTCTATGTAACCCTTACTTATTAATATTATAACTGTTAGTATAACATCGAGATGATTTTATGCGATCTCAGCCACTACATAATTACATTACTAGACCAGCAAGTACGTATGTATGTAGAAATCCCTCTGTGAAACGCAAAATTTCGACGACGTACTAAGTGGTTTTTACAAGAGACTTCATGTATAGTACAAGAGCTGCGGTAGCCGATGTTAGGCGACATCCTATCTGCATAATGTAATTGAATTAACATCAAGAGCCTGTTCGGCGGGCGTGAAAAGGGAGTTTCACATCCGTACATGTACAGTTAGAAGTAGCCCCTTTACTATACCTAACTGTACTCATAAAGTACAGTTAGATATATTTTTTTTTTTGGAAATTTCGTTTTAAATATATATTGCCGATGTTGGGGTAAAGACTGCCACTCTGCCAGACTCAAGTGAAACTGGGCTGGACACGTCTGCCGCATGCACGATGACAGATGGGCCAAATTACCCACAGAGTGGCTACCTCGGGACGGACATCGTTGCAGAGGCAGACCTAGACGGAGATGGCGCGACAACCTAGACAAGTCTAGATCAGATTGGCCAGAACTGGCAAAGAACAGAGAGGAGTGGAAGAGAGGAGGGTAGACCTTTGCCCAGCTGTGGGATCTAATAGACTAGATAAGATTGATTATTCTACACTATTTGAGATCGTATATGGCAACACTTTATCGCTCCATCACGCCATGCCGTGCGTCGACGTCATCCAAATGGATCACTGATGGAAATACGAATTCAAGCATTATCCAAAATTTGGACGCGGCGTTCGACATTCACGAGCGGAATTTGGAGTGCGGTTCGGACATTTGGACGTATGGACGTATCGTCAATGGGGCCCTTAGTTTATTCCCATTTCGACTGTACCTTTAAATTTACCAATTACCCACATTTTTAATGAGCTATTTCACGAGTCAGTGAATAAATAAATGTATAACATTCCAGGCAAGTAATAGCGGCGGTTGTCGTCGGGTTTTATTTCGCGTTAAACATAACGTTTAATAACGTTATTCCGAGTCGAATTAAACTTTTACAGACGTTTTTAAGCGGACTTCATAAAATATGCACGCTGATGTGGCATACGAATGTTTAATTTTAAATATTAATATCTTGCTGCAATTTTCGACAAAGTTTTATGATGACTTATGTGGGACTCTAAAGTTTTATAGTGTTGAATTATAGTTGTAGCATATAGAACAGTAACAGTATGTATATGAAACAACGAATTTTAGAGCATGACACAGCGTCATGATGAATTACTTTAGTTACTTTTGGTTATGATATTTAATAATTACTTAATGTCGGGTTCCTTTAACCACAAAACGCCTCGTTTGATGGATGGTTAAATTTTTACAGATTCTATACATGGTGCTCGTGAGCATTGCGAGAGATTTTAACAGCATGTTCCTGACCATATTTTAGGTTAAAAATCTTAATTAACTTCGGCTCAATTCGGCTCGGGTATCGAGATATTTCGATTTCCAAAGGCACGTTTATACTACGTTAGCAATTATTATGTATGAAAATAATAATTAAAAAAAACGTGTTTCGACCTAAGTTCATATAACATTTATTACTTCTTATAGCCTCAGGAATTAGTAGTTAAAATCTCTCGCAATGCTCACGAGCACCCAGTATGTCACAAATGGAAACATTCAACTAGCCATCTGTAGACAAAACGTGCGATGCGTTTTGTGGATATAGAAACTGGGCTTAAATGAGGTAGCTATTGGTATTTAATTAATCAATTGATTAATGACAGACGTCACACAACAGATATGGTTAGTAAAAGAAAGGGTAGCAGGCCTTTGCCCAAGGTGTGGGAATAGGAATGACGACAGAGTGAAGAAATTGAAATTCTAATTAGTCCGTCAGTCAGGTAATAAAAAAATATTAGACACGTATTTTTTGTTTTATCAGATTAACAAAGAATGACTAAGTTAAAACGGATTAAAGTTGGAGAGTGGGGGCTAACTACGTCACCGTTAGGTAGATAAATCGTACCTAACCGTGACGTTACACGACATTTCAACTCAATATATCTCCGTATAAGTTTGATTACGTGAAAAAAGGAAAAACCGGCCAAGTGCGTGTCGGGCCACGCGCAAAGTATAGGGTTCCGAAGTTGACGATGCCCACAGTACCTTTCTAAGACTTATTTAGCATCTTAGCTAGCCTGGTATTACGTGCCCGCCCGACGCCCCTGCCGCTCGAGAAAAATCATTGGTTTTTTAATAATTTCATAAGTCGACTAATGCCTCGTAAATTTGTACAGCCTACACAGCTGTGATAGTTTTCCTTTCAACTACGTTATAAATGCCACAACAGTGATTTACCAGTAGGGGAGGTACCCTATAAAAAAATGTATTTCAAAATTTTATTGTACCACTTTGTCAGCGTAACTAATATGTATATTCATGCCAAATTGCAGCTTTCTAGAACTAAGCATCTCCGAGCAATAGTGCGGACAGACGGACGGACGGACGGACGGACGGCCGGACGGACGGACGGACATGGCGAAACTATAAGGGTTCCTTGTGGACTTCGGAACCCTAAAAATACGTGTCCAATACTTTTCAATAATCTTCCTGATAGACTAAGGAAAAAAAAGTTGTCGTCATCCCTATTTAAAGTGGGAGACTAAAATAATGTTTGTGTGTAGATAATAATGTGCTTTTAAAGTTCACATCATTTTAGTCTCATGTTTTACTATAGGCTATACTTTTCATTGGTATACAGTCACAAAAACGAAGTTTCCTTGTTCATATCTAGGTATTTTTCTCACGAATACTATGGAAGCGTAAAATTACTTTAGAAAATAATGTCACAAAAGCAGTTAAAGTTCTGTGATAATTGCGTTATTACCGAGGGGGGCTTGGAAATGACAATTTATGAACGATAATTTTACCTTTTTCTACACAATTTACCAGTGAATTTATTATGATTAAAAAAGACTTTTATTTAAAAAAATGTTCTGCCTCTTAGGACTCTGATTATTCATGTATCTTTTCTTTTTTTTTTTCAATTCAATTCAATCATTTATTCAGCAAATTGGCCACATAGCGGCACTTTTACACGTCAGAAAAAGAATTTACCAGCGCTTCCTAGACCCATTGCTTGAGAAGAAGCGCCGCAACAAACTCAAGCAGAAGGTCTTTTTTCAAAATTTACAAAATAATGTTACTTATAAGACATATTATGTTTACGAGTATTTACCTACTTAGAAGATGATTGTTTAGGTTTAATGTGAAAACGTGTCAGATTTCCTAGAGCCTATCTAAACATCCGTAAAGTGCCAAGACTTTAGGGCGGAATGTGTGCAGAACGCCTAATAGGAAAAGTTAGAAATTGCTAAAGTTTAATGGGATCTTTAGGTATTGTGACAGTTTACAAGCAGGGAACTTGTTAAAGCGCTTTCATTGCAATTACGCGAGTTATCTATTCATCGCGGGCCAATGTTTACGAGTTTTGGGTGTGGGAGTAATTGGTGGAAGGCATTCGATCAACGGCCAAGTTTCAAACCTTTCCTTTAGTCGGCATCAAAGGATGACACTTAAAAAGGATCACACCAACACTGCTAGGCCATACCTCGCCTTTGAAACGTGTCGTCGTAAAATCGATTTAGAATATTCGTTGTACAAATTTTACAGTAAAATTGTTCTGTTCTGTAAGTGTTACCTTTTACTTTAATCACCCGGCGACAAAAAGTGACTTGAAAAGTTTCACACCTACACTTTGCAAGGCTATAATCATGTCCTTCTACAAACATATGTATACATCATCATCATCATCATCATTTCAGCCGAAAGACGTCCACTGCTGGACACAGGCCTCCCCCAAGGCTCGCCACTCAGACCGGTCCTGTGCTACTTGCTTCCACCGGTTTCCCGCGACTGCGATTTCGTATGTA
This sequence comes from Aethes cnicana, assembly GCA_963971205.1. Classification (NCBI taxonomy): domain Eukaryota; kingdom Metazoa; phylum Arthropoda; class Insecta; order Lepidoptera; family Tortricidae; genus Aethes; species Aethes cnicana. Next base: position 12,965,744 of record OZ020277.1, read on the forward strand.
AATATGTATACATAGCTTATATTAAACCGTATATAGAAGATAGAACAAAATTTTACACCTATATCTCAATTAGCTCCTGCCCGCGACTTCGCCCTCGTGGATTCGGCTATCGCGTTCCCGCGAGAACTATGCATTTTCCGAGATAAAAAGTAGCCTATATCCTTTCCCGGGACCCCAACTATCTCCATGACAAATTTCATGACAAACAGACAGAATTACTTTCGCATTTATAATATTAAAAATATGGATTTCAATTCAACTTTTGGGTGTGGGAGGCCCCATCAACTTGTTGATGATCGCTTATATCTCAAATCCATTGTTAGTTACAAACGTTTAAAATATCTAAGCGTTGTTGTTTTATGTTAACTATAAGTAAATAGACGGTAGCACGTAAATTGCCTATGTAAATGAGTATTTTTATAGTTTTAAAGAGCTAAACAATGTATTACGAGCAATGGATAACTGCTGGAATAATTTACTAGTTAAACATTTGTATTTTCTACACAAATTATACCTAGTGCGAGGATGCGTAGAAAACGAGTTCAAGCTACTATTACTACTACAGCCTATTTGCGTCCCACTGCTGGGCACAGGCCTCCCCTCATGAAAGGGTTTGGGCTATAGTCGCCACGCGGGCACAGTGCGGATTGGGGACTTCACACACATCTTTGAATTACTTCGCAGATTCGCGTGCCAGTTCCCTGACGATGTTTTCGCTCACCGAAAAGCTCATGGTAAATGGAGCCCAAGCTAATTTAAGCATTATACTTACTTCTCAGGTCCAGTCAGCAGCAGAAGTAAATAAGCTGTCCAGGTGTTCAAAATGACCTACACACGACCTTATTCTTAAGACGTTAAGGGCGTGTGTAGATCATTTTGGATACCCGGCCCGTTTATCTACTTCTGCTGCTGACTGTCCGTTGTCGCCAATAATGAGGTGATCAAATATTTAATATGCGAACTGCAAATGGAGAGTTATAGGAGCAATAAAAAAAAAGTCAGACACATTTGAAGCTAAATTATTTTATTCCTTTCATAGATTCGCAAACCAGATTCATAAAACAAAAATAACAGTTGAAAACTGAAATCCAACACGTATTATTGAAGTCTGAGGTGAAAAAGAATTTGTCTTCAAGTTGAAATGCAATATTTATATAGGTATTTGTGGGAAGTATATGGAACATGATATGAACAACTAACATTTGTCCGTCCGTGTTGCTTGCTATGTAAAAGGAGGATGAGGGATGAGGAGGAGGAGGTACCTACCCCAGATGCAAATTTTCAAAATGATCAGTATGCAAATTCAGTTTTCCGTTTACAATACATATTCTTTGATATATTTCTTCCTAAGTTACTTATTATAATAATTTCACATGTGAAAATGTTCATTTCTGAAAATTTTTATGTGATGCGTGCAAGTTCTCTCACAATGTTTTCCTTAGATGTCGACAGTCTCAAAATGTCAATAAATTTTATGTCATCATATATGGGTGAAACCATCCAATACCTAAGTATCCAATTGTAGAAACGGCGTGCAGTGTTACTGAGATCATTTCCCATCACGAGAAAGATTCTCTTAGTTATAAAAGCGCACTTGATTTATCTACACTAAAAACTCGAACTTTTCTACTAACACAAAAACTTGAGACACCACCAAAAAAGGTTATTTAAGTCCTAAATTTATAACTCACCTGAGTTAAGAAAACTAAAGAGCTCCGGGAGCGTCATGAAGAAAATACTTAGCTTTATTACTTTATCTGGATGCAAAACCTTCATTTGTCTATGTCTGGGAACTTGAGAGCCTTGTTGTCGGCGGCCTGACCAGAGCTATTCAATAATGAGGCATTCTGTCTGGTGGAGCCTGCGGGTAACCGCATGTTCAACAATACTTAGTAATGATATTTGCCTTCGATGGACAATCTGACTACTGTGCAAAGATAATAACTGTGAATTTGAAATCAGTGAAAGAAAATTTTATTCTAAAAGACACTGGTTACACATTTGAAGCTACATCTGTGATATCAACGTAAACTAATCCATTCTATGATACAAAATGTCAAATCACGGTTCGGCCTGTAAAAGAATAAAATGCACAAACGCCACGACACATAAATATCACAAGGAATGTATCAAACACACCCAACCTTCCTTACGATCTATATGGATATGCCCGGAATGCGACGAGTCAGATTCAAAATGTGCAAATTATAAAACAACCAAAGAAAACAAGAAGACTACAGAAAAGAAAACTACAGAAAAGAAAACGACTATCAGAAAATCCAGTACATCCAATAAAATATGTAATGATAATGAAAATACAGGTTATACCAATGTTAAAGATGTGTTTAAGGCAGAAATAAGTGCATTGAAAAGTGATCTAGAGGCTACTCTCAAAATGGTCATTCATAATGAATTGAACGCGTTAAAAACCGAACTGAAAGAGTTAAAGGAATCAATGGAATTTATAAACGAAAAATACGATGCTGTACTTGAAGGAATAGAAGACTTGAAAAAGAAAATAGAGATACTTGAGCATAAAAATACAAAAGAGTTAACATCAGCTTCTTCGACGGTTGATAAAAGAATAAGTTTTGGATACCGAGTTGCACGATCAAATAAGGTTATATAAAAGGCAAATTTATAGATATTTCATACTGTATCTTTAACTGTAAGTAACCTGTCATAATTATTGTTTTTATTAGTAAACTATCCACCACCACACCACAATAGCCTATTTATGGCCCACTGCTGGTCACAGGCCTCCTGTCATCACGAGAGGGTTTGGGCGAAAGTCCCCACACGGTCTGAGTGGCGCGCCTTGGGGGAGGCCTATGTCCAGCAGTGGACGTCTGTCGGCTGAAATGATGATGATGATGATGATGATAATGATGAAGTGAACGGACTCAATAAAAACTATTGCTTTGTTGATGCTTTGAGTCTTGAACTTTTTTCATACAAAATTGTGTAGTATACAAACAAACCAATAAACAAATCTAAGTATTGATAAACATCACTTAAATGTATCGGTAAGAAGTTAATCCCATAAAAAACATTACATGTAAAAAGATGCAAGTCTCGCAACGCGCAGTTTCCCTAAAACAAAAAAGTTTCAAGATGTACCAAGTCGGTTAGTCAGTACCGGTGGGGTGTCCACAGAAGTCGATTCCCATCGACTTGCCTATTATTTAAAAGAAGAGGAATACATTTTATAAAGTTGCGTTTCTGTGACATTCATGACGCCAGACGGTAAAAATATTAAAATAAAAACCGGCCAAGTGCGTGTTGAGGATGCCCACAGTACCTTTCTAAGACTTATTAGCATCTAGCTAGCCTGTGGTATGACGTGCCCGCCCGACGCCCCTGCCGCTCGAGAAAAATCATCATCATAAGTTGGCCGACTATGACTCGTAAGTTTGTACAGCCTACTTAGCTGTGATAGTTTTCATTTCAACTACGTTATATATGTCATAACCGTGATTTTTTTTAGCCATCCAAATACCACCATTTAGCTGGCAGGGGGGGGGGGGGGCGACACGTGACTCCAACAAAAAATAGCACTTTAAAGCTTACTATTTCACAAACGCATCACTTAATCAAAAGATGGTTTTAACAAACCCACAATATTTTTTTAAGACCTATTCAACGATATGCCGCACAATGGGATACTCAAGAAAAAAATTACATCCCTACTTTACGAGTCTCCCCTACTCGTAAAGTAGGGATGTAATTTTTTTTTGTACACTATAAAAAAAAAAATCAAAATTTTATTGTACCACTTTGTCAGCGTAACTAAAATGCATATTCATGCCAAATTACAGCTTTCTAGAACTAAGCATCTCCGAGCAATAGTGCGGACAGACGGACGGACGGACGGACGGACATGGCGAAACTATAAGGGTTCCTTGTGGACTTCGGAACCCTAAAAAAACAACAAATTTATCTACATGACTGAAACTGCCTATGTACCTACAGTGTACTAATAAAACCTGTTTGCTCCCAATTTCAATAACACCTGCGGGGATCACAAGTGGTTTTCAATAAATTTCCTTGTTTGTTTTTCCGGAAATAAACAACATCGGAAGAAATATGTTTCCAAAGAAATAACGGAAACATCCGTTACCTTAATGTCCGAACTTGATGGTTGATTTGTAGTAGGAACTGTAAAGACAGTAGGTAAGAGTAAAGTGTATTTTTGATGATAATTTAACAGCTTATTCGACGAAATTTCTCATAAAAAAATCCTCGCCTATTCTTAATATTGTCAATCATTTCCTCGCAGCCGACAAACTTGCGCCGTATCTGGTCCGGAGCGACAAAAACCTCCGTAAATCTGAGAGACGGTCCTTTTATCTTATTGCTTCATAATCCGGCCGTAAACTGACGTATAAATCCGCAAGTCTAGCTTTATCCTCTGACGTGGAAATACGGGAAGTTTTGAAGCTAGCCTCATACACGGTAAATGGCCAGAAAAAATACGAGTTTATTCCATTTTTCCATTCCATTATGTTTGGCTGTTTCATTCTGACGGTGCAGTCGAGGTTACATTGCAGCGAAATGTGCTCCATATTTGAGCATGCGATCCATTAAAATTGTATTCATGTCCAGTTTTATCATAAGCCTCTAATGCGTTGTATTTGTTCAGTATTCTGTGGTCATATTGCAGTTTTCAAAATCGGATTATCATATTAATATGGGTTTGTTACAAAACCACGCTAGTTAACGAGCAATTTATCATTGCCAAATTAACAATAGTACTATTTAATTGATACGTTTTGTTAAATTGCTTTTTCGAATGTATAATTACAGTATACATAGTTGGGTGATTCTAACTAGCTTTAGAGCTGCTATCAGTCTCTTAGTCGCAATATTAGAATAGAAGTAAAATCACCTAGAAATAATATATTCGAGTAAAAGTACCAGGGACGAATCTTACTCCACCATGATACCTTATATTTTTGAATTGTATGGAAATTATAAGTACTTATTATAAATTAAAGAATTGATTCCCTTCCCTACTCGTGTAATCGTCATTGGGTCCGCTTTGGGAATTGGGACTATCGCCCAAACTCTCTCGTGATGAGAGCCATGTGCCAAGCATTAGGACGTAAATATGATATTGTGGTGGTTTTGGTGGATATTTATCAAATTTATAAATATGTATAAGAATAGGTATTATTAGATATAATTATAAATACCAAGTTAGTAATTATTTTGTTAGAAATGTAAATAAAGCTAACCCATTGTCAAATAAATATAAATTTACCTGTATAAGATGTGTATGCATTATGATGTCCTCACTGGAACTTTAAGATAAGCAATATAATAATAATAATAATACATTTTATTTCAGGCATCTAGGCCCACATTACGTATACCTTAACGACTAACATACATATTAAAATTAATCTTAAAAACTAACACGATTGCTTCTTCGTCGTGAGGCGCACTCTGGAATTGCTGTTCAGTCTTCCACGGAAGCGACGGAACACGACTCCCCTCGGCCAAAACTCCTCTTTCGTGAAGGTTGACAGATGTTCGGTCGGAACCCTCACCACGAACGAACTAAAATTCACACTGTGGCGTGGATCCAACCGTACAATGTACCGTGTAATATACTATAGTGCATTCGCCGTCCCATTAAATCCAGTTAAATTATGAGCCGGAGTAATATCACTTTAGTTATCTAACGAGCTCATCTAATTAGCAGCCGCCTCCTGGACTACAGGGATCGGGTGGCCACACATCGCGTGCATGCGGCTGCGGTGAGCCTGGGCTACGTTCTCGCCTCACCCCGTATGTGCATACAGCGTGTCCTGTTCGAGATATACTGCGCCAACTAGTTACGTTTAAGTGTGCACTGTGTGTATCGATTTAACAAGTGTATTAGTGTACCAAGTGTGTGTGTAAGGGATAAAATATTAGGCTGAGTAATCGTGTCAGTCAATAATTTATTTCATTTCCTATTGATATACAAATTCAAATCACACTTTTTTGTACATGATTCCAAATTTCTAGCTACGCTTAAAGGCTGCACGCTCCCTAATGCGTTGTATAGCATTGGTTCTCGTAAGACATGACACACTGCTTGCGTAACGAGCACGCGACAAAGTGCTGCTCACGCAATCGGTGTGACCCGGCTTTAAGCCCGTTTATATTTTAGATACTTTTATAAACAACTATAGCTTTTGCCCGCGACTTCGATATTAATAAATGTTATTATAATTTAAGTGAATATTTTAATGACAAAAATGAAGAATGTACAAACTCGTTAATACCTAAATAAAATATTTTTCAAACTTATAACATTTTGAAATAAGTGAAATATTAAACACACTATCACCGGGACTTAATAGCGTAAAAACTATTTATATTTTACCGCGACGTCTTCTCGTGACGTGACCACGGCCGTTGCATCGCGGCCGAAATGTCGAGGTAAAATATAAATAGTTTTTACGCGATTAAGTCCCGGTGATAGTGTGTTTAATATGAGTGTGTATCGCGAAAGTTTGAGACAATGTATAAGTGAAATAAATGTTGAATTAGAATTCGTAAGTTATTTATCTTTCATATTGTATGGTCGGGGTTTCGATTCCGGCTCGCACCTCTAAGTTTACTTATGTGCGAAATTCAATTTGAATTTAGTACTGAGCTTTCCGGTGAAGGAAAACATCGTGAGAAAACCTGCACGCATCTGCGAAGTAATTCAAAGATGTGTGTGAAGTCCTGAGCCCGCGTGGGGACTATAATAGCCCAACCCTCTCGTGATGAGAATGAGAGGAGGCCTGTGCCCAGCAGTGGGACGCAAATAGGCTGAAATAGTAGTAGTAGTGTAAAGATCATTCATTATCATCATCATTATTTCAGCCGATAGACGTGCACTGCTGGACATAGGCCTCCCCCAAGGCTCGCCACTCAGACCGGTCCTGTGCTACTTGCTTCCACCGGTTTCCCGCGACCTTCACGAGGTCGTCGCTCCATCTTGTTGGAGGCCTACCGACAGCTTGTCTCCCGGTTCGCGGACACCATTCGAGAACTTTCCGGCCCTATCGGCCATCAGTCCTGCGAGCAATGTGCCCCGCCCACTGCCACTTAAGGTTCGCAATTCTTCGGGCTATGTCGGTGACCCCAGTTCTACTGCGGATATCCTCATTTCTGATTCTATCACGCAGAGAAACCCCGAGCATAGTCATTTCCATTGCCCTCTGAGTGACTTAGAGCCTTCTTATGAGACCCATCATGAACGCCCACGTCTCGGAACCATAAGTCATCACTGGCAACACACACTGGTCGAAGACTTCCGACTTGAGACACTGCGGTAATTTGGACGAAAAGACACTGCGAAGCTTCCCGAACGCTGCCCAGCCGAGTCGGATTCGACGATTGACCTCTTTCTCGAAGTTGGACCTACCTAACTGGACTGTTTGTAAAGATCATTGCAAGCAATTATTTAGGTATTCCATGATACAACTTTTATCCTACCTCATTCTAAAAACCAAACCACTGAGTAAGTATTAGAATATTCAGTGGCTATAAACAACGACATTGCACTGTTTGCTGATACAAAAACTTCGCGCGCACCAAACTAAACTGGAACGTATTTCGTATTGTAAATACGAAAGTTGCTCTGATTCTGTGTATTAGCATAATCTGGCATTTTGTAGGAATTATTCATCCCTGGCGCAGTTTCCGAGCATCTGCAACTAAATCGGGAGAATGCGGTCAGTAGAAGTGACGATGTGTTGTGTACGCTACCTACGTATTTACTACACTGTGTATTTACTTTATTACCTATGAAGAATAAGGAATAGAAATAATTATAGGAATAAGGAATAGAATTGTAAGGTGTATGCGATTAAAGGGCCACATTCACCATCAATCCATTTGGATTGCATCCGTTTGGACTGCGTGTTGCGGATGACGTCTTGAAAATGACGACATTCACGATCCGTCCATCGAGCCAAATTTCACAGTGTTGCCAGAATAATTTAACAGTTTTGGCGATATTGTTGAATTTTTCATTACTCGGCCGTATTATTTGTAAATAGCTTCAAAATCATGTAAGCAAACAATTTTCAAGAAAAAACATATTATGGAAGTACTAGCTTCTGCCCGCAACTTCGCCCGCGTGGAATTCGGTTATCGCGCTCCCGCGGGAACTATGCGTTTTCCGGGATAAAAAGCAGCCTATGTCCTTTCCCGGGTTCCCAACTGTCTCCGTGGCAAATTTCATCTCAATCGGTCCAGCGGTTGAAGCGTGAAGAGGTAACAGACAGACAGACAGAGTTACTTTCATATTTATAATATTACTAGCTTCTGCCCGCGACGTCGCCCGCGTGGAATTCGGTTATCGCGCTCCCGCGCGAACTATGCGTTTTTCCGGGATAAAAAGTAGCCTATGTCCTTTCCCGGGACCCCAACTATATACATGTCAAATTTCATCTCAATCGGTCCGGCGGTTGAAGCGTGAAGAGGTAACAGACAGACAGACAGACAGAGCTACTTTCGCATTTATAATATTAATTGGATAGTATGGATTAATATGGATATGGATGAAGAATGGTCAGTTTAACAAATTTCATCTATGAAAGTTGTTGAACTGTCCATGGTAAGTTGTAAGCTAAGACGTCGCAAGTAGCGAGACGTCGCACCACGCTACTGTGCGACACTTGCCATAGTATTTTAGTGTGCAGTTTAAGTCCCGTTTATATGGAGTGTAGCGGATGTGGTTCTACTAGGGAATCAGAGCGTCTTATGCGCGAATTTTGGTATTAAACTCGAGGGAAGAAGAAAGAAGAAGATCTTAAGGTTTACCTAATTTATTTAGATTAGACATTAGTAATAGAGCAGACAGAATATTGGTATTGAAAAAGCACAGGGTATTTGACTATTTTTGTAAAATGCAAGGTGAGACTGCTACCAGTAACGAGATTCAAAGGTTTTTGGGAATTTCTTAAAATAGTTTAAAGTGTTATGACAAATACCTGGAGTCGAGTAGGTATTCCATTCAATATGTTATAAAATAAAATTGAGTATATTTTCATTAAATGGATATCGATGCGCTAAGAAACTTTTTACACATAAAACTATAAATGTCCGAAAAAGAAAAAGTACTAAGATGGGCATTTGAAATTAAAATCATCAATGTGATACATTTTCTCTGTAATTAACAAATTGTAAATGGACAGCTCAGACCTATTAAGTAAGTCGCAAGCTGAATTAAAATATCGGCAGAGCTAACAACGTCATGCAAAACTTCAACGAAAAATAACTTAATCATCAGTGCAACTGAATTGGATCTTACGCTTCAAGGCGGACAGTTCAATTTGTTCCAGCATGCGCTATCATTTTTGTTCATTACCCGCCCCATTTCAAATTTGGAACGCTTCGTTCGAAAACTGAAATGATATTTTTCAACCGGACCAATCTTCATTTGGGTTGCTTTGGTCGATCGTAATACCTTTACTGTTGATGAAATAATTTTTGCAGAGAACATTCAGATTTATTGAAAATAATTTATTTGGTTTCAATTCGCGAATTACGCTTGATTTACGCTATAGAAAATCAAATTGCCAGTTTCGAAAACAAACAGAACGAATATAATGCGAGTTAAATGACGCACACATTTCATAACAAGCTTTTGTAGCATCTTGGTCCGCAAGTAATTTTTCCAGGATAAAGGTAGCGTATGTCCTTCCCCGGGTCTCCAACTATCTCTATTCCAAATTTCGTCAAAATCGGTGCATTTGTCGATGGCAGATGATGATATTAAGATTGCTATTCATTTTCTGATGTAATGATTTTTTTGTAGATTTGATGTATGAGGTCAAGCAAAACGTTGTGACTATATTTTACCCACAGAATCAACTATCGATTCTAAGCACGATTTATTGTTTTTTAGAGCTAGTTAGGTTAGGTTAGGTTAGCTGATTCTGTGGGTAAAATATTGTCACAACATTTTGCTTGACCCTATATGTATAATTTGTTTTAAACTTAATTGAAGTCACTGTAGATTCTTAAGTCAACAGAACTTTATTTTATTAGATAATTTGATAGACTGATAAATTAGAAATTTAATTTTAAACTTATGTTTACTTGAAGCGAGTAATTAAGTTTCTTATTATTCCCAAGTCGTTAATTTAAATATTGTTATTTACTTGAAAATAGAATCTCGCAATTCTTGGAAAAACTATTACTTATCGTCAAATAAAATTATTCTTACATTTTATAGTACATTAGACCGATGAGGTGAGTTTTGCTAAAATGAAAAAATCTTAAACCAAGCTGAAAATAATAATTTTATATAGGCAGTGGTATTTTTTGTAAGAACTAAAATAAACAAATTATTTACTACAAATAATCTTCTCAGCTCAAAGTACCTATTATCTAAGTTACAGTTAAAATAGTAATAAAACGACCCCGTGCTAACCTATATTTACATAGGTATATGGAGTGTGGAATGTGTCCTGGTAAGGAGCGCAATCTTATACGGCGAAACAGTGATGAAAACGTGTCCAGCGGATTTGATAAGCAACAAAACAAAACACACTCTCCTCACAACCGTTTTCGCTTCGTTTTCGCCTCAGCAGCACCATCTGAAGGCCCTTCCCTGACCCAGCATCGTCAAATTGCTCATTTAAGATCATACTTTTCTAAGAAATGTTAAAAGTTAAAAATATGAAAAAAACATATGTTATATTTAATTATATCATCCTTCCATTGACAGCTTTCGATACACGTTTCACGAAACTTTGCTCGATACAATGTAATTCCAAAGTAACCTCTAACTCGGACCGCTAATCCAACTTTACTCCAGTTTATTATATCAAACAGTGTAAAACTAATTATAACACAAAAAATATCCATATTATATGCATACATGGACAGCTTTATAAATGCCATTTTTTTAGACGGTATTTTTATAGAAATTAAAACGTGTTAATAAGTAACTAAATCGGGCGTTCTGTGCGTAGCGCTTTCTCTTTCACTCGTCCCACGAGTGACAGTGACGGCTGAGCTGGGTCTATGAACCGCCTGAAGGCGCTACTGCAGACTATCCGCCTAGGTGGCTTGACTGGAGTGGCGACCGCAGCGCCCCCAATCTAATCTGGTGTCCACCTTTGGAACTATAAAGATTGCGCTCCTTTACAGTCACCAGACTTTCTAAAGTAAAGAACGAAAAATATTAGAGTAACTTATCAGTTAAGACCTATCAAACTGACGCATCTAATGTCACAACTAAAAAGTTCCTAACTTTTCAATATAAAACTACAGAAAAATAATCTATCACCGCAATACCGAGAGCAGTACTCCTTAATCACTACTCGACGAGTCTTAGCACCATTTTGTCCCTAATTCCGTGTTGAAAGGAGCCGAAATTGCCATCATATTTCCTTGAGAGGCAATCTTCATTCCCACAATCAATTTGTTCATTCATTCTTTGTTGCGTTGATTGAACGAATTAGGCAAATCGTCGGTCCTCTTTTGTTCACGAACGACCCTTATTTAGGAGGAAACTTCGATTGTCTTCCGCAAAATAATAAATTGTAAGCTGCTTAATATTTTTTCTCATTTCATTCATTTTACCGTGTGCCTATGTTAAAACGGCTATTTATTCTATGGTTGAAACGTTGGAAATTCATGCGTATCCGCAGTAGGTAAGTATTCAGTCTGCCATCAATGAGAACATTAAGAATTAGGTACTCCGGTAACATTTTTCATTTATACACTGTCATTAATTTTCTTCTTCAATGTCGACACACATGCCTACATACTAGATAAGTATTAGGTAATAGTTTACTGAGATGCACACATTAATTTACCAATCGCATACCTTCTGATACAAACTTGTTCAGCAAATTGACCATCTGTCAAGTCCATTGCCGAATAAAACCTTAGCAAGAAACTAAACCTGCTAAATTAGACCTGCCTGATTGTTCATGAGGCGCACAAAGGTATGTCGATGATCTTAGTCCTCCTAAATGACAGCTGATTTTCTTACTTTCTTTTCATTACAATAGCTACATTAAAACCACGATGCCGTCGAGGGTTTTTTAAAGTTTCAATTTATAATTAGAATCATTTCTTTATGAACTTCAATGGCTAACGCTATACGTATTAACCTCCCGCTCTCTGATTGTGACAGTAAATTACTCGCTAACGGGCACCACTAATTGGTGCAGCACTAATGCGTCCAAGGAAGTATCGCGGGATTAAAGGAAATGGCGGCCGCAATCTTCAAGAATAATGGCTTCTTGGAGATGAAATGCTTTTTTTATATATATTAGAGGTGGCAAAGAAAGTAGCTCTTGATAGCAGGTAGTCATCGAGCCGATTTCAGGAGTCACGAATGCATTGTCGGAATTTAGCTAAAGACCAGTCCCAGGTGTATTGAAATATTACTTCAAGATTTATTCGACTTCTCTGAGTCTTAGAATGAACTTAGCTGGTGTTAGTAGCCAAATTACAAAATGATTTATTGGACCGAGCGATTCGAGCTTATTATAAGTCATACTGCCGGATGGTTTAGTAAATTGACCTACCGCCTCTCATGCAGGTGAGGTTCAAATCCGGTTCGCACCTCTGAAATGATTTATGTGCGAAATTCAATTTGAATTAACCACTGAGCTTTTCGATGAAGGAAAACATCGTGAGGAAACCTGCACGCATCTGCGAAGTAATTCAAGGTTGTGTGTGAAGTCCCCAATCCGCACTGGGCTCGCTTGGGGACTATAGCCCAACCCTCTCGTGATGAGAGGAGGCCTGTGTCCAGCAGTGGGTCGTAAATAGGCTGTCTTAGTAGTAGTAGTATAAGTCAGTACCTATACCTACTTAGCACTTACCCTCTCGTGATAAGAGGTGGCACAGGCCCAGCAGCAGTAAAACGTACAGGCTGGTTTATGTGGTGGATACCCACCGAGGTCCGGTTCCTTTACCCACAAAACGCCTCGTTTTGGCTACGGATGGATAAAATTTTAAAGTTCCGATATAGGCCCAGTTCCTAGATCCACAAAAACGCCTCGTTTGTTTTGTTTCGAGAATCTGTAAAATTTCAACCTCATGGAAAAACGAGGCGTTTGGAGGATAAAGGAAACCAGGCGTTCTTATTTAAGTATCAGGTACCTGTGAAAGTTCACCTGTCTAATGAAGGTTTGCCGACAATAAAACCTTTTTTGCCGTTGCATATTAATTTGCCTTGTTTCATTCACTCAAGTTACAAGATATATTTAATTAGGCCTTCAAAGGCTTTACAAATGATTAAAATTTTCCATGTCTTGTTGTTAATTTATTAGTTAAATTTGATAATTTGTACACATTCTCCTAGGAATAAATCGGTATTTTTTGCTATTTTTCATAGAAAAGCATTCACCTTAGTGTATTTATCTACTTATTTCAAGCGAACCCAAGAACTAAACCAAACGAAGAAAGGAATCGTTGAAATGTAACCAAATGAAAATTGAAACAAAGCATCGCAACGGAACCTGCATTCAGAAACGTGATTCTCATTCTTCGTAGCATTATTTTAATTGCAACTGCATTTTAAAAGCATTGCGTTTATTTTTGAGAGCTTTTGTAAGTTTTGAGCAATTTTCTTAAACGTCTGGTGATATTTTGCTGCGAAATTTTCAAAGAAGGACGTATTTCCAGACGGAACTTTTTGATTTATTTACTTAATTTACAATAAATATTAATCACCAAAACACTTTTTATGCTAAAATGACAGTTACAAGAACAAGAAGAAAAGTAAACAGTATTGATGAAGAATTTAAAAACATTTTGACAATAGTATATTTTCATTCACAATTCATCTCACTGATATACCGGACTTCTGATGTAGCCTGGGTAAGTGGTCACTGCGAACCATGGGAACAAGGAATCATATAGTTTCAAAGGCGTTGCTAACCCATGGACCAGATTGAATGCCTCTACCTACGCTAGTCATTCCATCGGTTCTCTTACCTCCTTACCTAAACACAACAATGCAGTGCTATTTGGCGGACGGTTACCAGGTAGGTAAGAAAGAGAAGGAAAAAAAACCGGCCAAGTGCGTGTCGGGCCACGCGCAAATTATAGGGTTCCGAAGTTGAGGATGTCCACAGTACCTTTCTAAGACTTATTAGCATCTAGCTAGCCTGTGGTATGACGTGCCCGCCCGACGCCCCTACCGCTCGAGAAAAATCATCATTATAAGTTGGTCGACTATTACTCGTAAGTTTGTACAGCCTACTTCGCTCTGATAGTTTTCCTTTCAACTACGTTATATATGCCACAACCGTGATTTTTTTCAGCCATCCAAATACCACCATTTAGCTGGCAGGGGGGGGGGGGCACGTGACTCTAACAAAAAATAGCACTTAAAGCTTAATATTTCACAAACGCATCACTTAATCAAAAAATGGTTTTAACAAACCCACAATATTTTTTTAAGACCTATTCAACGATATGCCGCATCATGGGGTACGCTAGCAAAAAAAATTATATCCCCACTTTACGAGTAGGTAAGTACCTATAAAAAAATATATTTCAAAATTTTATTGTACCACTTTGTCAGCGTAACTAATATGCATATTCATGCCAAATTACAGCTCTCTAGACCTAAGCATCTCCGAGCAATAGTGCGGACAGACGGACGGACGGACGGACGGACGGACGGACGGACGGACGGACGGACGGACATGGCGAAACTATAAGGGTTCCTTGTGGACTTCGGAACCCTAAAAAGGGAAAGAAGGGGTGGTAGTCATCACTTAAGTTAGGTCTTACCACTAGCACACAATTCTAGGTGTTTCTGGCACAGAGGCATTGCATCTTAGGCCTCAGGGTAGGCAACGCATTCGAGGTCTTATGGTTTCTTAATAGGGGATCATGGGATTTCGTTTCCCGGGCATACTGTAAAAGACAGTAAGGGACGCGTGGGTATTGGTGAACCGTGGGCGATGGGCTGAGAACCTGTCACTACATGCCAATGTTGAGATCTCACTACTCTCTAACTTTGTCAAAGGTGGCGTGACGTGACCTTGAAGGTCACTAACGCTTGGCCTACCCCGCAAGGGAACGTTGGCGTGACGACAATGTATCCGCTATCGATTCTAAGCATGTTCTAATAACTCACACCATTAATCCCAATACTGGTATGGTATGAATAAGAGTTAAGAGTTCAAGCGTTCTTGACATTTTCTTGTCTGTAGCATTTAAAAACAATAAAACGAAACAGAGGTCGTCTGTATAACAGACGCTTATTAATTTTTCTAAGAAACGTTTATACTTACTTTAAAAGTCTGACTGTCTGTTACCTCTTCACGCTTCAACCGCTGGACCGATTTGGATGAAATTTGGTATGGAGATAGTTGGAGTTTCGGGAAAGGCCATAGGCTACTTTTTATCCCGGAAAAACGCATAGTTTTCGCGGGAACGCGATAACCGAATTCCACACGGGCGGAGTCGCGGGCAGATGCTAGTGGTCGAATAAACGTTTACTATCCTCTTTGAGACATCGCAATGACAGCTTACCTTTAGTTTTATTTTCCATTATCTACAACTGATGTAACCTTTTAGTTCAGAGTTGGTAAGTCGACAAGCGATGGTAAAGCTTTGAGAGCCTAATGCACACCACTTATTTCTACTTTATTTTTCCTTTCGAGAATTTAGTAAAAGGCAGGTAAATATTAGTAGGTATATAGTAAAGGTTTTTATCTACACCCATTCATTTTACAAAATCGAATTTGATGTTGTAATGACGTTCGAATTTCGAACATCTTCGAACAGCAATGGCCGCCTATATTCTTCAGTAAGACAGAACGAAAGTTTGTTCCAAATTCAAATGTCGGATATATTTATTCTATGCTTTTTGAATAGCCCTAAATTGTAGCGCAGAGGGAAAATCGAGGCAGGAAGATCATTCAGAATACTAATTGTACGCGCTAGAAACGTGATGTTATTAAGTACATTGTCTCAAACTTTCGCGATACACACTCATATTAAACACACTATCACCGGGACTTAATCGCGTAAAAACTATTTATATTTTACGTGGTCACGAGAAGAAGGTCTCAGTCAGTCCCGGTGATATTGTGTTTAATATGTTATTAAGTAGGTATACATATATTGTTGCCAATCTCATGTGAACTTTATTGTTGAGTTAATTGTCATTTTGCTTCTTCTTCCATGGCTCTGATAAATGTCTACATTATTTTTAAAGCTGCTAACAGCAATACTCATCTGATTTATTCTGATTTAAGACAAAGTTAAGATATGTAAGATTTAATCACTATTCTTGTTTGCTACTTGGGAAGTAACATGAATTGGAAATGTCATGAGTTAGAAAACAGTTATACTTACCTATAAGCATTGATTTATTATGAGTAAGGATTCACAATCAGCCGGATAAAAAGGGCCCCGTCAAAACGGGTGCCCGAACAGCTCGGGCACCCGTTTGGCCTTCGTTATAAAGAGGCGTTATTAGCATATAGGAACATAGCATTAGCATGACATTAGCATTTCTAATGTCAGTTTGCTGCATATATTTTGACACATTCTGTTAGGCACTGTTCGCGTCCATATGTTATTACTTATTATAGATCTATACCCAGGTTATTATTGTACAAACATTTCTGACTTTTTCACATACAAGTTAAATTAAGTTCATAGCGAAGTCCGCAAACCGTCTTTTTAAGTCCACCCCTACACTGCCTTTTTTCCTTTCATTTATTATTTATCAAACCGACGCTAGACTCGAGCACCGCACTTTGTTCATGAGTGGAAAGTTCGGAAGGTGTCGCTGTGAAGTTTGGAAATGTTGGATCTTGCAGCACGTGTAATGCACAAGTTACGCCTAAAACATAATGTGTGTTATCTTAGCTGTTGTTGTTTACATTTATTGAATTGGTTGATTGAATCTTTTCGGCAGTCATAGACATTACGTGGACTTGAATCCCAATCTATTGGACTTGGACTGGTCGTTGGGTCGACAAAATTGAAATTTACTTATCCTGTGGTATACTTTTGAAACCGTAAGCGGATCTTAAGAAAAATGCTACAATGATCATGCGCCCTTGCATATTTAGAATCGCTAGGTTTTTAATTGGTATTCTCAGTCAGTAAAAAAATACTACATAACCAACCTGTCACCCCAGTCGGGTGGTCTATGGGAAGTTATTTTACTGTCTTCAAAATAAAAATCTCACCGCATAACTTGCAGCCAATATGCACAAACCACGTTGTAAGTGTAGTTAAGTAAATCGTCGCTCCATGGCGTTTGCTTTATGTTTGAACGAAAACATGGAATCGCTTTCAAATAGATAAGAATAATAAATGTCATTTCCACTTTCAGTAATTTCAAAACCACGGTTCTTTCATTTCCATTCAATGCACATGATAATTTATACTTGTGACAGTTGTGACAACCGCAACATGTTCACCAGCGCGTCCTGTAAAATGTTCCTTGAAATTATTTTTAAAAATGACATTGATATTTTATAGTAGGTAAGGCGTATAAACGCTTACCTTTTTCGGTCTTCTTGTCATTGCGACAAGAGCTAAAAAGGAGCGCCTTTCATTTTCCTTGACTGTACCTGGATCCATCATAGTATTTTCAAATTTTACTTACCAGTAAGTAAGTATAATTTTTTTGTATGGTTACAAAATTGCATCATGCAGGCAATTTAACATTGCATCGGAATCGAATGCCCCCAAATGCATTATAGCGAACACGCTAAATGGCCGTTTCCAGGGGCCTCATTCGAGTCCATACATAGAGAAGGGTTTCCCATATCCCAAAATAAGGATACACAGTCTCCCAATTTTTGCTAGAGAGCATAATTACTCGTACAATACAATCGTCCGAGAAATGCACTTTATCATCCGTGCGTGTCGTCCATACACGTTCACGATTAGACTGGGCGGAGTCATTTATATCACTTTATGCGTCAAACGAGGGGATTTACTGACTCACTTAGCGGTCACTTTTGATATCCCGAATGGCGGGTTTATCCGCAAAGCAATAGAGAGATTCCTTTTTCGCTCCCTATTAGGGATCATTTAGGATTACTACGTGAACTCGAATATACGTCCATTAGTTGTATAATTGCAAACAGTTCAACTCACTATTTTTCTGTCAGTACTTTTCTATACATAGGTACTTATAAAGATCAGGTATTCAGGAGCGTCAACGTCTCAGTTTTAATTTGCAAACAAAACACGATTATTAATGTGAACAAGTCGAAATGTTGACGAAGAATATTTCAGAACAATGGAAGAAAATCGTTTGCCATTCCAAATTTTAATTTTAAATTAACCTTGTTATAAGTTTGACGGTAGCTCGAGAGCAATTACAATTTTAAACTAAAATATTGTCCACTTTAGAGAAGCAGCAAACTAAAAAAAAATTGTAATTTGAGTAGATTCCTATGTTTATACTTGATTCTAGACTAAGGGCAATTTATTTTTATATCCCACACTCTTTTTATGTATTATCATAGAGAAATGATACAAGAAGAGTCGCAGAGCCCATACTGTAGAGCGTGCTTCGGAACTAGTGACTGTTACAAGTGGCTGAACCCCGATTACCTGACCGTGTAGCAGTTGCTACCGCTACTTGAAGCTAGATGGCGAGCCGAACGCAAAGCATATTTTATTGCTCAACAGTTTACAACTTACAACCCGAAGTCTCTATGTAATAAGAGAATTTAAATTAAAAAAAAAGAGTTCTAGTTATAATATTAGTTGTATTTCCGGGTAAAAACTACGAAACTGTCCTTTCCCTGGATCTCTATATCAAATTTAATCCAATATCGTTTCAGAGGGTTAAGCGCGAAGAGACTGACAGACAGATGTACTTTCGTATTTATCCTACAATACAATACATATTACCTAGCTATAACCAGAAATAGTTCAGAAACAAGTAACTTGAATTAAAAAGACCGGCCAAGAAGCGAGTTAAATTCGATTCAAATACATGGACTTCTTAATAATTTTCCTGTAATGTATTAGGTCAATAACTATCCTCCGTATTTTTTCCAAAATTTTAGGTCCAGTAGGAGGGGGAATGGTCATTTTTCGCCTATTTTCTTAAATAACTCGAAAAGTATTGACCAAAAAAGAAAGGAAAAAAATATATTTGAGATCCTCATAAGAAGTACTTCATTTGATATGTCACACAATATAGTTTGAAAAACTTCATTAATATATTTTCAAATTTAGCCCTCAAAAATAGGTATATGTTTAAAATTCATTTATTTTCGTTACACGTCCATCTTTAGGGCACAAACTTACATATACGTACCAAATTTCAACGGTCCAGTAGTTTCGGAGAAAATCGACTGTGACAGACGGACGGACAGACACACGAGTGATCCTATAAAGGTTCCTTTTTTACCTCATGAGGTTCGGAACCCTAAAATTTGACGAGAAATATTAGAAATCTAATTTCTGTGCAGTCTGGTTATGGTGGTGGTGTGTGTGGGAGGGAGAAACGTTTCATATGCATATAATATGTAGGTATTTTTTTTTTAAATGTCCATTGCCTTTCAGTCGACATGTTTAAAGTAAGCTTCTGAGGTCCTTTAACTACGATACGAACTAGCGTTGGTTGAAGTTATTCTGTTTTGCCGATTGCGAATGTAGCAGGTCTCGCGGGTGCAACTGCTGTAAAGGTAAGAATTTGGGACGCGGCCAACTTTTAGCGGGCTTGGCTAAAGTTCCAAGGTTCCAAGACTAGATAGTAATTCTTAAGAACATACATTTAACCTTTTCAATGCTATGTCAGTCACACCGCCGAGGGTGGCTGATGTCTAAAGCTATATAATATGGATCTTACGCATACTCGTATGTATTTGACCGCGTTATTCGATTGTACGCCATGACGCAATATATATTGGTCCATCCAGGCCAAAGCCGTGCAATCCACTACTGCACTATCGAGTCCTTCCTTGAGGTCCAAAAATCCATTTTCACTGTTCTAATTTCGTTAAACAGACGCTTTAAACAATATAACTTGCTATACCTACCTTTTGGTTAGTGGGAGGACCTGGTGCTGGGTCCGTTCGGGGTGGTACCACCGTCTTTCCCCGCTAACCTGCCTCCAAATAGCAGTGCTCGCACTGTTGTGTGACCTTCCGGTAGGGGTTTAAGGCAGCCGGTGAAATTTCTGGCACAGAGACATATTCCATCTTAGGCCTCGGGGTAGGCAACGCATTCGAGATCTTATGGTTTCTTAATGGGGGATCATAGGATTTCGGTGTCCATGGGCCGCAGTGACCACTTACCATCAGGTAGGCTGTGCGCTCGTTTGCCTATACCATTGGTATATATTTATTTATTTATTTATTTGGCACACAAAACAGACAGCATTCGTACATGTTATTATATACATTACATAGAACATGTACAAAATATAATAATATTAACCTATCTTTTTATGCAATCTTAAACAAAAAGTTTTTCTTTTCCAGCCAGTCCGCTTATAGTGAGTCTCAAAGCGTTGCAGCCTCCAGAGGGTCCTCTCATCTTCTTATCGCAGAGTTTTTCCATCAAATCGCTGCCCTTTTTGTCTGGCCCCGTTTGGCCGGAACAATAGGAGGGCTCGAGCCAACTGGCTGGTCGTCACACCACAGTGTAAGCTTAATTGTTAGCTATAATAACGCGACGCGGACATTTTCCTAATACCTAAGTAAATTTTGTAGTGCCAAACACACTGCTCGCATGACTGATGGCCGATGACGGGGCCAGAAAGTCCTCCAACAAGATGGAGTGACGACCTCGTGAAGGTCGGGGGAAACCGGTGGAAGCGAGTAGCACATGACCGGTCTGAGTGGCGAGCCTTGGGGGAGGCCTGTGTCCAGCAGTGGACGTCTTTCGGCTGATATAATGATCAGATGATGATGATGATGCTGATGATGCTGATGATGATGATTATGATGATGCTGAAATAACTGCGGTGCGTCGATGTCTTTTCGGCGGAGCTTCTTTCTTCATTGTTTCGAAGAAAGACACTATATTTATGCAACTTCCTTTAAATTTGAACCATTACCAAATCATGACCATGCCCCAAAATCGGTCTGACTGACAAATCTTGATTGAAGCTTAATTTTTCAATAAGTGGATCTTTTTTGCTGCAATTTTATTAAGATGATGATAATAATTCTACCTCTATCCATAGAAGAGATGAATGTCTAACGAAAAAGACGACGTTTTTACCACTGTATGCTTCTACACTCAACCGCAATAATATCGGGCCACTCTGTATAAGATTTTCCATACAAAGTGACCCGATTTCATTGCGATTAAGTGTATATTCCTAATACAATGATACGTAACGGTCTGATAACCGGTCGCTTTTACAACAAACCTGAATACAGAAATACAATTGTGATAAACCTTTATTGGCGTCCTTACCAGCTTTGTTCCGATCTTTTAATACAGAAAATAACACTCAAGAGTCCCTGTTACGAATAGGTAATTAGGTATAGTACCTATATGTACTATAATAGGTGAACGAAACCGTGCAATAAATGAATTAATTAATTAATTAATGATTTATTTCAAAATATACATATAAACATCTTTATAGCAGGTTCCTTAAAACTAGAACTCTACTCCCTAAGCAGGTAAAACCTGAGCTTTAGGATAAGAATCTTTCTATTTAGTACAATTTATGGCTAAGTTTATAGATTATATTAAGTATAAGCAAGAATTGGTATGTGGGTGTATGTATATTTGAGTGTGTGTGTGTATGTGTGTATGTGTATGTGTGAGTGAGTGAGTGTGTGTATTCATGTGTAAAAGTGCAAGTACGATTGTTTTTAAAATAAGTTCTTTTGACAGTAATATATTATGTATATCTGTTCTGTTACTAATTATTATAAGTAATATTTATCCTAGAATAGCGAGAAGTTCTTCTGTACTTTGATAATCTAGAGTTAGTCACCATTTCACTTCAGCAATTTTGAGCAGAATACTTACTACTTAGTAGGTATACTTGGTTTCTGGTTATACGTGGATTTAACAGTTTTATCATGTGCATTTATAAATACGTATAGAGGTAGGTACTACGCCACTAAAACAACAATGTTGTAAAAATATACCCCATCAAAAACATAAATGTAAATAAGAGCCAAGTTCAATTTTATGCGTCGTTATCGATTTCGCCAATAAAAGAATTGACTGGCTCACTTGGAATGTAATTCTTGACTTGTTTTCCCGGCTAAATGTTTGTGTAATCAACCTATATTAGTTAAGTCATAGTATTGCTTTCTAAAATTTAGTTTGTTGGTGAAAAATGGCAAGTGAATTACACCCTAAGTGACCCCACAGTACCTACTTGGCACCCATATCATCGATCTCAATTCTGTTCTAATTAATCGCAACCGGTTTAATCGCATAGGATTGAACATGCCTCTTAATTCACACTTATTTAACAATAAAGTACTTTGTTTTGTCTAAGTGGGAGGTATTCGGCCAAAGCGTCACAATTAAAGTGATAATCTTAATAAATATTTTCATGCAGAGTTACCTACATATGCCCTTGACTGTACGAGTATATTTATCAGGTAAGTACAGCACGACACAATTTAGAAGGCGTGCGGTGAAGCGCTTAAGCCGTTGACGCAGAGTCCATTTTTGCTTAACCCACGTGCCTTCTAAGTTGTGTAAACCTGTACGAATAGTTCACGGTTAATTTGCTTCAGGATATTGAATTATTGATGCACATTGCAAGTGAAGTCAACCGTGTGAGTTTAGATAGGGACACGGATTATACAGAATGTCCCAAAAATGTGACGTCACAGTGACAGGTAGGTCAGCATAAGAGGCACCGAACCAGTCACATGACCTCATAAGCTGCATGGGCATTTTGTCGACGACAAACGTAAAATTAGAAAAAAAAACTGGATAATTCTGGAATTTAATTTATGGGATATGACACTTGTACTTATCTAAATACAATAATCTAGGAATTAATTTAACTTGAAAAATAACCCAATAAAACCATTACGCCGAAAGTAGTGAAGGTGAGCTAACGTTATCGCCTTTGTTACTTGTCCTTTTTGCTATTTGCCATTAGGTGCATTCGCACGAGAGCGAAAGAGATGGAAAAATAATAAAACTTAACAACAATAATGGAGGTCGTAGTACCAATACTGGCTGGATTAATTTCCAATGACAATAAAACACAGGTTTAAATATAATGGGTTTATTTTATTTTAAATCCTTGAATTATCTATTACGATAAATGTTCAAATTGTCTTCCACGAACTCTAATGCATCTACGTGACAATGTCTTATGAAATTTCGGCTCAATTTTCGTAAACTTATTTCCGATATATGGTCAGGGCTGCCTCCCTGTCTATCCCTTAGTCGCCTTTTACAACACCTACGGGCGTGAATCTGGACAAAGCGTAGCCGCCCAAGAAAAAAAAGTAGAATAAAAAACTTTTTAACAATGACATTGACCTAGCCCCAGCAGACAACGGTTTAATCATCATCATTTCAGCCGAAAGACGTCCACTGCTGGACATAGGCCTCCCCCAAGGCTCGCCACTCAGACCGGTCCTGTGCTACTTGCTTCCACCGGTCCCCGCGATCTTCACGAGGTCGTCGCTCCATCTTGTTGGAGGCCTACCGACAGCTCGTCTCCCGGTTCGCGGACGCCACTCGAGAACTTTTCGGCCCCATCGGCCATCAGTCCTGCGAGCAATGTGCCCCGCCCACTGCCACTTAAGGTTCGCAATTCTTCGGGCTATGACGGTGACCCCAGTTCTACTGCGGATATCCTCATTTCTGATTCTATCACGCAGAGAAACCCCGAGCATAGCCCTTTCCATTGCCCTCTGAGTGGCTTTGAGCCTTCTTATGAGACCCATCGTAAGCGCCCACGTCTTGGAACCATAAGTCATCACTGGCAACACACACTGGTCGAAGACTTTCGACTTGAGACACTGCGGTAATTTGGACGGAAAGACACTGCGAAGTTTCCCGAACGCTGCCCAGCCGAGTCGGATTCGACGATTGACCTCTTTCTCGAAGTTGGACTTCCTAACTGGACTGTTTGTCCAAGGTATACATAATGGTCAACAGCTTCGAGCGCAGAGCCTCCGATTATTGCGGGAGTTGGCACAACATGGACATTAGACATAATTTTTGTCTTGTCCATGTTCATTTTAAGACCAACTCGATCGGAAACTCTGCTGAGGTCAGCGAGCATAGTACTGAGTTCTTCCATGGTCTCAGCCATGACTACATCGTCAGCAAATCGAAGGTGAGAGATGTACTCGCCATTAACATTGATGCCTCGACCTTTCCAGTCCAGCACCTTAAAAGCATCCTCCGATGCAGCGGTGAATAGCTTCGGAGAGATCACGTCTCCTTGTCTGACTCCCCGCTGCAGTGGAATAGACTTAGTGGTCTGGTCTTGTAGTCGGACGGACATGGTGGCGTTTTCATACAAACACTTCAACACTTCGATGTACCGGTAGTCAACTTGGCACCTCTGGAGAGACTGCAGCACAGCCCAAGTCTCGATCGAATTTCGATTCGATCGAGACTTCGGGCTTTCTCGTAGTCCACAAATGCAAGGCAAAGGGGGAGGTTATACTCTTCGGTCTTCTGTATAACCTGCCGCAACGCATGTATGTGGTCTACGGTACTATAGCCTTTTCGGAAACCGGCTTGTTCGGGAGGCTGGAATTCGTCAAACCTGCGCGCGAGACGGTTCGTAATAACTCTCGAAAACAGCTTGTAGACATGACTCAGAAGTGAGATGGGTCTATAATGCTTCAGCAAGATGTTATCACCTTTTTTGAAGAAAAACACCACCACACTTCTGTTCCATGCTTGCGGCGTTCTCCCTTCGTGGATGACGGAATTAAACAGCGTCTGAAGGGCCTTAAGGACTGGTTTACCACCCGCCTTCAGGAGTTCAGCTGTAATTCCGTCATCACCGGGGGCTTTGCTGTTCTTAAGCTGTTTGAGAGCCATACTAATCTCGTACAGGCTGACGTCCGGGATATCTTCGGTATAGTGTCGGGTTAGTCTAGCTCTAGGGTCTTTAGCTGGATCAGCGACGGGTGATCGGGTTGTCGTGTATAACTGCCCATAGAACTTCTCGACTTCTCCCAACAGCTCCGGTTTAATACTTACTAGAAAAATCCATACTAACATTATAAACGCGAAAGTAACTCGGTCTGTCTATCTGTCTGTCTGTTTCCTCTTTACGTTTAAACAACTGGATCGATTTAGATGAAATTTGGAGTATCGGGGAAGCTATTTTTTTATTTGTAAAAACGCATAGTTCTCGGGGGAACGCGACAACCAATTTCCACGATAGCGAAATCGCAGGCAGAAGCTATATACGTCTATAAGAATAATAAGTCTATAGAAAATTTGCCTTACAGAACTTGAAAATTAAAAAGAACAATCAAGCCGAGAGGACAAAATACAAAAAAATGTGTCTATACTTAAAAATTACTGTTCGGATTGCAACGAAATTTAGTATAGGGTAGATTAGATACGGGTCAACATATGGCTACTTTTTGATCTGGAAAAACACATCATTCCCTCGAGATCGTGATACTCGAAATTCGAGTTCGAGAGCTTATATTTTCTCCTACCCCTATGGACTTTTATAATAACCCTATGATTCCTCAACGTAACCTGCCCAGTTCTTCCTCCAGTCACAGAATATTTATTAGTACTACGTACAGAATGGCCACGCAATTCGTGCCCAACTCGCCTTACCGTCATTCGTTGCATCCGGAGATTGAGTCAATCATTGGCCCGCGTAGTAGTACACACACATTTACAAGTGTACAGACGTCCTCGCACGAATACAGACGTCCTCGCACGCAAACATTGACACTTAATTCGAATTGTGTTCGAAATCGTGCTTTTATAGGCCGAGTCCGCCGTGTGCTCCAGTTCCAGTATCTTTTCGTCAGTCCGCAGCGTACAGTACGTCACAACCTAGAAGGCGGGTGAACCACTTAAACCGTTGACGCAGAGTCTATTTTTGCTTAATCCACGCGCTTTCTAAGTTGCGTAAACCTGTACGGCAGTTGTATATTGCCAGGGTCAAGGGTCGTCGGTTGTGGCAGCCAGGTCTCAACTCTATACCCCGTTCGCGTTAAGAAAATAGTGACTCATCAGTGCAACTGCAGGGTAAGGGCGTATTCATAATGGAGAGAAATTAAACATTTTTTTCAAATCCTTAAATAAGTGTAATAGAAAAATAATAAAATATCAGTGATTTTACACATGTTATAAAATATTCATTATAATTAATAATTAAAAATGTCAATTTAAACTAATATTAGTATTTTTTAATGTCAACTTAAACGCTATATTAGTAGAGTAACACATTTCAACAAATGGTAAAAAAATAAATACTAAAATAAATAAAAATACAAAATTGTCTTAAAACTAAGTACTTAAATCGCTAATCACTATCGCTAGATTCGTCCCTTACATTTATTACAAATGAATTTTGTTCTGCGTATTCCATGACGTCATCCAAATTCCACATGGTATTTTCTTCGCGTATCACGTGGTCGCAGCATTTCTTCCACCGATCGGCGTCTACTAACGCGATTGCGTCATAAAATAATTTTTTTACGTCACTCATTTTGAATGTAGTATTATTCGCAGCAATATAATTTTTTATTTGGGCCCACACCATTTCGATCGGATTTAATTTACAATGGTAAGGCGGCAGACGAAGAATTGTAATGCCATTCTTTTTAGCAGTCTCATCTACTAAATATTTATTATATTGTGGGGCGATTTCGGCGACTTTCAATAATAATTCTTTTTTCAAATAACCCTAATTATAGTACCCCCGCCCCGCCGTCTCCATGGCCGCTCCCGGAGCCAGGAATAGCGGGGCCACACAGAGTAAGACATATAATTAAATCAAAATTAAACAAAAATAGGTAATAAAAAAAAAGCAAACCTTAAGATTAAATCTTAAACAAAAAGCATACCAATTATTAGGTAGGTATGTAGGTAACTTTACCTACCCAGCTCTCTTAGGCTAGCCTAGGCATTCGAAACGGTTTGGGAGCTCGAGCTGATCGTGTTATCTGAGAACAGTACACATTATGACTATACTCATCATAATGTTGCACATCGCCGGGTTCCTATATCCACAAATGCCTCGTTTTGGCTACGGCTGGATAACATACTTATGATAGATGCTCGCTATGGAACAAATGACAAATTTTGACCATCTACTACTACTACAGCCTATTTGCACCCCACAGCTGGGAACAGGCCTCCTCTCATCACGAGAGGGTTTAGGCTATAGTCTCCACGCGGGCCCAGTGCGGATTGAGGACTTCACACACATCTTTGAATTACTTCGCAGATGCGTGCAGGTTTCCTTGCACGCATCTGCGAAGTAATGTACAGTTTGCCGCGATGTTTTTTTCCTTTTCCTTCACCAAAAAAACATCTGTGGGATAGGTATAGAAACCCGGGCCTATGTGTAAGATGTCTAGGCATCATGCGTGACAAATGTTAAATGAGAGTGGTTTGATTTCCCTGAGTAACTGATTATGACAAGCTGACACCTAACTATAATAATATACATATATAACTTATAGCTTGACATAATCATGATAAAGGCTGCCACACTTACTACCAATTGTGCTCAAGGATTTATAGCACGCCACAATTTAGAAGGCGTGCGGGTTAAGTGCTTTGCCGCGCGCCTTCTAAGTTGTGTTTTGCTTCCTGCTATAACCCAAACCCTTTAGTGATATAAGGAGAGTTGTGTATTAATTTTACTCTTTTGGTGATGGTGGTACCTGGTGATCACTCCCGGTTTAGCCGCATTGATCACAGAAAGATCACTGAATATCTGCTTCAAGGAACAATTAATTCATAAATAAAATAGGTACCTATAGTAAATACCTATTTACCTACCAATCACAAATAAACAAATAACACATTTTACAAAGAAATTCTTAAGATTAACTTTTCCTAACACTATTACTAAAAAATTTATTATGAATGCAAAAAAAAAAAAACCTCTAATGTGACAGGGCAGCAGGAACCCTGAGCATATATCTCTTTTTGTCCTTTGAGTGACTTTGAGCTTTCTTATTATGAGGTCTATCGTTAACGTCCGTAAGTTCATTATGGATCTGTTATGTGGGCGCGAACGATGTAATAATGTAATGACTTAAGTACAGTCAGCAGCAGAAGTAGATAAGCTGTCCAGGTGTTCAAAATGACCTACACACGACCTTATTCTTAAGACGTTAAGGGCGTGTGTAGGTCATTTTGAACACCTGGACAACCGACGACGAAAATTTAAAAATATCACAAAAAAAACATTATCTATTTATGTTACGCTCGCCTTCTGTTTTAGCTGCATTGATTACTGAAAAATCATTGAATATCTGCTTCTTCATTGATATGACAATATAGCTTATCGATAATACATACCTAGTACAATAAAAATGCAAAACATAGAAACTACATAAATAAAAAACAAAGGAAACCATCATACATAAAATACACAAAATGAACTTAGAAAAATATAATCTTCTACAAAAAATTTGGTTATATTCCTATTAGTTGGTACAATAAAATGCAAAACAAGAATAACACGATTAAAGGCAAAATCAAACCAAAGAAAATCTTAAAATTACCTAATCCTAACCAAAAATAAAGAATATCACTTTCTGACCTAGTCGCGGGTAAAAGCCGTAATACCTTTGTAAAGAAAACAATTAATACATCATCATTAATCATATTCATCACCATGTCAGCCTAAAAGACGTCCACTGCTGGGCAAAGTCCTCCCCCAAGGCTCGCCACTCAGACCTTGTGCCACTCTCATCCACTGTATTCCAGCAATGTTTACCAGGTCATCGCTCCATCTTGTTGGGGTCATTTTTGGTAGCCTGGTCGCACCCGGTTATTGTAGCACCCCCTGCCCCATCATTACCATGGCAGTGGTCAGGAAATAGCGGGGCCGCCGGGGACTTAGGGGTCTGGGCTTTCATTGTGGCTTCATAATCCCCAAGAAAATACGGGGTCAAGAAAAACGTTGTAAAGAGAATTTTACCCACAGAATCAGCTATCGATTCTTAGCATGTTTTTTAGGTCTTTAATTTCTTTAGAGTTCGTAAAAAATATTTTTGTACGGCCCAGTAGGGGATTGATGGTGTGACCGATACCTGAATCTCATACAATTTTCTTTTACTGCCTCGAAAAAAATTTAAATTCTACAAAACATGCTTAGAATCGATAGCTGATTCTGTGGGTACAATATCGTTAAAACGTTTTGCTTGTAACCACCTTGTAACCATATATCCCTTGGGGAGATTTGCCATGGTCGCCACGCTTGGCAGGCCGGGAAAACCCGACTTTAGCCCCTATTCGCATCTGACGAAACCCTTGGGAGAGGATAGGGTGGAGCTATTCTTACCCGGCACCACACGGGGCTAACTAAACAATACATAATAAACTCGAAACGAACACAGGCCTCGTTAGCACCCATAGTCCTGGAGTCAAGGCATCTTCACTAACACCCGAGTCCGAGAGTAAAGTTTGACAGATTGTCTTTGGAGCAAATGGCAAATTATAATCGTTCGTAGCCAAAACGAGGAGTTTCTTGGACGGAACTAAGTCGGTTAATCTTGTAGGGTAGGACCGACGATTGCTCGTCATCGCCAGTACGTTGTTTCAAGACTCAGTGGTCAGAAACTTTTGACTTGATACAGCGAAGTTGTCATACAAATTATCGATGATTAAATACACTGTGCTTACCAAGTACAAACAAAGTAAACAATGAGTAAAGCTAATACTACACAAGAAAACCTAGTAGTAGTAAGTAGGTATATGTATAAAAATATTTGTACGCCGAAAAGGTGGATCACAGAGATCTCAATTATAGCATAAGAACTGCATGTAACACCTACCTGTGTATCACAAATGAATAAATGATTTATGATTTATGAAAGATTAACTAACTAAATAGGTACTACAGGTATTTCCTATGTCCAGCAGTGGACGTATTTTGGCTGAAATGATGATGATGATGAGGCATCGCCTGTGATGCGCAGAAGTCAAAAATAAGGTCTCATCGGCAGAGGGAAGCAGCACGCAGCGGCCGCTTATTGGCCCTTCAGTCGTAAACAGGCGCAGAATTATACCCTCCACTTTAGTTCACCGCTCAAGATCTGCCGCGACCCTGTACTCGTATGTCTCCTGCCTGGCCATCATCTGGTCACTGTTCCTCGCTGTCCCGCCATTACCATGGCCACTAAGGTATCCAGGAATTATTCGTCAAGATCAATTGATGATAATTCGTCGACGTCGTTAATTAATCTTATAGTTTACACTCTCGCGCCTCATCAGGAACCTGTAAAAAAAATGATTTTAATTGAAATAAGTGCGTGTACATTTCGGGGCTACTACTACTACTAATACAGCCTATTTGCGCCCACTGCTGGGCACAGGCCTCCTCTCATAACGAAAGGGCTTGGGTTTTAGTCCCCACGCGGGCCAGGTGCGGATTGGGGATTTCACACACATCTTTGAATTACTTCGCAGATGCGTGCAGGTTTCCTCACGATGTTTTCCTTCACCGAAAAGCTCAGTGTTAAATTTATATTGAATTTCGCACATAAGTCAACTTAGAGGTGCGAGTCGGAATCGAACCCCCGACCCTCTGCATGAGAGGCGCGGTAGGTCGAACCACTAGGTCACCACGGCTTTAATTACGGGACTACCTATATAAAAGTACTAGCTTCTGCCCGCGACTTCGCCCGCGTGGAATTCGGATATCGCGTTCCCGCGGGAACTATGCGTTTTCCGGGATAAAAAGTAGCCTATGTCCTTTCCCGGGACCCCAAATATCTCCGTGCTAAATTTCATCTCAATCGGTTCAGCGGTTGAAGCGTGAAGAGGTAACAGACAGACAGACAGACAGAGTTACTTTCGCATTTATAATATAAATTATCCTCATGTGGTTGTTTCTCATGAGCCGAACAAAGCGATGCGCTAAATCTTTTCTTGTTACTGCTAAACTTTGGCATTCCCTCCCTGCGTTTGTGTTCCCCAGTTCATATAATCTCGGTGTATTCAAGTCTCGAACCGGTAGACGAGCTGTCGGTAGGCCTCCAACAAGATGGAGTGACGACCTTACAAAAGGTTGCGGGAACGCGGTGGATGCGAGTCGCACAGGACCGGTCTGAGTGGCGAGCCTTGGGGGAGGCCTGTGTCCAGCAGTGGACGTCTTTCGGCTGAAATGATGATGATGTTGATGTTGATGATGATTCAAGTCTAGAGT
Organism: Aethes cnicana; assembly: GCA_963971205.1. Taxonomy (NCBI): domain Eukaryota; kingdom Metazoa; phylum Arthropoda; class Insecta; order Lepidoptera; family Tortricidae; genus Aethes; species Aethes cnicana. Next base: position 12,997,032 of record OZ020277.1, read on the forward strand.
GAATAGGCATCTTCTGGGTAAGCGTGTTCCACCTTAGACCCTATCATTACTTTTCCATCAGATGTGATTAGGGTCAAACGCAAGCCCATTCATAATAAAAATATATAGGTGTATATATATATATCTGAGTATAGATATAGTAAATGTCTGTATAGAGACAGACAGATAGTTACTCTCGCATTTAAGTAGGTATAGCTTCCTGCTCTCGACTTCAAGTGGAATTTGGTTAGAACATTACCGCGGGAACTAAGCGCTTTTCCGGGATAAAAAATAGCTAATACACTCAACAGCAATGAAAACGGGTCACTTTGTATGGAAAGGCCTATACAAAGTGACCAGTTTTTATTGCTGTTGAGTGTAGTATAAATATATTTAAAAAAACATCTTTTATTAAAAACTCTGTCAAAGAGAAACAAATTAAGTCCCAAATTTGCCCACAAAAAAACACGTGCTCATAACCCGCGAACAACTTTAAGTAGGTACATAAAGCCTTACGAGAGTTAAATAATAGTGAAATTTTACTACACTATCACTTACCGTGGCATAAAACACAAGTCAAATTGGATCCCCAAATTGAAACTGATCTAATTTATTTCCATAAAGGGAACGCGGGAACTCCTGCGACTGTTAACATTGAAGTGGTAAGTATTCAACCATGCAATCGAGTCATTTTGCCAGCCACCCTCATATTTCAAACATAAAGTCGTACCCGCCCGCAAGCAACTCAGAGAAAAATGATTTTAGCTTTGATACTCCTAGCGCCATCTAGTGGACACTCAGGAAACTAATGAAGAACTAGCAAGGTTTTTCAGAACATCTACAATTAAATTAATAAAAGTTGTAAATAATGAAATAAATTGAATACAAGTGTTTTGTTGTTGTACTCCTTAGGTGTTTGTTGTACGAGCTATTTTATATAAATACTAGCTTCTGCCCGCGACTTTGCCCGCGTGGTATTCGGTTATCGCGTTCCCGCGGGAACTATGCATTTTTCCGGGACAAAAGTAGCCTATGTATTTTCCCGGAACCCCAACTATCTCCATGCCAAATTTCATCTCAATCGGTCCAGCGGTTTAAGCGTGAAGAGGTAACAGACAGCCAGACGAAGAGAGTTACATTCGCATTTAAAATATTAAGTAATGGATTTCTTCCGAACATTAAAACGGTTGCATGAATTGGAATAGCAATCATTATAATATAATACACGTATTGCTACTATTGCTTTAAGTGCGTAATCCCCACGCGGGCCCAGTGCGGATTGGGGACTTCACACACATCTTTGAATTACTCCGCAGATGCGTGCAGATTTCCTCACGATGTTTTCCGAAAAGCTCAGTGGTAAATTCTGTTACAGAGTGCTGTATTGTACTGGAAGAAAAGCCAAGGAAAAGAACGAGAATTGAATATATTACGAGTAAGTAAACGGATGCGATAAAACTTTTACAAAGACATTGACAAATCAACAAGTCAAGTTGCTAAGGCAACCACTGCACTTCTCTACTTTTGCAGAAGGAGGTTGCACTCTAACACTTTCCCTCAATAGATGAGAATGCAGTCCTAAACATTCATAACACTTCCCAGTTCTTCACGAAGACGAGTGAACGAAGGTTTCGCAAGACCTTTAGTCAGAATGTCTGCTACCTGTTGCGACGTGTTTACTCTCTTCACTTCGATTGTACCGTCTTGTACTAACTCTCGAACAAAGAAGTGTCTAATCCGTATATGTTTAGTTCTCTTATGGAACTCTGGATTGTGAGCTAATCGTACTGCAGCTTCATTGTCTACACTAAGCGTAGGCACTGATCTCAAGATTGTCAGCTCACCTAAAACTCTTGCAAGCCAAACGACTTCTCTGGCGCCTTCGCTGGCAGCTACAAGTTCAGCTTCGGTTGTGGATATGGCTACTGAAGTCTGTCTTTGACTTAGCCACGAAATAGCTCCACCTGCATATCGACATATGACTCCCGTCGTTGATCGTCCGGTCGATTCATCTCCGCCATGATCAGCGTCACTAAACGCTTCCAGTATGCCAGGTGAGACTCCTCTCCTATACTGAATCCCAAGAGACATTGTACCCTTTAGGTACCGCATTATGCGTTTAACATTGTTCCAGTCTGCTTTGGAGGGGTTTTCTAATTTGCGTGACGCCACTCCAACTGCATAGGCAATATCTGGACGAGTAGCAACCATAAGGTAAGCTAAAGCTCCTACAGCTTCTCTGTAAGGAAACGAGTTATTTTCCTTTTCTTGTTTCTTTTCTCTTTCCACAACTTTCCCTGAAACTTCAATCGGTGTGGAAATCGGATTGCAGTCACTCATACCGAAACGTTCTAAAATTTTCCGTATATATGACTTCTGATTTATCGTTATAGTTCCTTCTGACTGTTCAATTTCTATCCCTAAGTAGAAGGACGCGGATTTAGATGTTACTTTAAGTTTCTTTTTCAGACTTTCCAGGAACTCCTCAGCTAATTTCTGATCTGACGCTGCTATCAGTCCGTCATCAACATATAAAGTAAGTAGAATCTTACGTTCCTACCTTCTTCGTGTATAGACATGGATCTGAGGTATTCTGCTTGAAGTCTAGCTCAAGAAGAACTTCATGGAAACGGTAGTTCCAACAACGAGGCGCTTGTTTAAGGCCGTATAGGCTCCTGTTGAGACTACATACTCGTGTCGAACCATCATCAAATCCTTCGGGCTGCTGCATGTATATTTCTTCTGTCAGTTTTCCGTAAAGAAATGCTGTCGTAACATCGAACTGCGTTAAGTACATGCCTTCGTTTGCAGCTACGCTTATTAGCGATCTAATTGTAGCGAACCTTGCAACGGGACTGTAGGTTTCTTCGTAGTCAATTCCCTTGCGCTGTTTGAAGCCTTTTGCAACCAAACGTGCCTTGAAGCGTTCAACAGTTCCGTCTGGGTTTCTCTTTACTTTATAAACCCATTTGCATGGTATCGCCTTTCTACCCGGTGGCAGAGCTTTCAATGTCCATGTGTCATTCTCTTTGAGAGACTGTATCTCCTTCTTCATTGCTTCACACCACTGTGGCTTACATGGGCTCTCAACCGCCTCTCTGTACGTCTGGGGTTCAATGAAGCTATCGACATTGCATACATAGTCGTCGAATTTTCTGTGTCGAAGAGTTGGTCGAGGTCGTAGGTTATATCTCGGTTGCTCGGTATCAAAGAATTCTTCACCTACTTGCTCATCAGTAGCGTCTTCGAATCGCTCTGGTCTGATATAGGGATCTTCTTCAGTAGCAACGGGATCGGGATCTTCGACTACATCTTCCTCCTCTAATTCGACTGATCTAATGTCTTCTCTTACACTGATCGAACGTTCATTACTGGTTCCCGGTTGATCAGGCTCAATCAGAACTTCTCGATTTTCTGATGACAGCCGTATTTCGATTTCGACTGGTTTGGACTTCTGTATTACCTGGGAGGTAGCAGTCTCGTTATCGAACCTGTTAAGCGGTTTCTCATCAAAGATGACGTCCCGTGATCTCACTAATCGATACTTGTTGTCTTCAACTGCTGCCCAGATACGGTATCCATCATCGTTGTCATAGCCGATAAGTCTACCTTTGTAGGCTTTCTTGGAGAGTTTCCGCCTCCTCTGTTTGGGTACATGGGCGTAACACACACTACCAATTATCTTCAAGTGAGATACGTTTGGCTTCTTTCCATGCCATAATTCATGTGGTGCTTTATTTTTAACTCTAGACGGGCCAGTTCGATTGAGTACGTAAGCAACCGCATTTACTATCTCTGCCCAAAGTGCTTGAGGAAATCCTTCTCCACTGTACATAATGGTTCTTGCTGCCTCAACAAGCGTACGATTGTCTCGTTCACAGCAACCATTCTGTTCTGGCGTGTACGGCATCGTTAATCGTTGTTTGATTCCATGCTTGGCCAAAATCTCTCTAACGTCTGCATTGTCGTATTCGCCGCCGTTGTCACTTAAAAGCGTTTTCAACGTGTGACCAGCATTTTGTACTTCAGCAATCATGTCTTTTAATTTTTGTTTCACTTCAGACTTAGATTTCATGAAGTAAATCAAACGGTAGCCAGAGTAATCATCTCGGAATAGTACAAAATATCGTAAGTTTGTGATCGAGTTGGGAAACGGTCCGCACACATCGCTTTGAATGAGTTCACCTGGTTGTGAAGCTCTCGGTCTCGTGCCGAACTTCTGTCTGTGCGACTTTCCCAAAATGCAACTTTCGCATAGCGTTTCATCTATGGGTAGCTCTATCCCTAACTCTCGTTTCACAAATGCTCGAACGTGTCGCTTATGCTGGTGTGCGAATCTCTCGTGATACAGCTGAGTTTCAGTCGTCAGATAAGTTACCATCTCGCTTGGTACGCTGTTCTTGATACTCAGTTTGTAGAGACCACCATTTCGCTGACGTTTACCAATACCTTTATTAATTCCGTCGATCGAGACGTTGCATTCTTCAATCGTGGACGTGAATTTGGTACTAGGGTTTGTATCGTGAGCTGCTAGGACCGAAAACAGGTTTTTCTTGATACCCGGAACATACCAAACATCTTTTAGTGTAATAGGTGAGACTTTCCCTTCAACAATAGCTTCCATGATAATTGATCCTTTGCCTTTAGCTCGCAAGGTGTTGCCATTGGCTGTCGTGACCGTACGCGTATCATCAAACTCATTGTAAGTCGTAAACAAATCTCCTCTATTCGTGATGTGGCTTGTGGCACCATTATCGACGTACCAGTTGTCCTTATCGTGCTCAATTGTACAGACTTCGTTCTGCACAAACATAACTGTCATGTTCACAGCCGTATTGTTGGAAGTAGATGGGATATTCCTCGATGAATTATTGCTCTTCGGTGGTTTGCCATCTCGAATCCATTTCTTGCAATTATTAACCCGATGACCGACGACTGAACAGTAATTGCATTTCATCTTCTTATCTTTCTTATCACGCTGTATCTGGGCATTCGAACTTGTGACTAAGGCTTCTTGTTCAGGTACGGAGTTACTTGACAAATTCCTTTCAAATGCACATAGGTGATTGGTTAGACTGTTTATTGTTCTTTCTGCTTTTGGTACCAAGAGCCAGCTACTCTTAAATGAAGAGTATTCCTCGCCAAGCGTATCAAGAATCTTGCAGATCAGCAAAAGTTCGGGTAACTCTACCTGGTCTCTTTTCAGATCTTGATTAAGCTCAGTCCAAATATTCTTCAGTTTACTCATATGCGTCGCGATGTCATCTTCAGGGTTCCGTTTGAAACCGAAGAAACTCATGCATAAGTTGTAGCTCTTGTCTTCATTGGTTCCATCGAACAATCTGTGTAATTCCAACCAGACTTCCCGGGCGGTGTGATATCTCATGACCTTTTGTAACGTATCGTCATTCATGTTACTTGTTAATAGGAGTAGGGCAGTACAGTCAGTCTTCATAAAGGATGCAAGCTCATCTTGTGCTCCTGATGCTGCCGCTGCTTCTCCATCTCCTCGTACGGGTCTCGTAATGTTTCCTTCGAAAATCTCTAAAGCATTTGGAATGCTTCGAAGAGCGATGCAAATTTTATATTTCCATGTCGACCAATTGGCTTTACCTACGAGTTGGCTAATGAATAACTTCGTTATATCCATTGTACAACTATTTCCGGCGCGGGGTCCGTAACCTGTTACAGAGTGCTGTATTGTACTGGAAGAAAAGCCAAGGAAAAGAACGAGAATTGAATATATTACGAGTAAGTAAACGGATGCGATAAAACTTTTACAAAGACATTGACAAATCAACAAGTCAAGTTGCTAAGGCAACCACTGCACTTCTCTACTTTTGCAGAAGGAGGTTGCACTCTAACAAATTCAAATTGAATTTCACACATAAGCAAACTTAGAGGTGCGAGCGGGAATCGAACCCCCGACCCTCTGTATGACAGGCGGTAGGTCGAACCACTAGGCCACCACGGCTTATCTATAAAAGTATTTACATCACCCTTGGCCATAAAGTGGGATTTTCTGCCCGCTACGCGGAGAGAAAATCTCATTTCTTAGCCAAGGCAAGACGTAAAATTTTTGACAAACCACGGGCGGTAATTCGTAAAGTCCCAGATCGAAACCTGCGATCTGGGACATTTACGAATTCACCACCCTAGGTCTGTAATGTACTATTATATCATTGGCCAACACTTATAGTAAAAACCTTGCTTCTTGGGACACTTCATGCGTATTTACCTAGCTCACTAGGTAAATACGCATGAAGTGTCCCAAGATATTTATCTATTTACCAAAACACTTGTTTACCGCCTACAAAGAACAGAAACACACCGTTAACTCCCGGATACTCTGGGTGTTCTATGCGAAGAGATATCGTCTGCAATTGTCTTGCGAGATAGGTTGAATCTACCAATTGCTTATCTCGGTCCCATTGGCTTCAGTCCAAATAGATTCGGCGTAAGCGCACTAAAGAAGGGTAAGTATTTTATATTGAAACTGGGAAAATGAAATTGAGTAAACAATGAGATTGTTTGTAAATGCTGCAACAGTGATGGCTGTGGAATACTACTACTACAGCCTATTTGCGTCTCATTGCTGGGCACAGGCCTCCTCTCATCACGAGAGGGTTTGGGATATAGTCCCCACGCGGGCCCAGTGCGGATTGGGGACTTCACACACATCTTTGAATTAATTCGCAGATGCGTGCAGGTTTCCTCACGATGTTTTCCTTCACCGAAAAGCACAGTGGTTAATTCAAATTGAATTACGCACATAAGTAAATTTAGAGGTGCGAGCCGGAATCGAACCCCCGACCCTCTGCATGAGAGGCGGTAGGTCGAACCACTAGGCCACCACGGCTTCGGAACTGAAACTGAAGAGAAAGTTAATAAGACTTGATTAGTTTGAAATCCAAAAAGTTTGAAATAAACCAAAACTTATTCTACTAATATTTAGAGTACCGAGCATGCTTCCCATTGTCATTTTAAGAAAATAATGTTTATACTTAGGTAAATGTAAACTTAAAGCCGTGGCCTAGTGGTTCGACCTACCGCCTCTCATACCGAGGGTCGGGGGTTCGATTCCGGCTCGCACCTCTAAGTTTACTTACGTGCGAAATTCAATTTGAATATACCATGAGCTTTTCGGTGAAGGAAAACATCGTGAGGAAACCTGCACGCATCTGCGAAGTAATTCAAAGATGTGTGTGAAGTCCCTAATCCGCCCTGGGCCCGCGTGGGGACTATAGCCCGAACCCTCTCATGATGAGGGGAGGCCTGTACCCAGCAGTGGGACGCAAATAGGCTGTAGTAGTAGTAAACTTACACAAATATAGCTTGCTAAAAGAAAGGACGCGTAAATTAAAGCACTTCGGTTTTAAATCTTAACAAACAACTTTAAATCAATCATTTAATGATCACATTATAAAAGGTTCTGCAAAAAAAAAAGTATTTCGGTTTTTCCACAAAGTACCTTACCTACTAGTTTTAGACTTCTGAGAAAAGTTACTATTTACATTCCCAGTTTTGATAAATAACCCAACTTCCACGACTTGCAACACCAATAACATAAATAACGTTGCCAATTTTCAAGTTTTTATCAAGCGTATAAATTTCCTTTAAACCGCGCAAAACCGCCGTGATTTCGAGATATCATTCGATTGTAGACCTTACGCGATTGAATATAAAATATTCATTTTCATTCGAATAGTAAATTGTTACGAACGCGAAGTTTCGTACCGTTTACGAAGTCGATTCGTCAAGTTCAGAAACTTTTTAGTATAACATATGAGGAAAACTTCTAACCATCATACGATATTGTAGGCAAGGAGCGGAGAGTTTTCACAGCGAATAAGTATTAAAAATATTTAACCATGGTAATTTTCACTGGTTCAATCAAGGCGGAAAGTTCACCATCTAAATTACTTGAATTCTTTTTTAACACTGAGATTTACAGAGAACATAGTAATAATTGTGAGTTTATTAGAAGATATTGTCTCCAAAAGTCCATTTGTTATTGTGTTAAATAGAACAGAGGCTATATACATACACGACTTAAATCGGTATTGCATCATAAGCATGCATTTTAGGTCTTTTTCAGGACCACCGATGCGTTGAGACGCGTGGGGCGTTGGGAAATTAATACTATGTAGGTAGCGAATATGCGCGAGACAAGATTATTCCATAAACATGATCACATGGCATGGTCTAAGAAAACAAGGTCTGCCGATCCGGGTGGCGTGTCACCCGTACGTCAAAGTCGAGTTGCCATTTTATTGCAATAAAACAAAAATGAAGGAAATATTCTGCCGTTATAATGCAACATAAATTATTTGCGCATTACAATTGGCATTTACTTGTTCAAGCACATAAAATGGGACAGAGGTTAATTCAAATGAACGTAATAATTTTTCGAAACACACAGGATACCTACATGGGGGCTCGGGGATTATTTTAATACACCACTTGCAACACACAGAAGTGCGAATGACGTTAGGGTTACACCCACACTACAACAATACCTGACTGTCATACCTGGCGAAGTATATTATTGTATCATGATCACATAGTATCGACACTGTTTAATTTTGTCGCTTCGCCGGTTCCTAGAGGTTAGGGTTTTGTACCTATTATCTCTGAACTAGAGGCGTTAGATTTTCGTGAACAACACGCCCCGTCATCTCGATTAGTCTCGACTGTAACGAACCAACACAACGCGGTTATGCATAAATCCATATTAATATTATAAATGCGAATGTAACTCTGTCTGTCTGTCTTCTACCTCTTCACGCTTCAACCGCTAGACCAATTTGGATGACATTTTGTATGGAGATAGTTGGAGTCCCGGGAAAGGACATAGTCTACTTTTTATCTCCAAATAACGCATAGTTCCCGCAGGAGCGCGATAACCGCATTCCACGCGGGCGAAGTCGTGGGCAGAAGCTAGTAAGTAATAAAAATATCAATTATTTGATAACCTACTTACGAAAGAAAAGTATAATGTTGTAATTTAGCTCTTGGTCCATGTATGAGAGATGAATCTCATGATACAAACATTTGTGCTCGATAAGTTTATCTGGGATGAGGGGGAATGGCATTAATCACGCAACTTCTAATACGAGAAATACCAGAACATACCGAGTTCTGTTCTGATTAAGTAACTAAATGTTGGTAAGGCAGATCACAAATAAATAAATGGAATCGTATTTGGAAGACCTTTTAATTTAACGGAAAGCAAAACTTCTATCCAAATCCTATCACCTTTTTACGTCGCACTGTTGGGCATAGGCCGCATAGTCCCCAAAAAGTAAAAAAAAACGGCCAAGTGTGAGTCGGACTCGCGCACGAAGGGTTTTGTATCTATAAAAATGGCAAAAAATCATGTCTGTTGTGTGGCAGCCTCATTAAACATTTATTTTATTCTGTTTTTTATTATTTGTTGTTACAGCGGCACCAGAAATACATCATCTGTGAAAATTTAAACTGTCTAACTATCACGATTCATGAGATGGTGACAGATAGACCTTTGGGTACGGAACCCTAAAAAGTAGACAAAGTCTTATAATTTCTACGCAGTTGAACTGTGACCATTAAATTAGTAGTAAATCATGTGCGTAGGTAAATTTTAATTAAATTCCCCACACGTAAACTTCTGAGTCTAGTCAATTTACATAATTATAAACCCCGATCCTCAATTATAAATTCAATCAAAATGATTGACGGCCAAATAGGGATGACGACAACTTTTTTCCCTTAGTCTATCAGGAAGATTATTGAAAAATATTGGACACGTATTTTTTCTTTTTTCACGTAATCAAACTTATACGGAGATATATTGAGTTGAAATGTCGCGTGACGTCACGGTTAGGTACGATTTATACCTAACGGTGACGTAGTTAGCCCCCACTCTCCAACTTTTACTGCGTTTTAACTTAGTCATTCTTTGTTAATTTGATAAAACAAAAAATAAGTGTCTAATATTTTTTTATTACCTGACTGACGGACTAATTAGAATTTCGATTTCTTCACCCCTGTCGTCATCCCTATTGGTCCGGTTGATAGTGCCTGCCTTCTGTTTCGATGGTCGCGGGTTCGAGTCCCGCTCGGGGCAAAGTTTGTATCATGAATTGATGAGCACGAATGTTTGTACTCGACGCGTGGATGATGTTTAGTATTTATATATACGTATTTATCTATATAAGTATTTATATCGTTGTTAGCAGTTCTAGCAGGTCAATAGCTATTTGTGATAGTCCCAGGATATTAAATTATTATTATTATAATTAAATATCTTAACTGAGATCTTGAAAAGTTGAATATTGAAACTGAACTGATATTTTTTATAACGTGACAATTAATGTAGGTACCAAAAAGATAACTTTTTCCTTTTAAATAATAAATAATAATAAATATCTTGGAACATTTCACACAAATTAAGCAAAGCTTGTACTATGGGTGCTAGACAACGATATAAATATTTATATAGAGAAATACATACATATATAAATACTAAACACCCATGACTCGAGTACAAACATTTGTGCTCATCACACAAAGTTTGCCCCGAGCGGGATTCGAACCCGCGACCGTCGGAACAGTGGGCAGGGTCACTACCAACTGAGCCAAACTTGTCGTCAAGTTTTTTAGAGAAACTTCTCGAAGTTTGCAAACTTGCACCGGGACGGGACTGTAATGAGTTCGTGAAGAATGATTAACTTCCTCTTCAATTTTCCAATATGAATTAAGAAACCTTAAGGCGCCTGCTAATATTTAAATTGCATTTTGTAAATGTAGTTTTTAATTTACATATTAATTAAAACAGTCTAGGTAATGAGGTAAATTACTATTTTATTACCAAACATGTACTCGAACTAAAATGGACTCGAAAAAAAAAAATACCTGCACCAATGATTTTTATACTTAGGGATAGGCCCATCCGAACATTCAGTCACCACTTTCTTCATACAACGAAATACAGCGCCGTCTGGTGGTCAACTGCATGAACTACGAGAATGTTTTGCGCGCCATAACCTCGCAGTGACGTAACGAGAGGTGTTGCTGACTTTTTTATTTTATTCAGTATAAGCGACGTGAATGCTGTAATATCCTTTTTTCTAATAAAACATGATTCATAAATCAACTTTTGTTTATTTATTGACATAATAATTATTTATTTATATTTTCTTAGAAGTCCAAATTAAACATCTCACGTGAAATTCTTCATGTGTAAAGATGACGTCCTTACAAGGTTACTTTAACAAGCAGTCTCCGTAACTATGGCAACTCCGTAACATGGCGTAAATATGGCGACGTCGTCTCATAAATTTATTGTTAACAAAAATATTTCGATTGATGGAATAAACACAAGGTAATGTTAATCACCGATGAAACGATATTTCATGACACTTTTTCACTTTGCCTACGTGATTTCTGCAGCCTTTTATCACGCAAGTCGGCATATTTTAAGGGTTGCGTATATGTTGTTTGACATCCGCACGCGCCGGTGTCTCGCTGAGCACTGTGTCACGATTGGTGACCAAACTTGGATTGGGCAATTTTGGGCACCAACAAAGTGGGGTTATATGTCATGTGCGTAGACCCGGTCTATACGAAGTATTATATATGTCTATGACCTGCACATATTTTTTGCTATTTTGATATACCCAGTGTCACCCTCACAATTAAGACGAATCTAACGACACCTCGCATGCTAAAATCCATCAAGCCATTTAGGCTACAGAGTGTGCCAAAGAAATATAATATAAACATACATATACACTCGAAAAACATAACCCTCCTTCTAGCGCAGTCGGGTAATAAAAAATAGCTCATTTGACTAAATTGCCAAATCAGGTCTTACATTGTTAACTAATAAGAATTATTAGAACATAGAAACATAACATATTTTTTTGTAGAAAATTTACGATTAACTAGGGACTTACTTCCGATATTAAATGTCTACAGCTGTTTTATCGACCTACTTATTTCGAAGTGTCATTTCATAGTAGAAATTAAAGACATAGCGGGTAAAAAAATAAACGTCAATATGTATGCTAATAACTATTGTCAATAGTCTATTGATGATAAGTAAATATTAATGTGTTTAAATTGATTAATAAACATATAATTATAGGTATTTAAAAATAAAATAAAAATCATGAATAAAACATCGATAGTGATTAGCTACATAGATTGATTTCTATTTTAACATCCAATATGATACGTTGTCGATAAATTTTATATCGAAAGAAAGTCCTTAGAAATGACGTTATTGCCACAAAAACTTCGATGTCTGAAGGCCTATTTCCCCCACAAGATTTCAAGATAATGGCCGAACCGATTCAGCGACTATTAAAAAACCGGCCAAGTGCGTGTCGGGCCACGCGCAAATTATAGGGTTCCGAAGTTGACGATGCCCACAGTACCTTTCTAAGACTTACTAGCATCTAGCTAGCCTGTGGTTATGACGTGCCCGCCCGACGCGCCTGCCGCTCGAGAAAAATCATTGGTTTTTTAATCATTTCATAAGTTGGTCGACTATGACTCGTAAGTTTGTACAGCCTACTTAGCTGTGATAGTTTTCCTTTCAACTACGTTATATATGCCATAACCGTGATTTTTTTCAGCCATCCAAATACCACCATTTAGCTGGCAGGGGGGGGAGGACACGTGACTCTAACAAAAAATAGCACTTTAAAGCTTAATATTTCACAAACGCATCACTTAATCAAAAAATGGTTTTAACAAACCCACAATATTTTTTTAAGACCTATTCAACGATATGACGCACCATAGGGTACGCAAGAAAAAAAAATTACATCCCCACTTTACGAGTAGGGGAGGTACCCTATAAAAAAATATATTTCAAAATTTTATTGTACCACTTTGTCAGCGTAACTAATATGTATATTCATGCCAAATTACAGCTTTCTAGAACTAAGCATCTCCGAGCAATAGTGCGGACAGACGGACGGACGGACGGACATGGCGAAACTATAAGGGTTCCTAGTGGACTTCGGAACCCTAAAAAGGTAACCGACATACAAAAATTATCTTTCGTCTAGCAATTGCATAGCAGATTAAACGTAGTGTAGTTCTGCTACTCGACACCAGATGCGCTAGTAGTAGAGACAGATGTCATAAGTTTTCATAGATTATCCACTCCACATAATTAAATGTGGGTGTTTTGAAAAAATTCGGTAACTACAATGAGTTACCGGGGACTTTCACACGCCGAGGCAGTGTGCATGAGTAGAGGGCATCAAACCGGCGGCGCCAAACGCTAGCGCGTTCTAACAGACTACTAGCGCCATCTAGTTAGCGATGAGTAAACTACTCTGGTAATATGAACTTTTGTTACTGTTATTTAATAAAAAATGTAGAGAATAGTTTTGCATAAGCTATTATGTTTATTACAAATATAAAATACGGATAAATAAATACGAAATTATCGTGGAGAACAATTTTTAACCGACTTCAAAAAAAGGAGGAGGTTGTCAATTCGTCGGAATCTTTTTTTTAAATGTATGTACACCAAAAATAAATAGTAAGCGTGAACCGATTGGGATAATTCTTTTTTTGTTTGAAAGGTGGTACTTCCAAGTTGGTCCCATATTAATTTGGTTCAGTTCTGATGATGGGATCCATAAGAAAATGAGGAAACTCCTCAAAATTTGTTAGCACGTAGATGATTTTGGTGTCGATTTCAAAGTCTTCAGAATTACTTATGTATTTCTATAGTAATGTTTGGAAACTGTAGCCGAAAGAAAAAAAACCGGCCAAGAAGCGAGTTAAACTCGCGCAGAGATGGTTCCGACCCTTGATTATTTTCAATGACGTCATTTTCAAACCGTTTCGTAACCGTAAGCGCGTTCGTAAATCGCAGTCTGTCGGAGTTTGAAGGTGGTTTTTATTTTTTTATTTATTTAACTAAGTAACTATTATAGATTGTACGCGGGAGGCGCGGGCATGACCAATGATGGCATGACAATGAAAAATAGTATCTGTTAATTGTAACAGGTAATATTAATATAAGTATATTATATTAGTATGGCAATAAAAATATAAGTACCTAAATAAATAGGCAACACTTTATCCAATACCTAATAATAACGAAAGAAAGCAAAAAAAAACATTAAACCAATGTTTAATGCTTTTTTTTTCCTTTCTTCGTACTTTTTCGTACTTATATTTTATTGCGAACGATTACAATCAGACCACAAAATTACCGAATATTTTAGTAGCATACCTACCTACTTATTTTAAATATCACCTTAAAGACGTCCACCAGAACCCATAACATTATTTGTATTTCAATATTTCTCACCAAAAAAATCACGTACATACATGACTAACGGTCATTTTAATGGACCATAATATAAATCCAGGAAAGGGCGATTCCGTTCAGACAATGTAAATATTTGGTGGGGGTGTAATAAAAATGACGCATGCCCTTATAGGGTTGCGGAATTACCAGAATTGGGCCATTTTTCCCCAATGTAATCCAGCTTCGAACATTTGGTTAAGTTTGAAATATTTTTATTGGTGTTTAATTGTGTTACTGGAATTCTAGGCCGCAGCAACAGCTAAAGTAAACAAACATTATACACTTTGATTATAAAAAATACATGATTTCACCCACTACTTCGTCTGAACTGACGAATGGCGGTACATAGTGTTAGGTAGAGATCTTCTACTATCTAAAGTCCCGCGCCTTCACGTTTCAAAACGCTTCAATTTTTTTATTATTATTTAGAAAGCACCACCAACACTCAACGCATAGTTGATGGCTGTCTCAGCACGCACACATGTGTTGAGAGTGTTGGTGGTGCTTTTTAAATACATTGAAGCGTTTTGAAATGTGAAGGCACGGGACTTTAGAGAGTAGAAGATCTCTATGTACCTACTTATTCGACCGACAGCGCTATCTCTCGGCAACCTTGTGAAGTTTACAATCTATGTTCCAAATATCTAATCCCCATTCCAATCATTAAAATTGATCCAATCATTTTGACACGAAGGAAGGACAAATAAACAAACACATTTTCTTTCCCTACACGTTCTTAAAGAAACTTGCACTAGAGTTTTAAAGAATAACTAGGTTTACTATTCAAATCTTACAAAGTCTAGGCTATCTTATGGTACGGTAAATATTTAGAGTGAGTTCAGCAGCAGGCACCCCAGAGGCGTGTAAAGCCTTAGTTAAAACGTGCCTCGGGAGGTGTGGATGTCTAAGGCTTTGGAATAAAGTTATCGCTCTCATGGGACAAAGGTGTTTTAAAGTACCATGTTTCTAGATCCTATTAGTAAGTTAGGGGAGGAAGCCTTGAACGCGCTATTATTTTGTGAAATTGTTGGTAAGTTATCCTGCTCGGACCTTTGAGTTTACTTATGTGCGAAATTCAATTTGAATTTACTACAGGGGCTATACCTATTCGAAGTCTTAAAATAGGGATCTCCCTGTTCCCTATAGGATCGCTTACGCGTCGCGTGAACTTTAAGCAGGTAGATTTAAAGTTCAACTTGACGCGTGAGCGATCCTATAAGGAACAGCGAGATCCTTATTTAAGACTTCGAATATAGCCCCTGATGTTTTTGGCTAAGGAAAACATCGTGAGGTAACCCTGCACGCATCAGCAAGTAATTCAAGGGTGTGTGTTAAGTCCCCAATTCGCTCAGGGCCCGAGTGGGGATTTATAGCTAAAACCCTCTCGCGATGACAGGAGGCCTGTGCCCAGCAGTGGGACGTAAATAGGATTTTGTGTGGTTTGGAATTTATGTGAATAAATAAATGGGCTTCTTTTTATTCACTCTTCTTTATCTGCAATTTCTTTGTTCTTTTTATTCCGCGGGATAATTTGCGGGTAACACTAACATCGTGCACAAAGATATATATATATATATATTTTACTAGCCTATTTGAATGTCCTACTGCTGGGCAAAGGCCTCTCCCGTGACCTTCCAACTCCCCCTATCCTCGGCCTCGGCCATTGTAGGCCAGTTGTTGTTGAACGTGTCCAGGTCGTCCCGCCACCTGACGATTTTTGAGAAAATTGTATGTCCGGTTTTAACTCAAAAACTCGGACCTTTTATCCCGGAAAAACGCATAGTTCCCGCCCGCGGGAACGCTAATACCGAATGCCACGCAGACGAAGTCGCGGGCAGAAGCTAATAAATAATGAAAAATCAATGCACTGTCTTCCATCTACTACTACTACTACTACAACAGCCTATTTACGGCCCACTGCTGGGCACAGGCCTCCTCTCATCACGAGAGGGTCTGGGCTATAGTCTTCCATAATATTTATGTATTTATTTATCTATTTTCCTGCATTTTTGACGTGATAACGTCTTATAAATTGATGAACGCCGGCTGCGCCTAAGAAAAAACATGCCGCAATGTTTGTCCATGGCGATGTATGGCCTACGTACCTAATGGGACATATTCATTAATGTTTTCTTATGACGTTATCACGTAAAATTATCTACTACTACTACTACTACAGCCTATTTTGTGTCCCACTGCTGGGCACAGGCCTCCTCTAATCACGAGAGGGCTTGGGCCACAGTCCCCACGCGGGCCCAGTGCGGATTGGGGACTTCACACACATCTTTGAATGACTTCGCAGATGCGTGTAGGTTTCCTTACGATGTTTTCCTTCACCGAAAAGCTCAGTGATTAACTCAAATTGAATTTCGCACATAAGGAAACTTAGAGGTGCGAGCCGGAATCGAACCCCCGACCCTCTGCATGAGAGGCGGTAGGTCGAACCACTAGGCCACCACGGCTTTAAAATTATCTATATATACATATATGTATATAACAAGAAACTGACTGACTGACTGACTGATCGATCAACGCAGAGTCGAAAGTACTGCTCGTACAGAGCTGAAATTTGGCATGCAGGTTCCTTAGCGAACGTAGGGGAGCACTAAGAGAGGATTTCCCGAAATTCCCACGGGAACGGGAAAAAACGGAATTTTTCATTTTAATATTTCTGCGCATACGAAGTTGCGGGGAAAAGCTAGTCATCCATAAACCAACTTTATAGACAACCGATTCTTTTTCTACCGTAAATGCGAAACTATAGAAGACAGTACTTATTACCAAGTTTTGGTGAGTTTGTGTTAGTAGTAATGCAGAGGACAGCGCAAAAGTTTCTTTGACACTAAACTTCTGAAACTTGTAATAACAAGATACTCGTACTAGGCACTAGGCACTCTAGTGGGAAAGTCGTGGTGGCCTAGTGGTTCGACCTACCCGCCTCTCATGCAGAGGGTCGGGGTTTCGATTCTGGCTCGCACCTCCTAGTTTACTTATGTTCGAAATTCAAGTTGAATTTACCACGAGCTTTTTGGTGAAGGAATACATCGTGAGCACACCTGCACGCATCTGCGAAGTAATTCAAAGATGTGTGTGAAGTCCCCAATCCGCACTGGGCCCGCTTGGGGACTATAGCCTTCTCTCTCGTGACAAGAAGAGGCCTGTGCCCAGCATTGGGACGCAAATAGACTAAGTAGTAGTAGACAATCTAGTAGGTTCAAATTGTTGAGGAATCCTAATTCGATATAAAATTATAACAAGGTCGATTGAAAATACTTGAATTTTGTACTTTTAATTTTCAAGTTTCAGACGCGATTCTATTACTACTACTACAGCCTATTTGCGTCCCACTGCTGGGCACAGACCTCCTCTCATCACGAGAGGGTTTGGGCTTTAGTCCCCACGCGGGCCCAGTGCGGCTTGGGGAATTCACACACATCTTTGAATTACTTCGCAGATGCGTGCAGGTTTCCTCACGATGTCACTTCTTCTACAGACTTATTATTAGTATAGAGTATAGATAATGAAGCTGCAGATGGAATGCCTCCATGCCAGTAGTTCACCGGCTCCCTTATCCACTTACATGATCTGCTAATTAAAGCCAGATTAGGTGAGTACTATACGTGATTAGTAGTTTGATAATTCAATAAAAAAATGATGTAAGTAAGTAGGTATGTAGAAATTGTTATAGTACGCGAGCTCACAGGCGCAGCTGCTAATGACCGCGTGACTTTGCAGTTATAAAAATAATGGTCTATCTACTCTACGAGACAATGCTGTTTCTATTACTCATTTCCAGGTGTTCATTGTTTAAATCATTTCGGTTTTGCGGGTACTGCACCTTACCTACCTACTCAAATATAATTAACTGGTACATTCCACTAAAATAATAGTACATTACTGCAGAGACCAGTAAGTAAGCCATACTGGCCAAGTATGATATTGACGGACCGAGGCGCCAGCCGAGGTCCGGCTACATACGCGGCCAGTATGGCTCTTACGGTCGAGGCAAGTATAGTGCTTTTCTCAAAAATGAAACACGAATAAAAGACAAAAACTATGTTTTACTCAAAAATCCCGCCTTAGCTCTAGCGCCTAGCCGACTGTCATTACGTTTTTTTTTTATAAAGACTGCGTTTAGGTATTTGCACTGAGTTAATTGCACTGTTGCCAATCTCATTTTTTATTGGTAATATTTCATATTTTTTACATTGTAGAACTAATGTTCATGATTTTAACTTTAACTCAGACCTCTTTTTTATAATATAAAACAGGTATTCCGAAGTAAACAATTATCTTAACTGTTTCCGCCTTTTTACACAGTACAATTGTGAATTAAACGCAGCATGCAAACGTTCCGCGCACAAACCTTGTCGATAGGTTTTTTTTTAAATATTGGATCATGTGTTTTTTATACGTACTGCCTATTGCGCTGACCTATTTTAGTTTTTTATTGTTCTTAGTGAATATAATCAAACATTTTGTCATGTGCAAAATAAAAAGTACGTATACTTTAATAAATATGTAAATTTAAAGTGAAATATCGTTCAAGGTAATTAATTTTTATCCTTTATCTATTTTAAATTTATATACGACCTCAGCACCTAATCCTTTGTATTGGTTGGTGGCGATGTAAAAATGTGCTTCGAAATTCAAATAACATGATACGTAATGGAATTACATACGTACTTACTGGACAATTATTGATTCCAAATTCAAAATCTCGCTATTTACTGGACACTTCCAATAAGCATTCGGTATGACCTACTTACTGGATGCTTTTTAGCGATGTTATGGCAACATTACATAGCATTTTTGAGAAAAATAAATATCTTGGGACATTTCACACATATTGACCTAGCCCCAAACTAAGCAAAGCTTGTACTATGGGTGCTAGACAACGATATTATGCTGAGTGGCACCCTGTTTGACACCGTTCGGCACAGCGTTTTTATGTACTTTTATTTTCTTTCTGTGTTTTTTTCTCATGTATTATCATCTGTGTTCGTTTGTATCTCTGTGTCGTCTGCTTGTCAATAAATGTATTCTATTCTATTATGTTCTATATAAATACTTATATAGAGAAATACATACATAATATATAAATATTAACATCCATGACTCGAGTACAAACATTCGTGTTCATCACACAAAGTTTGCTCCGAGCGGGACTCGAACCCGCGACCATCGGAACAGAAGGCGGGGTCACTACCAACTGGACCAATCCGGCCGTCACTACTGTATTCATTTGAATTAAAACATTGCAGCAGCAACAGGACTGATGGCCGATGGCGCCAGAAAATTCTCTCGTCCGCGTACTGGGAGACGAGTTTGTCGGTATGCCTCCAACAAAATGGAGCGTTGACTTGGTAAATGCCTCAGTAATGCGGTAGCACAAGACCTGTGGCGAGCCTTGGAGGAGCCTTTTGGTCTAGCAAAGGACGTCTTTCCACTGGCACGATGATGATGAAAACATGTCAATAAAGATAAAACTACCACTACCCCAACAGAGTATGTCTACTTCTGGGCCGTGTCCGAATTTGAAGCCCCGAACCTCTGCAAACTGCTAGGCTATCATTTACGTCCCACAGCTAGGCACAGGCTTCCTTTATGTTTCTCCTGTTTAAGGCAGGTGCATCAAGGCATAAGCAAGTCTTTCTATCGAATATAGTTAAAATGCCTAGTTTACTTGTAGCTGTTAGCCGTAAATTTTCTTAGGAAAGTCAAGAACTAGGTCGGATCTCGTAAATACGAAAGGCGAAGTTTTGTCGCAGGTGGTTTCACAAAAATCGATCTCCATAGATAAACTAGGCGATGGTTCTGGGAATAATGTGTCAAGCCAAGATAAGCTAACTTCAGACGCAATACAAAGACAATAAGGTCTAGATTCTGGTTTGTATAAGCATCGGAGCAAAAATGTTTAGACAAGATTCAACCGGATGGGAAATACGATTTGGATATTTTTTCTTTCTATTATTAAAAACGTTTAACCATTCTTAAAATTGGCAAATAACCACACAGGGATCTCGCTGTTCCCAAAGGATCGCTCAAGCGTCAAGTTAAACTTTAAATCTAGCTGCTTGAAGTTCACGCGACGCGTGAGTGATCCTATAGGGGATAGCGAGATCCCTATTTAACGCTTCGAATATAGGCCCAGCTCACATGATGGCGAGTGGTCACTGTCGCCCATGGACATAATCAATCATAAGATTACGAATGCGTTGAACCCAAGACTTAAATTGACTTCCTTAATTACAGTAATTTCACCAGCTGTCTTACCTCCTTTTCGGGACACAACAGTGCGAGCAGAGCTAAGTGGGAGTTGCTTGTAGCCATCCAGACTTACCTTGCACCAGGACTTTAAACCGGGAAGTAAGTAATTCAAAAGATGAAGGGATAGAAATACTGATATCTATTACGTCACACCAGGCCGAAAAGCGGGATTTACCGCCCTTGGACGCTACGAAAAATCCCTCTTCACGGCCAGGTGGTGACGTAAAATCGTATACTAACCACGGGCGGTCGTAAAGAAATCCTCAGACCGCTAGATTATAGCCCTCGCCTCCGGCTCGGGCCTCAATTACCCGCGATCTGAGACTTTCTTTACTTGACCGCCCTAGGTGTGTAATGTACTATTAATTTGACCGCTGATGCTACGAGTCTTCTAGATACTTCTTCATCATCATCATCAATCATCATCATTTCAGCCGATAGACGTCCACTGCTGGACATAGGCCTCCCCCAAAGCGCGCCACTCAGACCGGTCCTGTGCCACCCGCATCCACCGCGTTCCCGAGATTCTAGATACTTGTTCGTTTTAAATTGTTGTAGCTAACTACTACCACTTATACAGCCTATTTGCGTCCCACTGCTGGGCACAGGCCTCCTCTCATCACGAGAGGGTTTTGGGCTACAGTCCCCACTCGGGCCCAGTGCGGATCGGGAACTTTACACACATCTTTGATTTACTTCGTAGATGCGTGCAGGTTTCCTGAAAAGTTTAGTGAATTTCGCACATATGTAAACTTAGAGGTGCGAGCCGGAATCGTACCCCCGACCCTCTACATGAGAGGCGGTAGGTTGAACCATTAGGCCGGCAAAAAAAACTGACTAAATCATTTATAAAATCCAATGACCATTTGAACTTTTTACGTTTGATATTTCGAGATAGATAACGGGTATCAAGGTAAGTAAAATAAAATAGGAATCTCAGGGTCCATTTTTTAATGTCGTTTCCAACTTCCGGCCTGTGGTATGAGATGAAAGGAAATGAAATCTGTATTTGATACGATATGATATGAGATAAGATATATGAGCAAACAAAGCCCTTATCTATCCATAATACTTATTATTCATGTATATAATATGTAATAATTGTAATAATCTGCGATCAAACGGTTTACGTGAATAAATATTATGATAGTAGCAGAGCTGTCCGCGCGGCCTTCGTACCGCCTTAGATTTTTTTTTATATAGGATTAGGTTTTTAGGTTCTATGGGGGTCTCCCTCTGTCATAAGTCGATTTAGGAACCTCTCCTACTATAGTTAGTTATTTTTTTATACCGTCTCAATTGAAAGCGATAACAATTAATAATTTAACATTATTAAAGTCTATGGTTACCTTTTTCGCGTGGGTTTACCTGGGAATGGGAATCCCTTGTTAATGGGTGCTCAACGTCAATTAATTTTAATCCTTGCTTAGGGGCTCACTAATTATCGTTTTATATTGTTTCAGCTTGTTGAAAAGCGGCTTAACGAAATTATTGATTGTTTCGGAAAACTTCGAAGCACGCCAACATTATTCAGTGATGTTCGAATTTGTGTATTGTTAACTGACCAATACAAAAAATGCTGAATAATTTTAAGTTTAGACTTCCAAATAATTCTTGAAAACTTTACCTATCCTATACCATTGATAAAAAAATTATTAAAAAAAATTAACTAAACATGTCAAATAAACATTTTCGAAGAAAAGGCCCAGCGAAGTCGACACCCGTTTTTGGGTTCCTCAAACGAAACTTACCCCTCGGCTGGCGAACTTCGCGAAGTTGGCCAATTATAACTTCTCTACTTTTCCGCGGACACAATGGATTCGGTATAATACCAGTGAAACCACTTCCAAGAATGAAACTGGAACTCACCGATAACAATAACACGCTTTATAATTATATACTGGTATTCATAAATATACATTTATGTATATACATTTGTATATACCTAAGTAATTCTTATTAGGTAGGTGCCCTTGTAAACATATACAATACAATAGATACCCTTTATTAAGGCCGTTCCTATACCCAGCTCAGCCGTCACTGTCACTCGTGCAACGAGTGAAAGAGAAAGCGCTACGCACAGAACGCCCGATTTAGTTAGTTTTTAACGCGTTTTAATTTCTATAAAAAAACCGTCTAAAAACATGGCATTTATAAAGCTGTTAATGTATGCATATAATATGGATAATAGTCATATTAAATTTAGTTTTACACTGTTTGATATAACTACAGCCTGCGTCCGAGTTAGAGGTTGCTTTGGAATTAAATTTAATCGAGCGAAGTTTCGTGAAACGTATATAATCAAACATAACATATGTTTTTATCATATTTTTAACTTTTAACATTTCTTAGATGAGCAATTTGACGATGCTGGGTCAGGGAACGGCCTTAAGATTATGTAACTTGTACGGGTCTTACTTGTCACTTTTTTGAGAATCAATAAAGAAATTCCTTGTTATTATAGTTATCTTCTAGAACAAGTCTTCGGCATCGCAAACCAATGACCAAACGCAGTACCACGCCTGTATACTTTTGGGAATTTGTTTTTAGACCTTGATCCCTATTTTAAGATTTCGAATATAGCCCACTATATAAGACGAAACGTGAAATAATGTCACTTAGTTGAGCAGTGCCTTGGGCTATCTGATACCTACTCATCTATGTGATGGTACCAGCCGATGCCCGCAACTTCCACCCGCTTAGTTTAAAAATTTGCGTAATCCGCGATGCTACTATCCTATGCTATATACTATGAAGCCGTGGTGGCCTAGTGGTTTAACCTGCCGCCTCTCATGCAGAGGGTCGCGGGTTCAAAACCGGCTCGCACCTCTGAAACTATTTATGTGCGAAATTCAATTTGAATTTACCACTGAGCTTTTCGGTGAAGGAAAACATCGTGAGGAAACCTGCACGCATCTGTGAAGTAATTCAAGGATGTGTGTGAAGTCCCCAATCCGCGCTGGACCCGCGTGGGGACTATAGTCCAACCCTCTCGTAATGAGAGGAGGCCTGTGCCCAGCAGTGGGCCGTAAATAGGCTGTTGTAGTAGTAGTAGTAGATGCTACTATACTTGCTCGCAGGACTGATGGCCGATAGGGCAAGAAAGTCCTGGAGTGGCATCCACGAACCGGTAGACGAGCTGTCGGTAGGCCTCCAACAAGATGGAGTGACGACCTTGTAAAGGTCGCGGGAACGCGGTGGATGCGAGTGGCACAGGACCGGTCTGAGTGGCGCGCCTTGGGGGAGGCCTATGTCCAGCAGTGGACGTCTATCGGCTGAAATGATGATGATGATGATCCTACTATAACATATAGATGGTTTTAGATATAGAAGTATTTAAAAACTGGTTTGACCCGAGGGAAACCCGTTCCCGTGGAAATATCGGGATATATTATTCCCCTAGGCCTATGTTATTCCCAAGGTCTCAAACTATCACCACACCATATGTCATCCAATCGGTCCCGATGTTGCGATGTGAAGGAAGGAAAAACAAACAAGCAAATTTTCACAATTATAATATTAGTATAGTAAGGATTAGTATGGATGTAATGTATTAGTATGGATAATTAACTACTACTACAGCCTAATTGCGTCCCACTGTTGGGCACTGGCCTCCTCTCATCGCGAGAGGGTTTGGGCTATAGTCCCCACGCGGGCCCAGTGCGGATTGGGGACTTCACACACATTTTTGAATAATTTTTGGATAATTAACAAATGATTTGAATTCCCTGTTACATAACTCTGTTTTAAATGTACTATTTTAGGGTTTTATATATTACACAAATTAACAACGTTTAGAAATGACCGGGTTTCTAAATGATAAGCGGACAGTTTACTTAATTCATTAAGTAAGTACAGGTCTACACAACTTAGAAGGCGCGTGGATTAAGCAAAAATAGACTCTGTGTCGACGGCTTAAGTGACTCGTCGCGCGCCTTCTAACTTGTGTCGTGCTTTAAACCAGTAGAGATCTTCTACTATCTAAAGTCCCGCGCCTTCACGTTTCAAAACGCTTTCATCCAACTTTACTCCAGTTCATTATATCAAACAGTGTAAAACTAAATATAACAGAAAAAATATCCATATTTTTTGCACACATTGACAGCTTTATAAATGCCATGTTCGATATTTTTATAGAAATTAAGACGCGTGAAATACTAACTGCATCGGGCGTTCTGTGCGTAGCGCTTTCTCTTTCACTCGTCGCACGAGTAACAGTGACGGCTGAGCTGGGTATAGGAACGGCCTTAAAGTAATAGATTTACATTAGGTAAGTACTGTCACAGTGTGACTCGACTGTGTCAGAACTATTTAGGTTGTTGCACTGCACTGTTCCAAAATAAGGAAGCCGTGGTGGCCTAGTGGTTCGACCTACCGCCTCTCATGCAGAGGGTCGGGGGTTCGATTCCGGCTCGCACCTCTTAAGTTGACTTATGTGCGAAATTCAATTTGAATTTACCACTGAGTTTTTCGGTGAAGAAAAACATCGTGAGGAAACCGCGAAGCAATTCAAAGATGTGTGTGAAGTCCTCAATCCGGACTGGGCCAGTGGGACGCAAATAGGCTGTAGTAGTAGTAGTAGTCCCAAAATAGGCAGGGAATCAAAAAAATGCTTCAATGCAGCTATTCTTAACCACCACCACAATCGTCACAAAAACACTTACTTACCTACACCACTAACGGGTACACCACTTACGGCACAAGACCTCTCAAAATCAGCTCAAAAAAGGTTTTAATTCCCATTAGAGCCTGATAAAGGACTTCATAAAGGTACGTCAGATGCCTACGCTGTTTTTGGGTATAAATAGCAAAGGCCCATTGGTCTATAATAAGTAATAACATATGGACGAACAGTGCCTAACAGAATATGTCAAAATATATGGAGCAAACTGACAGAAATTACGTTCCAATCTGCTAATAACGCCTCTTTATAACGAAGGCCAAACGGATGCCCTAGCTGTTCGGGCACCCGTTTTGTTGAAGCCATTTTTCTCTTGCTGATTGTGAATCCTCTGAAATGAAATAAGAGGTGCGCCTAGATTTAATACGTCCGGCCCGGTTCGACTACGCGAAAAATAACGCTTTCGTTATTTTAAACCTTTTAGTTTCTTATAAATCTTTTGAAAAATAAATTGGACTCCATTCCCGGTGGAAAGCTTTTCAAGGCATCCCTAAGCTGTTTCCAACGTGGCGCCCGAAAACCGTTTTCAACTTCAAAACAGCAATAGGAAATAAACGAAGTGCTTACAGACTACAGTACGCCGCAGGCTTTACAAAAACTTCTATCAACAACACGTCAAGTAGGTATACGGCATTCGCTTGAACCTTAGTGCCATTCGTGCCATTTATAGGGCCGAACAATGAAAAATTCAATTCAAAATTCAAATATTTATTCAGCAAATTGGCCACATAGGGGCACTTTTACACGTCAGAAAAAGAATTTACCAGCGCTTCCTAGACCCATTGCTTGAGAAGAAGCGCCGCAACAAACTCAAGCAGAAGGCCTTTTTTCGAAATTTACATTACATGTATAGAATATACATATAGGCACGTACTAAAATTACATTGAAGGGATGTATAGTCCCTAACTTAAACTTAAATCTAAGATCTTAGAGATGTATAGTCTCCAAGGGTCCAGAAAAAAATATATATGGAGATGGCCTCCATTCTCAAAATGTCAAGAAATAATGAAATACATCATGTATAAAAGAGTTCATTACTACATGTCAATAAGAACATGATGAGGTCTCTCGCTTAAAATGTTTGACTTAGTAATATACTTAAAGCTAAGTAATGATTATTTTTAAACGTCTTTGCATATGAATATGTCAAAATATATGGAGCACACTGACATTAGACAATACTTTCCAATATGCTAATAACGCCTCTTTATAACATGTGTCAAGATAAATATTTTACACAAAAGTAAACCTAACATTATAAGACTTAAGTGTCAAATTTAAAGAGCGCCAAACGGAAGCATAATTTGTACCGTAATGTTGGTTCTTAATTGAAAATAATTTTTTACATATCATTATTTTACGGATTTTTTTTGTAACTACCTACTTACCAGTTTCTGTCCAATTCTGAATTCCGATAAAAAGTAAGTAGTATTTGTTGTTTCCCGTAACTCGAAATATTTACAAAACTCATCTAAATCGGTCCAGCGGTTGAAGCATAAAGAGGAACAGAGACGGAGAGACAGACAGAGTGACTTCACCACAGAATAAGTTCAGTAGTAGTACTCTTTCGCATTTATAATATTAGTATTATGGATATCTTAGGCAGAAACTACCTGTTTCAGTCAAATTGTACACTGTTATTTTTATTAATTTTATTTTGTTTAATATCCACGTCAAGTTTTAAGTAATGTTCAATGGAGCTAAGATTTGATGTGTTTATTTTATTCACAATTATGTCTCGTGCTTGAATAATATCAGTCAATCAAACAGTTTCACTATACAGCCAGCAGCAAAAGTAGGTGAGCAATTGAAGGGAGCAAAATACATACCTACACTTTCTCTTGTTTCCCAGAATCTATTAGGTCCTAGGTAATAACAGCCTTGCTCTTCAATTGTCCTAAAACTTCGGCTCCGCATTTTACTCAAACCACAATGTAACGTATATTGTATAACTGAGGAGGGGATATCTTTGCGAGGATTATGAAGGATTAAGTGCGTGTGGATTGCCTGCTTCAGCTTATTTCCGTTACGAACATAAAACTTGTGAAATACAATAGGATGTATACATCGCACTGATTAAAATAACCACAGTAGCTTACCATCGCACCTCAAGGAAAGCTTTTTACCTCTGAGGTGATTCCAAAATTGTGCCCTAGCCGTTCCCTCCTCTTCTTCTAATTATTATTTTTACTCTTTTACTATTCGGTGTTATGTACGGCTCTGGAATTGTCTTCCGGTGGATCTTCTATCTCTATCTATTAATTATTAGCATTATTTAAAAAAAATGAAGGGGAGCTGCTATATTTTTAGATATTAATAAAAATCATTATAACCTTATTGTTAGGCGTGCGCAATCTCTCGCTGTCTTCGAAAACAATCTTATGGATTATTTCTTATCACTAGTTATTTGAACTTTTCTTCTCCGTTATTTAGTTTTCAATGGTTCTTCGTAGGTACATCAAGGTCCGATGAAAGTACCTTCAGATTTTTGGGTCCTTGCGGATACGACCCATCGGGATTCTGTAATACGTTATTAGTACTTTCTTCCCCTCTCCATGCATCATTGCTTCCGCCACCTTCACTAAGCCTGGGTTGATTCAAGCACAGTTGACGGAGCCCTGGTTGTTAAAAATGGCCGCCGTGCTGTCATTTCATACAGAAACGTCGTTTTGTCCCATAGTAAGTAAAATATTTAACGTTAACTTTAACGGACGGTTCGAATCAATCTACTCAAATAGGTACTTGAATGATAGAGTGCAATGGTAGTGCTTTGATATGCCCTGGTTCAGAGTAACCACGTCACAGAAGTCTCTAAAGCTTCGTATTTTTCTTTACTGTTAATAGATAAAATATCCCAATATCTCATTGCTAAAAAAATACCACGTGGATTAATAATACTCGTAGGTAATAAAAACCCATCAGAATAGCCTGCAATGTTCCCTTTGATGTTAATGTCCTCTTCTTATTACTTACCTATCTGGAACATTCCAGATAGGATTGGGTGCCAACTTCTGGATATCAAGATACGCTTTGAGTAGTTTCGCAGAATATAATATACCAACACGTGATTTTTTAAAGTCCGACTTAGAGAGCGGTTCAATAAACCATCTTCAAAATTAAAAAAAACTAACAACAAAAACCGCCATCCGAATTTCAAAAATGCAATGCGAGTAAAAATGGAACGCGAATCGACGATTCCCACAGACAAAAAGAACAGGTGGAATAGCCTTTTCAAAACCTGTACAGACCTGTTGCTTTCCGTTTGTACTATCCTTGCGTGGCCTTAATCCGTTTAGTTACGGGTGGTATTTGTTTAATGAGTCTTATCGCGGTTTCATTGTCAAGTTTGTCGAACAATGGTAGGTGATTAACAGCACTAACACTAGGTGTGCGATGTCGATTTAGTGTTAGTATTCAGTTAACGTTGAGCCGTCGGTGGAGAAAGTTCGTGCATTCGTTTAGTGTCTTATTAGCTAGTGTTGTGATTGTTTTTGGATCTTATGCGTCAGGTAACTGGCTGGTTTCACTACTTTTTATTAGAATAAGTTTTATATTTAAAATTTGATCGTTTTCTTAGACTTGTCGTCTTTATTTTGAGTGTTAAATCAATTCTTTAAATTTTATTAAATGGCATTCAGCCATTATTTAATAACATAGTTAATTACAATTATTTTGTAAATGACTCGGTTGAAATTATTATATTTTTAAATGCTAATTTAGAATTTCGTGTGATTTACTGATTATGTGATCACGCATTTTTGCGCATGTTGGTATCCATATTAATATTATAAATGCGAAAGTAACTCTGTCTGTCTGTCTGTCTGTTACCTCTTCACGCTTCAACCGCTGGACCAATTGAGATGAAATTTGGCATGCAGATAGTTGTGGTCCCGGAAAAGGACATACTTTTTATCCCGGAAAAAGGCATAGTTCCCGCGGGAACTCGATAACCGAATTCCACGCGGGCGAAGTCGCGGGCAGAAGCTAGTAATATTATAAATGCGAAAGTAACTCTGTCTGTCTGTCTGTTACCGCTTCAACCGCTGGACCAATTTGGCTGAAATTTGGTATGGAGGTAGTTGTTGTCCCGAGATAGGACATAGGCTACTCTTTATCCCGAAAAAACGCATAGTTCCCGCGGGAACGAGATAACCGAATTCCACGCGGGCGAATTCGCGGGTAGAAGCTAGTTATACATAAAGTCGAATTTCACACAAGTAAATTTACACAAATATTTTATTGTACTTACTTAAGTAGTCTAGTAACTTTTTAGTCATTCATGGCGTACTTTACAACTGCTCGAGTAATTTTCCGAAACATGGTAAATAATAAATATCGTCATGAAGAAAAATCAACCTTATGAACTTAAAGCAAGATACTTTTTCACAAAATATAAGTTCAGGTAAACATTTCTGTTATTACCAAAGCGTTGCAATTCTTAACCGTAAACATGATGTAAAGAAAGAACGACCTTCAAAAGCCAGCAAGATGACAAGGTGGAATTTGCAATAATAATAATACAAGTAGGTAGGTAGGTACATGTTGAAATTCCAAACATTCCTTACTTTGACAGATGGTCGGTCCATTGACATTTATATATATTACCTATACCTAGGTATGCATGGCATGTAATGATCGAGACTCCTTTGTTTGGAGAGTAAAATTATACTAGACTAGCTTTTCCCCGCAACTTCGTATGCGCAGAAATATTAAAAAGTAAAATCCCGATTTTTCCCGTTCCCATGGGAATTTTGCAAAATCCTTTCTTAGCGGATGCCTACATCATAACATCTACCTGCATGCCAAATTTCAGCCCGATCCGTCCAGTGGTTTGGGGTGTGCGTTGACAGATCACTATATCAGTCAGTGAGTCAGTCACCTTTGAGTTTTATATATTTAGATTGCCCCGTGGCTTTGTTCGCGTAGAATGGTTACGAGAAAAGACACTTCTGGAGAAAGGCCAAAGAATGGAGTTTTGCTATAAAATTACCTATTAAACCAATATTCCTATAGTTATAACCCACGTTTAAAGGTTTAAGGTAATAGTTGTAAGTTCATAAATATAACCAGTAATAAAGTCATTTTTGAGTTTTCATAGTATTCAAATTACAAATTCAATTGAAGGACCTACTCTAGCTAGGTATGCTTCTTTACATATGTTATGGTTGTGCAATGTAATTCAGTTAGTTCAGGTGTTTCAACGTAATTTCATACCTACCTATGTTTATATTTTAAAAACCGTTTGCACGGTAAAATAAATTAGTGAACCTATAGGTAGGTAATTTAGATTACGCACTACTTAACGAAACAAAAACTCTTAATTTAATATTTTTGTAGTGAAAACGTTAATTAAAAACGTCAAACTCAAAAACATATTATTAATGTTTATAAATGTAGGTATCAAATATTTTAGTTAGCTAGTGGAATTCCCTTAGGTCATTATGAAATGAAATAATTAATGGGTTAAACTAATTTTGATAAAAGCTCATGCGAACTTTACTTAACGAAATTTGATAGGGTGGGCATAGGTATATTTATATTAAAACTAATTACATATGTATTTAAATAAATAAATAAAAATAAATAACTTGGGACATTTCACACAAATTGAACTAGCCCCAAACGAAGCAAAGCTTGTACTAAGGGGGCTAGACAACGATATAAATACTTATATAGAGAAATATATACATAT
The DNA here is from genome assembly GCA_963971205.1 of Aethes cnicana. Classification (NCBI taxonomy): domain Eukaryota; kingdom Metazoa; phylum Arthropoda; class Insecta; order Lepidoptera; family Tortricidae; genus Aethes; species Aethes cnicana. The sequence goes on from OZ020277.1 coordinate 13,027,978, forward strand.
ATAAATACCAAACATCCATGACTCCAGTACAACATTTGTGCTCATCGCACAAAGTTTGCCCCGAGCGGGATTCGAACCCGCGACAGTTGGAACAGTGGGCAAGGTCACTACCAACTGAGCCAAACATGTCCTCAAATCTAAAACTTAGACCAATTCATTGATCTAGATTCTGTAATATTAATCTAGGAATATATTCCCACGTGTAACGACATTCAGTAAACTAGTTAGTATCTTCTCAACCATACGTCAAACCTTACAAGTCTATAGAATGTCTTTTTGCTCATCTTAGGCTCCCACGGTTTAATGTCGAACCAAATATAGTAACTCGTTTAAATGATTAATTAAATAAAAAACTCCATCACTCCAGCCTATTTAGGTCCCGTTGGGTAGAGCAGTGGGATTGCGATTGGCAATTTGGTTTGCAATCCCCAAGACAACCGGTACTTTCTCCGTACGAAAATAAACCTGTGCGCCACTTGTCATCAAATTGTTTAGTCACAATCCCAAATGGCGCATGTGAGGTTCATTTCTGTAGGTACAGAAAAAGTACCGTTATTCTGATCGCATACCAAGTGGCATTCACAATGAGCTCCTCTCGTCACTAGAAGAATTGGGTTATGTTATAGACCAATGACCCATATAAGCACACACATCTGAATTGCTTCGTGTACCAGGTTTCCTCGCGATTTTTTCCTTCGCCGCCAAGCGCACTTAAATTGAATATATAAGGTGCTAACAAATTAGTCACGGATATTTTTACAGCTGATAGTACTCGGCTCTCGAAGTACATTTAAGTATGAAACATCATTGGTTTTGTTATGTTTTTTTGGAGAAAAATAGGAAACAAATTTGCTACGTTAAAACACCCTGTTAAGAACCTGTCGTTTTCCCGCCGATTTTTTTTTCCTTAATTATAGTTAAAAGTTAATTGTTTTAATGTAATGTATTATCTCTTAAAATATGCTTGACTAATTTGTTAGCTAGCACCTTGTATAATACGAGCATAAATGTAGGGGTATGACTGGCGCTAGTCGAGAATTTGAACAGGCCAAAATACCTGTAAAACGTTTCACTTAAAATGGCGAAATGCGTCGTCTAAATAATAATTTTCAGCTATAAAGGTTTTCCATTAATCTCTCATTAATTATCTCATAACATTTTCATGAGACGCCATTTTGTTTTCCAGCTGAAGCACTTCCAATATTATAATATCTTATTAATAAAACGATTTACAAATGCAAAATGATAACAACATTCTGACGTTAATTCTGCTTCATTACTTTTAATAGGGGATATCTCAAACGATTTTGAATATTTATTAAAGAAACTCAATGTTTTCGATTATAGAACAACAAAATTGGAGTAATAAAACCGAGTGATTCTCAGGAATATTAAATGACTAGCTTGTGACTTCGTTCGCGTGGAATTCGGTTGAAACGTTCTCGTGGGAAGTATGCGTTTTTCCAGGATAGAAAAGTAGCTTTTATCCTTAGCCGTGCTAAAAAACACAATCGTATCAAATTTCTTTAAAATCTGTTCAACTGTTTAGCCGTGAACAAAAAAACCGGACACACAAAGATACTTTTGCATTCTTTTATAATAGTAGGTATATAATTGATAAAACACCCTAGATACCTTCTAAAACTGATTGTGCAATATTCCTTACAAGTCATAGGTTCTGTGTCAACAGTATTGTTCAATGTGAGATATGATACAAAAATACTCGTAGCACATGTTTTATTTCCGAAAGGTCATTTGTCTCTAAGAACAAAAGACAATGTTATAATTCCGATGGCCCGTATGTACCTAGATATATAAACATTGTCCGCGGTATGTAAGCAATGGACTGTTACAACTGCACTGTACGAGGATGCGAAATAAATACCTAATATCATGCTCTGTAGATTAGATTTAGACTTCATAAATTCATAGTAAAGGCACACGTGCAGTCACAAGCGTAAATTAATCAAGAACAATTAAAATACAACGAACCGCCAATGAAACAATCCATTAGTGTTTTTTCTCAATTTGAACAACCAGTTCCCGAATCGTCTCTCATTAACAAAGTATTGCGCAAGGTTAAAACAACCAGTCAAGTTCAATTAGGGTTTCTTTCTTACACAACACCGTGCTAATCGATTGTCCCTTTTGTTACAGATCTAATTGGGAAACGAGAATGTCTCCAAATGTCAACAAACAAAACATGTTGCAACCCACAACTCTGCAAGAAGCCATCAACATAATCAAGTTTCTAACCACCTCGCACAAACAAGAAGTAATAAAATTAAAAGAGTCATATCACAAGCAAGCGGACTTAATAAAAAAGTTAGAATCAAACCGGAGGAAGGAGCTCGAGTTTTTGTCAAGCGAACTTCAGAATTACGAAGTGAACTTGGCGATAAGCAGGGAAGCAGTTGCAAAACAACTCGCGGAGAAAGATGATATCATACAGAAACAGGCAGAACTTATCGAGGAACTTAATAGAAAGTTGAAAATTCACGAAGGGTTGAGTTTACCAGAAATAAATGTCGTCGCGCCGGTCGACTCCAATTCGGACTCGGGCGTAGCGATGGAAAACGAGGAAAGCCACGCAAAGTCAGAAGATAGCAAAACCGATGCTAAAACTACGCGCAAGTACAGCAGGAGGTTCGCGGAATCAATAAGTTTCCTGCGAAGAGTTGACTTTTCTCCAATGAAATACAAACCGTGCAGTCGTGAGTGTAATAAGAAGAAGGACGAGAAGAAATCTTCTTTAGAAATCCCATTCACAGAGAAGGGTTTCTTTAGAAGACAGCTTAGTAATGAAAGGGTTATGAGTGACGATGATAGTTCATTGTCAGCAGATCCAGTGCTTTCGGACAGTATGATAGAACCCATAGTGATTAGGCCGAAGAAGATGGATGAAAGCATGAATAATCATTTCTCCGACGACGGCAGCGAAGACACCAGTGAAGAAATTTTCGATAGAGTAATGACGAGGAGCAGTATCAGGCGCTCGGTGAAGGCGAATCCGAAATATAAAAAAATAAATCGAACGAAATCGAAACTTCTAGAGCAAGTTAAAGTTAACATCATTGACTGAGAAGTAACCATAAATTGAATGCGCTGTTGCTTATCGTCATTTTCTATATTTTCAAGAATTATGAAACTTTTACTTACCCTATTCGCTCTCTTTTGCGAATGTTAACTTTAATATTCATTACCATCTTGTATGCGAAAATAAATGTAACTACTAAGTATCTATGAAGTTAAATAAATCACATTCTTGAATAAAATATGGTTTCATTAACAAATTAAAACTTACATACATCTGTTTGTTTGTTCGTCATAAATTTTCACGAATGCTTGGATTCTCCACGACTGAACATTTGAAATGATCTGGTCACACCCAATTAAACGTATTTAAAAAGGTTCTTATGTTGGCTCTGCTAGTGGATGTAAGTAACCCGCAAGTATAATAACTACAAACAAAGACCGCAGTTGAAGCGACGTGTCTTTAAAAAGGTTGTGTAATCTAGTGTTTCACCATAACCTTTTTAGGGTTCCGAAGTCCACAAGTTACCCTTATAGTTTCGCCATGTCCGTCCGTCCGTCCGTCCGTCCGTCCGTCCGTCCGTCCGTCCGTCCGTCCGTCTGTCCGCACTATTGCTCGGAGATGCTTAGGTCTAGAGAGCTGTAATTGGGCATGAATATGCATATTAGTTACGCTGACAAAGTGGTACAATAAAATTTTGAAATATTTTTTTTTATAGGGTACCTCCCCTACTCGTAAAGTGGGGATGTAATTTTTTTTTCTTGCGTACCCCATGGTGCGGCATATCGTTGAATAGGTCTTAAAAAAACATTGTGGGTTTGTTAAAACCATTTTTTGTTAGAGTCACGTGTCCCCCCCCCCCCTGCCAGCTAAATGGTGGTATTTGGATGGCTGAAAAAAATCACGGTTGTGGCATATATAACGTAGTTGAAAGGAAAACTATCAGAGCTAAGTAGGCTGTACAAACTTACGAGTAATAGTCGACCAACTTATAATGATGATTTTTCTCGAGCGGCAGGGACGTCGGGCGGGCACGTCATACCACAGGCTAGCTAGATGCTAATAAGTCTTAGAAAGGTACTGTGGGCATCCTCAACTTCGGAACCCTATAATTTGCGCGTGGCCCGACACGCACTTGGCCGGTTTTTTCAATACTTCTAGCGCCGCGGCAGGTTTGCCTATAAAATAAAAATACTCACAAAATATGCAAGGTCGTGCTCGAACCGTAAACATTTGACCCGTCAAAAGGGTGGCAGTAAAAATGAGTCATAGGCAGCGGGGAAAAACACTGCACTATCATGCAAAAACCCCTTTGGCCAGAAAAAGCATTGGTCTTAAACGTGAAATTATTTTTTGTATAAATGTGATGTTTTATTTATTTATTTTATGTCTAGGTAGTAACCTATCGGAGGAAAGAGAGAGGAGAATGGTTAACTAACCCCTATTTTCTTAAATAGCTTCAAAACCAATTATCAACTTTTGTTGATAATTGGTTTGACACGGTGTCTGTACAAACGTTCCTTATTTTCAATACAGACAATTTTATTCCAAAAAGATAGGACTTCATACTAGTTCCTAACAGTATTCACACAGCAAAGTTTCCATCTGTGAGAAGTTTCCTTTTTCATAGGTACCTCAATTTTTTATGCAAAGCGAAGGCTGTTTCTTTAAAGTATGATCTACGAGTCTATTATGGCCTCCTAGGCCCCTAGAGTAATATATTCTTTCTTATCTCTTACATGCATCGGATGTGTTAGGGCGGGGTGGTGGATTACAGTCATTTTTATAACTTGACAAAAATAACGCAATGTAAGCAAAAGCACAAACCTAACATAGTTACTTACAGTCACTCGGGAAAACCGTTTTGACAGAGGAACGCCTACGTGAAAAAAACTATGCGTTTTTCCGGGATAAAAAGTAGCCTATACAATTCCCAAGGACTCCAAGTATCTCTATAACACATCTAAGTCGTCAAGTACGTAAGCAAGCAGTAAGGATTCGTTAAATTTCAGACAAAAGAGAAGGTGACGTTTTCGAAAACGATATCTCGGCAGCGATGTTTAAAGTTGATGAGTCCGTCAAACGTGATCAATGCAACTCAGCTTTACAGTCTTTACACTTATGTATTTAAGTATATACTTACGAGTTTTCTTCCGATTCGTTATTATTTTCTTCAAACTTCGTAAAAGTTTCTTATTGTTTGATTTATGTGCCTAATCGCATAATCGTTTAGCTTTTTTATAAGCGTTGAATATGCAAAAGTATTCCTTATGGCCTTATTACTTTTGTGGTTTTGTAATACATAAATACACACCAAGTTTTGGGCCATATTTAAATAATCTTCTGTTCAAAGTATAATGTTTCTTACCTAAGCCTATTTTAGGTTATTGTCTATCAGTCATTCGATCTTCGAGACTTAAAATATATAATCAGATTTCGTAACTAAGTCACCACCATTCTGTTGTCTTTTTTCCACGTTACGTGGGGTCGGCATAACATGTTTCTTCTTCCATTCGCTCATCAGCCGTCATGTATCTTTTAACGTCTCTCATACGCAAATCCGTATTAGCCGGTGGTAGTCTAGTAAGTATATGGAGTGTGGAATGTGTCTTGGTAAGGAGCGCAATCTTATACGGCGAAACAGTTGAAAACGTATCCAGCGGATTTGATAAGCAACAAAACAAAACACACTCTCCTCACAACCGTTTTCGCTGCGTTTTCGCCTCAGCAGCGCCATCTGAAGGCGCTACTGCAGACTATCCGCCGGCTTGACTGGAGTGGCGACCGCAGTGCCCCCAACCTACCCGATTTGGTATCCACCTTTGGAACTATAAAGATTGCGCTCCTTTACTTCGACCCTCCGTAGTCTAGTAGTTCGACGTCCAGCACACGCGGCGGACACGGCCTATAATAACACGATCTCGAACACAATTCGAATGAAGTGTCAATATTTGCGGGCGACGCCCTTTGTGTGCATGCGAGGACGTTTCTGAACATTTGTAAATATGTGTGTACGACTACGCGGGCCAACGATTCACTCACCATCTCCGGATGACGGTAAGGCGAGTTGGGCGCGAGTTGCGCACGGACTAGATTCAGGCGGGTGATTCCGTGGCCATTCTGTACGTAGTATTATTAAATATTCTGTGGCTCCACCTCGCATACAGAGGCTCGGGGGCTTGAATCTGCTCACTGCTCGCTGCTCGCACCACCGAGTTTACTTTTGTGCGGAATGAAATTTGAATTTACTACTGTGCTTTTATATGAATAAAAACATCGTGAGAAAACCTGCACGCATCTGAAAAGTAATTTAAGGGTGTGTCTGAAGTCCCCAATCCGCACTGATCCCGCGTGGGGACTATAGCCCAAACCCTCTTCTTATGAGACATGTGTCTTGCAACTGGACGCAAATATATGCTTATGTGGTGGGGGTGGATACGCAAATCGACGACCGGATTGGTCCAGTTGGTAGTGACCTGCCTTCTGTTCCGATAGTTGCGGGTTCGAATCCCGCTAGGGGCAAAACTTTGTGTTTTGGATATGAAAAATAGCTTATGTTCTATTCTCAGACCTACTGAAAATACACTCCAAATTTCGTAAGAATCGGTTTCGGAGGAGTTTGATTACAAACACTGACCCGAGAATTTTATATATTAGATGTATATGTATGTATTTCTCTATATATAAGTATTTATATTGTTGTCTAGCACCCATAATACAAGCATTAGTTTGAGGCTAGGTCGATAGTGTGTGAAATGTCCCAAGATATTCATTTTTAGGGCTCCGTAGCCAAATGGCTACGGGCTAAAGCCGTGGTGGCCTAGTGGTTCGACCTACCGCCTCTCATGCAGCGGGTCGGGGGTTCGATTCCGGCTCGCACCTCTGTAATTATTTATGTGCGAAATTCAATTTGAATTAACCACTGTGCTTTTCGGTGAAGGAAAACATCGTGAGGAAACCTGCACGCATCTGCGAATCAATTCAAAGATGTGTGTCAAGTCCCCAATCCGCAATGGGCCCGGGTGGAGACTATAGCCCAAACCCTCTCGTGATGAGAGGAGGCCTGTGCCCAGCAGTGGGACGCAAATAGGCTGTAGTAGTAGTAGCAGTAGTAGTAGTAGTAGTAGCCAAATGGCAAAAACGGAACCCACATGAATTCGTCATGTCTGTCTCTCTTTCTGTCCGTATGTCACTTTTTTCCGAAACTATAAGAACTATACTGTTGAAACTTGGTAAGTAGATGTATTCTGTGAACCGCATTTTCACAAAAAATAGAAACAAATACAATAAAATACAACGATCTACAAGAACTTTTATATTATTATTATGTTACTAGCTGCTACGGAACCCTTCATGGGCGAGTCCGACTCGCACTTGGCCGCTTTTTTATTTATTTTAAATCATCTTTCACGCAATCCATCCACCTTCATAGGGCTGCCTCTACCTAAATAAATTAAATATATAAATAATTATAATATCTTGGGACATTTCACACATATTGACCTAGCCCCAAACTAAGCAAAGCTTGTACTATGGATGCTAGACAACGATATAAATACTAATATAATATAGAGAAATACATACATAATATATAAATACTAACATCCATGACTCGAGTACAAACATTCGTGTTCATCACACAAAGTTTGCCCCGAGCGGGACTCGAACCCGCGAACATCGGAACAGAAGGCAGGGTCACTGCCAACTGGACCCATCCGGCCGTCATATAAATAATCACTTACTTTATACTGGTAAGTAAGTAATCTGCTAACAGACCACGGTGGGGCATTCCACACGAAGCGGACAGCTAAAAAAAAGTTGATGTTTCCGATTTCAGTAATATGTGAGTATGTTTTACCTATATATGTCCTTGATACGTGTACCAAATATTTTTGTAATATAGTGCCTAGATAGAGAGTTAAGGGACTTTGAAATGACCAATGAGTGGGCATGCAGTACTTCAAACCCGATTACCAAGTCATAAGATGATAGATATAAATAATTAAACTAATGTATTTATTACTTCATTTAATGAGGTTTTTAACTGAATTTTTGGATACGAAAAAAATTTTTTTTTTTCATTAAAAAAAATGCGATTAATTTTTTTAACCTTGACTTTCACGAAGTTAGACCATTTCAATTTTATTTTATTTTTTTCTAAAAATAGATAATATTGTAAGGAACATTCGTGCTAAGTTTTATAATGGGCGTGAAAGTGGTTTAGGAGCTATACTAGAAACACTGCCGAAGCGTGGCGTCCTGCCCCGCGCCGCGCTTGGCGCTTGCCACCTGCGTGAGTTTGGAGATTACAGTTTTTCTTTAAGATAATTTGATATACAATGATATTTAAATTAAAATGATTTTTTTTATGAATTACATGTTTATTTACAATTTTTACAATTTTAAATGCTGCGCTATTACTCGTGCGTTTTACCATAATACCTTCAGTAATAGGAATGAAGGCATGATATTTTTTTGGGCCTGGTATTGTAGCTGCCGACTCAAATCTGCTTTTTAAAAACAATCTATTTTGTTGAATATCCTCTTTTCAAGCATAGAAAACATGCGTTTGGGGCAATGATATTTTCGCCCATTCGTACAAACGCTCGGGTGTGGTAATTGCATTGTTTGACGCCGACCGTAGACTAGCTCGAGTCGCCAGACGTTTTAAGTTGCCCCCAAGTCCATCCCATGGCCCTTTGCCATGAGAAGTGGCATCAGTAATATAAATATATTGCTTAGTTGATATGCTCTTTTCTTGACGATCATCAACTAACCTACTCTACTCTCTAAACATTTCGTTCGGGTACATTGGCGGCTTTTCGGTTCTGCTCTGAGCGCCTTCGACCAGAAACCGAATAAGCTATTAATAAAAAAAAAATACAAAAGTGTAAATGTAACATATTATAGTATTTAATACATATTAAAAATGTATTAGTATTATTAAAAATATGCGAAACATTCCGTCAGAAGTCATTTTATTTCAATGATAGTTTTACTAAACTCACGCAGGTGGCAAGCGCCAAGCGCGGCGCGGGGCAGGACGCCACGCTTCGGCAGTGTTTCTAGTATAGCTCCTAAACCACTTTCACGTCCATTATAAAACTTAGCACGAATGTTCCTTACAATATTATCTATTTTTTGAAAAAAATAAAATAAAATCGAAATGGTCTAACTTCGTGAAAGTCAAGGTTAAAAAATTAAATCGCATTTTTTTTTATGAAAAAAAAATTTTTTTTCGTATCCAAAAATTCAGTTAAAAACCTCATTAAATGAAGTAATAAATACATTCGTTTAATTATTTATATCTATCATCTTATGACTTGGTAATCGGGTTTGAAGTGCTGCATGCCCACTCGTTGGTCAAAATTTCAAAGTCCCTTAACTCTCTAACTAGGCACTATATTACAAAAAGATTTGGTACACGTATCAAGGACATATATAGGTAAAACATACTCAAATATTACTGAAATCGGAAACATCAACTTTTTTTGGGTGTCCGCTTCGCGTGGAATGCCCCAGGTTTGTGTTCTATCACACAATTCCCCAAACTAAGGAAAGTATTCCATACACCACCATTATTAACACTTACGTCAACTTTTACTCAGATAATATGTATTTTTACGGAACTTCCTCTTAGCTCCTTGGGAGCAGCAGTTTTTCATACTAACCAGGTTTCCTCGGCCATCTTATGATGATTAACGATATCGTGTCGTCTTGCTTTTGGCACTTAGACGAAAATACATAAGTAGTTTCAGCATTGAACTGTATTCGGTGGGACCAAGGTCGACATTAGCTAGAACCTTATGTGATATTGTATCGTGTCAGTTCGTGTGTTAGAACATGGACCACATTCAAGTTCGTAAATAGGGATATTGGGATCTCCCATATGCCAAAATAATGATCTCATTTAACAAGGTATTATAGATATAATTTAATGAGCTGTTCGGGGAAATGGATCCCCATTTCAATTATAATTAATTTAAGGATTCTAGATTCTAACTACTACTACAGCCTATTTGCGTTTCAATCAGCACAGCGGTTTAAGCGTAAAGAGGTAACAGACAGACCTTTCGCATGTATAATATCAGTATAGATGTGAGTATAGAGAATCTACCAAGAGATTACTACTACTACTATTTCAATTTGAATTTACCACTGAGCTTTTCGGTGAAGGAAAACATCGTGAGGAAACCTGCACGCATCTGCGAAGCAATTCAAAGATGTGTGTGAAGTCCCCAATCCGCACTGGGCCCGCGTGGGGACTATAGCCCAAACCCTCTCGTGATGAGAGGAGGCCTGTGCCCAGCAGTGGGCCGTAAATAGGCTGTTGTAGTAGTAGTAGTAGTAATATAATAATTACGTTTATTTCAGGCAGAGCCTATATTTTAACAATATCAATATCAATGTCACATTATATAATTACAATTTAAATTCTAATTAAAAATAAAAATAAAATCAAAACAATAATAAAAATTGGTCCTTAAAAATTAAAAATAATATATATTTAATGTTACCCATTACTAACCCCACCCAGTGCGTTATGAACGGGCAGTCGGGTCGCACCGCGATCATCGCCAGGATGGTGTTGGGGCTGCGGCGCAGGCGCTGCAGCAGCGACGCCACCTTCTTGCGCATGATCACGTGGAACCCGTCCACGCGCGCCTCGGCGATATAATATCGCACGAGTGTTTTAAGGCCTAATTATATACAGTTACATATACAACTTTATCTACACTCATTTTATAAATCCTCTAACTCACAATGGCGGCAATTCGAATACGTCAGTGAATCAGTCAGTCTCACATTCGATTTTCAAAAAGCATAGACTAAATAGAGCCGACATTCGATATTCGAACAAACTTTCGCTCTGTCTGATTGAAGAATATAGGAGGGCATTGCTGTTCGAAATTTGAATGCTATTAGACAATGGAATTCGATGGTCTAATACAGCTATTAGAACATTTTCACAGATAAGAAATCTGTTCGAAGTAAACAGTTTATCTTAATTCTGCGGTTTTTGAACGCATCATAGAGGGTTTATGTTATGATATAAGTGTAGACAAAAGTACTTAGGTAACTTGAATACAGAACCGAAATTTAATTCTCAATCAAAGCTGCATTCAACACAATCGTATCACTTCACATGTCAAAACACGTTTCCGACATCACAACAACATAACCACTGATCTAGAGCAAAACCCAACGGCGAACTATCAACAACTTACTTTATACCATAGAGAAATGATACAAGAAGAGTGGCAGAGCCCATACTGTAGTGCGTGCTCTGAAACCTGGGTTAACACTAGATCGACATCTAGCGTCCAGTGGCTGAACCCAGATTACCCGACCGTTTAGCAGTTGCTACCGATACTTGAAGCTAGATGGCGAGCCGAACGCAAAGCATATTTTATTGCTTAAAAGTTTACAACTTACAACCCCATGTCTCTGTGTAATAAGACGATTTCAAAAAAGAGTTCTAGTTATAATATTAGTTGTAACTTGTTTAGAAATACACTTTGCGATCGGCTCGCCATCTTCAATTAGCGGAGCAACTGCTAAACGGTCGGGTAATCGGGGTTCAGCCACTGGACACTAGATGTCGATCTAGTGTTAACCCGGGATTCGGAGCACGCGCCACAGTATGGGCTCTGCCACTCTTCTTGTATCATTCTCTATGGCAAAACCCACCGGCGAACTACGAACAACTTACTTATTCAGGCAGCCATCAAGTCCAGAAAGTTCCGATCGTGACCGGCGTAGGCCAGGTAAAGGCTCCCAGCTAGCGCCCGCCCTTTTATTATCAACTGCCAGCCAATTTTTATAAGCACTAGGTCGGTTGACGTTTAAGCGGTCGTCTTTACACCGTCTCACACAGCCTCATTTGTTGTCTATTGAGTTCAAAATTAATTCTGTGAATTAATTATATTATTTTAATGAATAATGTGACAGATTATCTTGTGTGTAAAAGGACTGTTGGCTGATTGTCAACGCTCAGCTCAAACTACTAGACGGATCGAACTCAAACTTGACACACTAATAGTTATTATGACGTAGACATCAGCAAAAAAAAGGGAATTTTGGAAATTCCACGCCTGAAGAGGTAAAAGGTGGTTGAAAATTTGTTGATATAACCAAATTCCACGCGGACGAAGTTGCGGTGAAAAGCTACTATGCGTATAAAGTCGTAAGCAAAAAAATCTAAATGTTTAGAACTTCTACTTCCTACCCATAGCCAAGCAATAAATAATAAGTGTCATTTTTATTGCAGAAATAGTATGAACAAAAAAAAGGTGGATTGGCTCAGAATGAATGCATCCGGTCGGTCTGACGAACTTCGGGAAACCTATTTTCAGTTCAGCTGTGGACATCTTTAGGATGAAATGATGATGAAACGCGCCGTTAAAATAAAAACTATTTGTCGATGGATTTTTCGAACGGTGTGACATGAGGAAACGTTACTGGAAAAAAAGGAAATTGCCTTCGGTCAGTGGTTTCATTCGAATATTTTGTGAGAAATGCCAAATGGCTTTTAGGTTTTTTCCGGGCAAAGCACTCGCTTTCGAATATGCCGCTGAAAGGGTCCGCTTTAAATATTAATAGTATAAATCGTAGCCTGATTTATTATTTATTATTGCTCAATAGACCGGAATATAATATCAAATATTCAAAGTTGGTTTCTACTTAAAGCCGCGCTAAAGGTAAGAGCGAGAAGGACGTATCTATAACACTTTTTCTTGAAACTATTTCTTTAGCTGGAAAAGCTGGTTTACGACTACGTAAAAAACCCACATGTGCTCTAAATTTCCTTTATTCTTTATTCAATTGCAGAACATGTTAGGTTACAGATATTATAAGGTGTTATTATTAACTAACTTAAGTAGCTACATGTTACCCTGTCAGGGCATATGCAATGTCTTAAAAACTAAACTTAGATGTAAATGTCGTTATTAGGTACTGATAGGTAGGTATTAGACACACTGTTCTATAGCGACAATTTATATTATTACAGTGATTTTGAATGAATAATAAGTAGGGTTAATAGCTTATAAATAATTCATACACAAAGATTAATTTCAGGTATTAATTATTAATAATTATCGTTATATTAAATTCAATTCAATTATCTACATCCTTATTGTTAAATCGTTAGTCTATTTTTTTTGTTTTACTTATACAATTCAAAGTTATTTATAACGTATCAATCTTGTCTTCTAAGAATTCTAGAATTCTAGATTCCTATAGAGCCCACACAAGGAGATTAAGCCATTTTAATCAAGTACATCAAAATTGTGCTATTGGTTGTTTCGGTGAAGGAAAACGTCACCAGTAAATAATAAATGACCTTTAAAATTTTAAAGGATTCACTAATAATAACTACACTCAACAGCAATGAATTCGGGTCACTTAGTATGGAAAATGCTATATAAATAAAGTGACCCGAATTAATAACTATTTTTATGTGGAAATACCAATCTATAACACTTGTCCGATGCTCTCGTGATTAGAGTAGACCTGTGATCAGCAGAGTGACGTCTATTGTCGTTGCAACCATTATTTTGCAATACATTGCAATCTAAACACATTAACCAAATAGATTCATCTCCCACTAAATTCGAGAGGGGGACAGACGTTATTCGCCCCTGGATAGAAGAGGACAGAGAATCGCCAATGGATAGCAGCAGGGTGGTAAGTAATGTTATGTGTGACATCTACGCGCGAGCTCGACGGAAATATACGGTTGCCAAATAGTGCAAGAGCTAAATAGGTACCTAGCCATTAATTTTAATTTATGAATGACCATCAACTAATTCACGATCTTACATGACTGTGACTAAATGCATTCCAGATTGATGCGTGGGTATTCTAACTAAGGTGACGACCCGGTAAAGAGCGAAGTAATAGGTACGGTGGATTCGAGTGGCAGAAGACTGGTCTAAGCAGCGGCTGACATGATGAATTGAGGCAATGACAATTAAAAAAAAAAAACGGGTTGCACTCCGGGAGTGCCGGCAGAAGTGAAAACTTGCACAGGCATACATTTTCGCCGCGCGGTAGAAAGAGAGAGTGATACTTCCTCTCCTACGCCGCGCCGGCAGTCTACTGGCTTCAATGACATTGTAACAGTTTTTCGATCAGGTCACCTGTCTGTCTTACGGTCGCGTGATCTGTCGCGAGTTTAAAAATTTTTCCCCATCACAAAAAGTGCACAGCGCCGCTAAAGAAGTTTTCACTTAAAAAAAAAAAACTAGGTCTGATACATATTCGATATCAACGATCTGAGATAAAATTAGTTGTTGGTATTGAAACAATCTTTCGTGGTCAGACGAATGTTAATACGATGTGTTTTGTTTTCTTAAATTCTGACAGACTGTTACGGCGTTATTTAATTTCGTTAGATATAATTGTACAATTTTAATTTTTAAGGGACTAGAATTTCGATCAACGTTTTCTTAAACCTAAAAAAAAAAAACATGTTATTTTTACATCTTTCTTGTCATCTCCTAGCGGATTCCTAAAAACGATGTTGTTTATCAGATTTTATAGGGAATTGAGGTTAAACACAAAACAAAACGGCTATAAGATTATCTATTTTTTATATATTTTTATTATTATAAGCAAGCATTTGACTACGATGCACCTGATAGTAAGTGACGATGCGGTCGAATGTGATATACATGCATATTTAGATAGTACCTACCTCTTCACCCTCGACTTGAAAAGATCCAAGTTATAACTATCGGGGAAGAGACCAGCCGGTAGAGAATAAATACCTACCTTCTTAAAGTTAGTAATATTATTTCAAATCCCGTCTCTTAGACTACTACAAATCAAGCTGCTTGTTACCAGTCCGTTGTTCCCATATTCGAACTGTTGGGACACGTTTCCATCTATTAGTTCACACTTCACACCTGACGCCGCATTGCACTCAACAACCTAGTAATAGAGTTGCAATTAGTTTTGTAGCGTCGCAACAAACGTTCTAAAATTGAAAATTTTAAACGGGATGTCGATAACGAGAGTTGATTATGGCTATGTCGATGATTTGATGTGATTTAATACTAATTACCTAGTTGCTCAACAACAGATAAGCTGAAGTAACATAGCTGTAAAAAAATATAAATAGTATATGTATAGGTACGCGTAACATTGATAACAAAGTAATTGTTTTGGATTTCATGGGTGAAATGGTTGCAAATAGAGGACCAAGGACCCAACTGAAACCAGGCAGTCGTCCCCTTTTGTAAATAACTTATTTAGATAAGATACTATCTTCATAGGATATGATAAGAAACTAAAAAGTGTACCTTATAAGCGTAGTGTATGAGACTTAATATAATGGCGAAAATGCACTCTCTCCAACATCCAATTTGAGGATTCCCTGCTCAAACCCGATAAGTCGCCGTAAGAAAAGAATGGAATTTGAATTTGTCTTAGAACATTAAAAGTTCATAATTGTAAAACAAAGTATCTCGGCTTATCGGGTTTGAGCAGGTAACTCTCGCGATTGTTTAATTGTTATCTTGTATTGGCACACATCTTACAGTGAATCAACAATCAGTACGTAAGTACCTAAACGTGCTACAATTGACAACATTTCTTTTTTTTTTATTAAAAATAAAAAGCGCCTCATTCTAAAAAGGTGCAAGTCAAAAATGACGTAGAAGCACTTTGTGCGCACAGATATAGTTCTGCGCGTAGCGCCCGCTCTTTAGCGAGAGTGAGTGAATTGAGTGAGATGACGTCACGCACCAGTTATCACAAAAAATGATTTTCTCTAAAAATGATGCACGAAAAAATCTTTTTATTGACTCCTTAAAGTATAGGTAGAGATACCGAAATGCATTTCGAATTACGCCCTACTAAATTTTTTAAATGTTGTCAATTCTCTTCGCTCCTTTCATATTTAATAACAAAAACAGTTGATGCATTTTCGCCATTGAGAGTTTGCAACTCAAACTGTGCTACGCTATGTCTTGCAATTAGTGACAAAGTGGTAGATAAAAACAACGGGTTGCACTCCGGGACTGCCGGCAGAAGTGAAAACTTGAATATTAACGTTGTAGAAAGAGAGGGGGATACTTCGCCTCCTACGCCACGCCGGCGGTCTATTGGCTTCAATGACATTGTAACAGTTTTTAGATCAGGTCACGTGTCCGTCTTACGGTGACGTGTCCGTGTTACGGTCACGTGATCTGCCGCGAGTTTAACATTTTTTCCCCATCACAAAAAGTGCACAGGGCCGCTAAAGAAGTTTTCACTTCAAAAATAGTTAAACTTTTACGGTAAATATTTTAGACCTTAAAATCTAACTCCGAATTCGATCAATGTGCGAAACTCGTTTGGCCCGTAACAAGTGAAAAGTCAATATTGGCTCTAATCAGTCAAAAAGTTGAATCCGACGGTACGTGCCGCAAATAAAATGTTCTCTTTGGAAGCAAAATGTCGTATGCATAAAAGCGGTTTCATAAAACGTTTGATGTTTTTAGTCTGATCACAAGGAATAGGCACATTTTAATATGCAATTTGGGTCAAGTGACAGTTGTTTTGTCAATTTGTTTTGATTTCTGTGGGGTTTTTGCTGGGGTTGGAATACCTTTAGTTAGATCATTAGCTTAGTTTGGAGAGTTAGATACAAAGCATTGGAGGAACTCGGTAATTATAATTATGACATATTTGGCAAAGGCAGTTTTATGGCCCGATAGAGCTCGAAAAGTTCAATACGATACCGTTACGAGTAAAAACCGAAAATCGTAAAAAGTGAGTAACAGGCCGTTCACACGGAGACATCCGATTTTTTGCAGGACTGGTTTTTTGCAGGATCCGATTTACTAGCAACAGTATTTCAATGCACGCTCACAAACGCCCGGAACGAGAATTCTGCAAAAAAGCCGTAGGTCGTATGCTTGTGTGAACGCGTGCATTGAAATCCTACTATTGCCATTAAATCGAATACTGCAAAAAATCGGATGTCTCCGCGAGACAAACAGTTTATATTATGCTTCTGAGGTACGGCTGATTCCCAATTAAAATTACTACGTATTATTTTTGAATACACATATTTTGACGCAAGGCCCTTCGGATTCCAATCTGGGCAGGTTGTCATTATTACCTCATTGTCTTAAGGAATAAAGGCAAGAAATATACTGCCACAATAATGCCTTGAATAAGAATTATAAGTTTTTTTTTCGGTTTCATACTAATAAACAAAACAATTCCAAACCATTTCCAACCGTTATAGACAGGCTCAACGAAATTTCAACCTCGATTTATACAAAACACATTAATTACTTACCTACAGGAATTTATCAGAAGAAAAACAGCAAAGCGTAACATTGTCTAACTTACTGACGTCATGACACTCAAAACATTTGGAAAACAAATGTAAACAGGGACGACAAACATTTTAATAGGAGGCAAAAACTGCTACTAAAATGTCAGGGTATTATAAAAGTTTTATTTCTTCGTAATTCCGAGGAGCGACGAACTCCTGGCCACATTAAACAGAAAACTAGCAGTCAAATACTACCTTATATTAGTCTTACCTAGTACATAGTTAGTAGTAGTTAGTGTTAGTCGTAATCAGGGGTCAATCAAATATAATTATGTTCACAGAAGTCCATCTGAACTGGACAGGACAGGTGGACTGTTCTAGATAGTCATAGACTGAAGGTTTGCTAAGGTTAATAAGAGGTTGGAGCAGATAAAATACACAATAAATATAAATGTAGGTACATCCCTCAAGCAAAGCCTAGTTCAGCAATGATTATAGCTCTCGGTTCAGTGCCGGATCAGCCCATAAGCAAATTAAGCAAATGCTTAGGGCATCACGTCTTGGGGGGGGGGGGGGGGGGGGGCGACCAAAAACGGCGAAAACAGCACAAAAAAAAATTACTTCGTAGCCGGGGGTGGGAGCGGGGGGGGGGGGCATATAGGCGTGGATTACTAGAGCATCAAGAAGTCAATCCGGTAGCGTCTCGGTTGAAATAACTTAGAGTCTAAATCTTTGTTTTCGTTTTCTTCACGCGTTGTTTTGTCACGAATAAAATGTTTTCTTTCTTTCTTTTCTTTCTAGAACTTGCACCAACGGGGTTACCCTCTAACTACATTTAAGCTTATACAAATAAACCTGGTAACCGTAAACATTCTGCTTTACATCTGTGTGTTACACTTCTATACAGCAGACTAACATTTTTTTATGATAATGGAATGGTTGCATACCTTTACCTCCATACATTTAGCAGAGTGCAAATTATATTACATTTTTAAAGGGTACATAAACTTTCATAGCACTAATGTTCTTTCTTGACAGGAGAAAGGTTTCCCGTGCGAGTATTCAAAGGAGACTTTCATAAATTACCTAGGTGGCATCGTATTAAGATTTAAGTACATTCTTTTGAAGCCAAGCCAGTTTACTTCGTCTGAATCGTGATTTATAAGGTGCTAACAATAATATCGGATTGAATTTGAGAAATGATTGCCTTGGTTTCTTCAAAATTCCAAAAACCTTTATGAGGCTTTTAGGGCCTTTTAAACCTTTATGTCATCAGTGGTATTGCCCATACCTACTCTTCTATGCTACCGCCCAACATGCTCTTCTTGTGGTGGGCTAGTGGTTCGTCCTACCGCCTCTCATGCAGAGGGTCGGGGGTTTAATTCCGAATTCCTCTAGGTTTATTTATGTACGAAATTCAATTTGAATTTATCACTGAGCTTTTCGGTGAAGGAAAACATCATGATGAACCCTGCACGCATCTGCGAAGTAATTCAAAGGTGTGCAGTGTGAAGTCCCCAATCCGCACTGGGCCCGCGTGGGGACTATAGCTCAAACGCTCTCGTGGATGAGAGGAGGCCTTTGCCCAGCAGTGGGACGCAAATAGGCTCTAGTAGTAATCTCTTGGTAGATTCTCGATACTCACATCGATACTGATAAATTTACGCTTAAACCGCTGTGCTGATTGAGATGAAATTTGGTGTGGAGACAGTTTGAGTCCCGAGGAAGGACAGGCTACTTTTACTCCTGGAAAAAACGTATATTTCCCACGTGAACGATGCTATCCATAATTCCACGCGGGCAAAATGGCAGGCAGAAGCTTAGTGCACTTATATATTGAAGCTATATTCCCCGCACCTGGCACCTCGCATGACCTAGCCGGCGGCAAACGAGCTAAGTTTGATTGGGAACACTTCAGAAATTCATTAGACGGCAGACATCTGCGGAATTACCCGCAAAAAGTTCGCAGACCTTCGGAAGCGCGTTACGTAACTAAGTATGTTGGGGGAAATCAATTTGCTGGATCAGAATTTTCCAATTTCTGAGTAAAATTAGGCTCACAGTATTTGTAGTTAAATACGTAACAACTCTAAAAAACTAACCAGATCACACACAAAGCATCAGATCAGTTCTGGCACAGAGGCATTCCATCTTAGGCCTCAGGGTAAGCAACGCATGCGAGATCTTCTGGTCTTTTAATTGGGAAACAAGGGATTTCGGTGTCCATGGGCCGCAGTGACCACTTACCATCAGGTGGGCTGTGCGCGCGTTTGCCTATACCATAGACATAAAAAAAAGGTTCTTCTTGTTAGGTAATTGCAACAGTATCTTTCTGTATTCACAGACATGTATATGTTTTTATCTCTTCACGCTTCAACCATAGAACCGATTAAGATGTTTCGGTAGGTATGGAGATAGTTTGAATCCCAGGAAAGGATAAATGCTATATTTTTAAAGTGAAAACTTCTTTAGCGGCGCTGTGCACTCTTTGTGATGGGGAAAAATGTTAAACTCGCGACAGATCACGTGACCGTAAGACGGTTCGTGACCTGATCAAAAAACTATTGAAGCCAGTGGACTGCCGGCGCGGCGTAGGAGAGGAAGTATCCCCCTATAAAAGAATATTGTATTTCACCACATACCTAAATGATAGTCATTTTATACTGATAATTAAAGCAATTCGTGCAAAATTATTCAATAACCATTCCAAAATATCAAAAATTCACAACGTTAATATTCAAGTTTCCACTTCTGCCGGCACTCCCGGAGTGCAACCCGTTTTTTCCGGAGAAACGCCTAGCTTCCGCGGATACGCTATGACGAAGTCGTGGATAGAAATTAAGTATTACTTCAGCATCAATAAGTACCATAATTTACATCTGCTCCCCATGAATCCAACATACGATTTGGTAAGAAAGGAATTACCAAGACATGCAACTGCCGTAAGCTCATTAGGAACGAACTTGGTTGTTTGACGACACGCTATATTTACTAATTAAAGGATCCGTGTTGACAGCTCGGTGAGCAGAGCTCGCGAGTCGCGACGCTAAGGGCCCTCAGTCTTTTCTACTTTACTGTGAAAATTTTCCAACGCACAGAAGGTTTGGAGCGTATTACATGAGAACTTTGCTGTTTTTACTTTGACATCATATTTCAGTAGCCTCTCTATGAGACGTAGAAGTTTTGGAGCTTTTGAAATGTATTTTTTTTAAAACGTCGAGGTAATTTTCAAGCTGTGCTCAATTTCCACTAATGAGTTATCCTAAGATTAGATTCAAATATGGAATATTCGTATGTGACTTAAACATGATAGGGATGCTTAGGGATATGGGAGATCCCTTGAACTTGAATGAGGTCTTTGGGCGACCAAGTTTTCTCGGGTTAAAATAAGTAGCTAAAAAATAAGAATGCCCTTTGAGACATAGTTAGACCGGTTTTTCGCACCCCTTATATTGCAAATATCGTCCAAATCATTAGAGCCGTTTCTGATTGTATTTGATATACACGGTTATTTTGTTTAAAGTATAAGATCATTACATGCTTATTCAAGTTTAGTAATCTTTGTCAAGGCGAGCTACACTCAACAGAAATGAAAACGGGTCACTTTATATAGGATTTTCCATATAAAGCGACCCCTTTTCATGCCTCTTGAAAAGCTCTTGGAAATTTAAAGGCTCTTGGAAATTTCTAAACAATAGTTCTTAAGAACAATTAATAAACAAACAGGTATGTGGTGCCACTCTGGGTTCCGCCCTGAAACCTACTAGTTACTTAGGTAAATGTTTGTTTTAGACCCGCGTAATTTGGGAGGCGGTTCAAATTATTGTGTATACATTTGGTACACAAAGTGTTTGTTATCTTAATTTGAGACTGTAACTGCTACTTTACCACTACGAGTATATGGAAGATTATTTTCACCCCTCCTATTCGAAAAGAAGTGTTTTGTTCCCCGTTTAGAGGGAGCAAAATGCGATTTTGCTCCCTCTTCGCTTTTTTTTAATTTTTTTTCATTTCTGCCCCGCTAACAGGGAGCAAAATACGTCTTCGCAGTGCGTTCACGGAGCTGCGGATACTGCAAAGAGTTGCATTCAAAAGTCGCGTCTTTTTCGTATTTAGAATTTTATATATCGGCATTTTACATAAATACTTTATTACACATAGGTACTAAAAATCCATAAATTCATAGATATATACTTACTTTTGATAAATTATTTTCTATTTTTTATTTTCAATTTGGCTGAATGGTGCAGGCCAATGCCGTAGAATTCCTCGTAAACTCGTCGTGTGATCGAATTAAAAAAAAACTCGAACCCGCGAATTTCGTGAGCGCTCATTTCCTTGCCGTATTATTTTACACTTAATATCCGAAATAAAACGTACCTTATGTAGTGTTATGAATTATTTCGTAGAAAATGAATGAAATCAAAAAGTGATTTAGGTGATGCAATGTATTGGGATCAACACCTCTGAGAATTCCAAAGGAATATTATGTAAGTACGTAATATGAATTGCACTGCCCTTTTTTCATTTTATCGCAAATGTATTAAAAAACTTCGTGTGATACAGTATGTGCGAAATTGTCATAAAATGTTCTTTATTTCACATTTGTTAAATTTACCTATTATTATGAACGCAACGCGTGCGAGCATGACAGAATATAAATACAATATAGTTACTGATTCTTCAATATGGAAGCCATTTTCGCCTTCTACCTATGAATTTATGATAAGCGCGCGAAACACACGTTCTTTTTAACCTTGTTTGTTTCCAAATGTATTATTTTTTTGTTTTACTTAATTTAAAGACAATAATGAACGAATGATCTAATGATTTTCTCATAGGAGGGGTGAAAAGCAGAGTGTACAACACGGTAGCAAACTTATTTATGCCTTGGGTGACAAAGCTTGAATCCCTCGCTAGCTCAAGATTCCACGCTAGAATCCCTCGCTTACGCTCGGGATTCTATTCTGGAATCTTTCGCGTCGCTCTGGATTCAATCCGTCACCCGCGGTAAAATATACCTTTTTGCTCCCTAGTCATACAATCTACTATTAAATGACGATAATGCATGGCCTATGTAAGTTGGACCATAGAGAAATGATACAAGAAGAGTGGCAGAGTCTATACTGTAATTCTGTAAACCACTTATGTACCATTCCATGAGAAGGAGCAGATTCCCCATAATATTTTTTTAAACAGTTTTCAGTCTCTTTAATAGTTTTTCCACGTAAAAAGTAATGTTTAATTAACACACGAAATTCGCTTTTCTCCATTTTCCAACAATTTTCCGACCGTATTCGACATATGCCTCAATAACTTTTTTATTTTCCCACCTTTTAAAAAAAAAAACTGCCAGCTACCAAGGAGATCAGAATTGTAATTAAAAAGTTTATATGTTAAAATGGTTTTTGTTTTACTTAAAGTCACTGACTTATCAAACCGCCCTCGTATATGGAAGATTATTCAAATGACGATAATGCATGGCCTATGTAAGTTGGACCATAGAGAAATGATACAAGAAGAGTGGCAGAGTGAACCCCGATTATTTATTTAAACTTTATTGCACATAAAAAAAAACTTAGTGTACAAAAGGCGGACTTAATGCCTTGAGGCATTCTCTACCAGTCAACCTTTAGGCAAAGCAGAAAATGGTTAGGGGCGGTGCCAAAAATATACTTAGACACTAGCAAAGAACAAATATATCTACTTACATAAAATAAACATACTTAAACTAAACCCGACCCGATTACCCGACCGTTTAGCAGTTGCTACCGCTACTTGAAGCTAGATGGCAAGCCGAACGCAATGAATGATGATTAAAAAGTGATTGTAAAAACTTACTTGATATACTTTTTTACCTTTTATCTGGGTATTGACTTAAAAATAGGGACGATGACGGTCCATTTCAATGAGAAATGCAAAAATGTTACTATTACGATTCGTCTATGAAACACATTCTCACATTTTCAGAGAGCGAGGCCGATAGGTACAAGTATTAAACAAAATTATGTTTTATACTTTATGTGAACCTTAAAGCATAAAAATACAAAGCAACCCGGAGCCTTTTATCCAAAAGAATAGGTTTTAAAACAATTACGTTTGTGTATGTGAAACATTGTAGAGAAAAACTTATTTTAAAAATGAGGGAAAGTCAAGAGTCTAACTAACAGGATTAGGCGAATTGCGTAAAATGGAATGAACAGAATATGTGTTTTTATTAATTTTGCTGAACCTTAATCCAATAGGAAGTCGGGATTAACAATTTTGACACACCAAAAGACATTAAAGTCTTCTTTGGTACAAGCGACGAGCGGTTCAACAATTTTCACAATAAAATAAACCCTTTTGTTTGCTTTTTAGCTCGACAAGTAACGTTATGGACTTAAGTGATAAGAATAATATCTCTGATAATATTGGATTTCTTCAATTGCTTGGAGAAGAAGTAATGATGGTTAAGTTGTGTAAAATACCTATGATTTAAATATGATTTCAAATGGTTTGAAGTAAAAATGTTTGAGAGCTTGTACTTTGTCGTGAGAATATAATCAGGTACGCCTGTACCTACACAAATTTGGTCTCTAAAACTTTTCAGAATGTGCCAGAAGTAGACTGTCAGAGTCAAGCAATACTCCAACTTCTGCTTCTTAACTGCTTCTGACGGCCGGATTGGTCCAGTTGGTAGTGACCCTGCCTTCTGTTCCGAAGGTCACGGGTTCGAGTCCCGCTCGGGGAAAACTTTGTGATGAACACGAATGTTTGTACTCGAGTCATGGATGTTTAGTATTTATATATATGTATGTATTTCTCTATATAAGTATTAATATCGTTGTCTAGCACCCATAGTACAAGCTTTGCTTAGTTTGGGGCTAGGTCAATATGTGTGAAATGTCCCAAGATATTTTTTTTTAAACTTGACACAACTTAAAAAGGCTGTTACCATACTACATCATTTTTACTTCCATCAATAAGGAAGATGCTTCAACTCTTGATGATGATAAAGCCAGCTTTATTGACGTCGCTGCCGAGAAAATTACAAGTCATCTGTAAAATGTTCCAGGGTAATGGAGGGCAAGAGAACTTTATATTATTGTTGTTAAACACGATGAATTAGACGAACAGGCCGTAAGCGTTAAAGTTGTAAAGGGATTTGCTGGGCCTTTTTTTTACTTTGGGCTATTCACTCGACTAATGGTAGATCGCGAAGTTTGCTGTTGTGTTACATGAATAAGAATATTCTTACAACAGTTTCAAAGCTTAATAGATATAAAAAGAAACACTGTGAAAGAAATTCAGGAAGATTGCAGATAATCTTACAGAACGAGGTTAAGAAACGATCAAAGAATTTCGTGTTATAAAACTGTCACAAAAATTCGAATATTTTTTAGAATATATATGGACAAAAACATAACACAGTAGGAGTCCTTCAAATGGAGTCTGCATGGTAAGTAGTCAACTTCCTTCCTCCCTTTAGCCGTTATAAAGAAAAAATGTTATCTTCATGCACCCAGTAGGATACCTAGAAAGTTATGATTCCCGGCTCAGCGGGTTTGTTCTTAGTTCATCGTTAACCGACCAGTCCCATATAATGAATGAATATTTTTCAACGTCACGCACATACTAGGCGTATGATAATCATTAAAATTAAAAAAAAAAAACACCGGCCAAGAAGCGAGTTAAACTCGCGTGGAGAGGGTTAAATTCCGACCCTTGATCATTTTCAATGACGTCATTTTCAAACCGTTTCACAGGATAAGCTCTTTTATATGATAGATTTCAAATACCATGGACTTCTAATCTAAAGATCAATAACTATCCTCCGTATTTTTTCCAAAATTTTAGGTCCAGTAGTTTCGGAGATAAGGGGTGTGGTCATTTTTACCCGACTGCGCACCGCAAAGGAGGGTTATGTGTTTACCTGTCTATGTATGTATGTATGTATGTATGTATGTATGTATGTATGTATGTATGTATGTATGTATGTATGTATGTTTGTTCCTTTGTGGCACACTAGAGATCAAACGCGTGGGTCGATTTTAATGAATCATACGTCAATCGATTCGTCTGAATTGCGCGAGTGTCACTGAAGATATGAAATTTATCAAAATTCAAAATGGCGGCTACCAGACGCCATATTGTACAAAATAAAAAAATAAAAGTCAACCAACTATGGCATGTGAGGTATCGTTGAATAGGTATTTAAAAATAATTATTAGGTTTATTTGACCATTTTTCAGACAAAAGAACCGTTTATGATTTATAACGATTCAAAGTTCCTTTACTAACCACGTAAAGTAGGTACCTACCTATCCACCCAGTAGTACATCCGTTCGAATTAGCAACACAGGAAATAATCTAGACCAACGAGTCTTCAAGCAGGTCACGACGACTATAAAATACTTAATAATAATGTTTTTCATAAATCTCAAACTTCAATCAAGTACGTACGCATGTGCAATGTAGTGTACCAGTAGCGTCATCTATCCGTTGACTTGAAGACTTTTAGTTTCGTTATTACATTTAAAGTGTCAATAGTGTGTGTGATACAGTGAAATATAACCTAATTGATTATAGGTACCAATTAGGTACACTAGTCAGTACTCAGCGCTCGTAAATAAATAAAATAGCTACCTAATACTCTTATGTAGTACCAGTAGCGCCATCTATCGGTTGACTTGAAGAATTTTAATAGGTTCAGGCTTATGTAGCGTTTTGAGCCGGGTTAGGTCTCTAGAGGGATTAATAATCAGTAATTTAGATCATCGCAAGCTACTTAATAATCCCCACGATAGCAACTCTCTCCATGAAATGACAAGATTGCGGAATTTACGGTCTTTTAATCCCTAACTAAAAATAATAAAATAAAAAAGTTAATTAAAAAAAACAAAAAACCCGACTGCGTAAAAACTAAAAAGAAAAAAACAAGACTACTTAGTTCAGTAGTAGCTAGGATTATGTTAAGTAATTGATTGCTATTGAGGAATCTAAAGATGCCTACAGTCGGGACCCATTTAAAATCTAGGTTAAAATGTTACAAATAATGGGTCCCGATAGTAGGCATCTTTAGATTCCTCAATAGCAATCAATTACTTAACATAATCCTAGCTACTACTGAACTAAGTAGTCTTGTTTTTTTCTTTTTAGTTTTTACGCAGTCGGGTTTTTTGTTTTTTTTAATTAACTTTTTTTTATTCGCCTATTTTCTTAAATAACTCGGAAAGTATTGACCAAAAAAGAAATAAAATAAATATATTTGAGATCCTCATAAAGAACTACTTTCATTTGATATGTCACACGATATAGTTTGAAAAACTTCATTAATATTTTTTCAAATGTAGCCTTCAGAAATAGGGTCTATGTATAAAATTCATTTATTTTCGTTACATGTCCGTCTTTGGGTCACAAACATACATATATGTACCAAATTTCAACTTAATCGGTCCAGTAGTTTCGGAGAAAATCGACGGTGACAGACGGACGGACGGACACACTAGTGAACCTATAAGGGTTCCGTTTTTACCTCTTGAGAAAAGTAAATAAAACGATTAGAAGTATTATAAGTTTAACCATTTCATTAAAACTGAATTGAATATGTAGCATACTCAAACTTAATAGTCTAGTAATCGCTCGTGCATCTCAAATGCCATTCTAGTTCTGAATTTGTGTTTTTTTTTGTCGATACCTTATTTCGGATGCACAGGGCCGGCGTGAGGCCAATCCAATCTCCATACAAAACACTGCAGTCCTGCAAAGTTAGTGCGAGACCGAACCACCTGGAATTAAGTAACCTGACACGAAATACCCAATAACTTTGTACCCCAAAGTTATCCAGACACGAGTCATTCGGACTGAAACTTTCAAATACAAAACGTCAATAAATGGATGTTTTAACTAGTTCTTTATACACATGCAGATTATTGAGTTGTTATAGGGTTTTCGTACAGTGTTTTACGTTAGTTGCGTTCGTAAAGATAGACGTTAAAGTTGTATGCGTTGATAAATGTTTAATACACAGTTTTATGCAATACTACTATGGATTACCGATAAACTATGTAGATACCATAGGAAAAACATGGGGGGACTATAGCCCAAACCCTCTGATGATGAGGGGAGGCCTGTGGCCAGCAGTAAGATGCAAATAGGCTGTAGTAGTAGTAGTAGTAGGAAAAATATGGGAGATTTTTTACCTCAACATTCCTACGAGAAAAGCGAAGAGCAACAGTCAAATATGCAAGACAATTGCTAAAGGACTAGTTCTTAATAACATTAGTGTAACGACGTCATTACCGCCGCGATGCAGCCGTGCAAATGAAGTCAATGCAATTAAATTTAATGCGATACTTTGTTGTATGCGTTTCACCCTCCACCAAATGGTGGAAGTGCGAGGAAATGAAAATTTCAACCGTAAATGTAAGGTTCAAGGTCTCTATCATATTGTAACTGTGGCCGCTGTAGCGACGGTGAAATCCTTGAAGCGAATTTTCAAATCGGCAAAATAGGGAACAAGAAATGAACGCGGACACCGTTGGAGCTTTGAAGAAAAACAGCATTAAACGCTCCCACCCTTGCGAATAAAAAAAAATACCTGTATAAGCAATGAAGTTTTTTTATTAATTATAAGATTTTCAATCAAGCGTTTGAAGAAGACAAAACAATTTTTGGTATATACGACACGTGAACAAATTACAGCTTGAAACATCTCAATGACGGCGGGCTAATATTCGTAGAAAGGCCCATTAGTTGCTAATGTTCTTTTTGTCGTACTTAACGCAGCCAGAAAAAATCTCATTTATAGGTAAGTACTTATACAGTGAATGTATGCCAAAGGTACACCATTACATATGTAATACATACTTAAAGTACCCATGCATGCATAAGCGCAATCCTCAAGTATTCTCGAAAATCAAGACGCCGAATGAATCAGTGAAACTTAATACACTGAGTACCTACTTATGTAGAAACTTAACTTTGATTAAAAGGAATGTCATTATCATCTTCATCTTGTTACCCGAAATACGTCACTGCTGGACATAGAAGCTCGTACTCCGGTAACCTGACTCCATTTTTAGTCCTTTTAGCCCTCAGTTCTGCAAGCAATGTGCTCACCAATTGCGAAATATTAAGTTTCGCAATTCTTAGGGCCATGTCTGTAGAAGCAACAGTATCAAGTGTAGAAATGTTCTACACAAACCTCTGCGAAATTTACGAGTAAGTATGTTCTTATTATTACCCGCGCCTAATAACATCTATGAAAAGCCAACTACGTAACAAAACAAGTTCTTTGTATACCTGACTAATAAATAAATCCAGTCAGTTAGTTGTATGGAACCCTCGTCTCTGCTTCTTTAGAAGTCTTAGAGCTCAAGTTTCACCGATCATTTCAGAACTCTCTGCCAACTTTACTTGATCCCTCGCTCCCTCCCTTTGCGTACTTTTAAGGTAATCAAGTAAAACAAAGGATAGAAACGGGGGGTCTGTGTATGTTGGTAGACTGTGTACTGTATTGTTGTATAACGGAGTCTCGGCTAAGAGGCTTGGAAATTGTTTTACGTGACACATTATAATGAACAAGGGGGATGTCGGGCACCTTCTGAATAACTAATGTAATGGTAGAGATGGAAAAGTGATATTTTATTTTGTTATGAGCTTATCCAAGATTACAGAGGATGCCAAATTTCAAATTTCGTAATCTCGAACGTTTGGTGGCTTGCTTTCGCAGACATAAGATATTATTTATGATATTAGCTTAGCGCAAACTTGACGCATGAGTAAGTTTGGCTTCTCGTTTAACACTAGTCATGATAAATATGAACAACCTATTTTTGTACTTAATGGAAATGTACCGTTTATTTGACATTTCTTGGTGAGTGAGATTTAAAGATTTTTAAAGACATACGAGTATTAATATCTTGCACATCGTTATTTGTGTATTTTTTCTAATGTAGACCATCAATTTATCTGAAATCATTAAAAAAATATTTAAGTGATAATTATTTATTAAGGTCAACATTTTTTCAGGAGCTATAAGCTTGGATACATACTTGAATCACACTTAGGTATTTCGGTATAACATTGTAACATGCATGACCAACTTTGGAACTTATTGGTAATATTACGCAGAAGAACAGCTATAAGAAATGTTAATAAAATTTACCCAAATGTACAGACAGTATTATAAAGTTCCCGTGTACGAATTCACC
The DNA here is from genome assembly GCA_963971205.1 of Aethes cnicana. Taxonomy (NCBI): domain Eukaryota; kingdom Metazoa; phylum Arthropoda; class Insecta; order Lepidoptera; family Tortricidae; genus Aethes; species Aethes cnicana. The sequence continues at coordinate 13,057,484 of OZ020277.1, forward strand.
TATAGATGTATTAACCTGGGAATAATTGGTACAACGGTTCGTTACAGAATTACTTCAGCCATAACGCACGCCGCAGCATCAATTGTTTTACAATTGGAACCAATTTTGTTTACGGAAATTTCAAATCGGGTTTCATACGTTTTAATTCAATTGTGAGGGTTGCGGCGGACGGTTTAATCGGACCGTCACGGAGTATGATTGGCAAAATGTTTAGGCTACAGGATTGTGAGCGTTATTTTCAGTGTCGGTCGGCGTATTATTAATGTGTGAAATAATGTTTGTTGAATATTGTAACTTTCAATACTACTTACGTTGTATTTTATGTACCAATCTCTTCTTTTCTTTTCTTCGATGTCTTTTTGTGATGTTTCGATAGATTAACACATTGCCGTTTTAAATTGTATAAAATTTTCATTACTTTGAATTTACGATCGATCTTGGCTTCGTCGAAGAGATTTAGTATAACATAGAAGGCATACACACATTTGATAACTTGTAGAAAACTTTTGTAGGTATCAGTTCGTTTTGAATTTCTGTGTTTAGTGACAATAACACAAAATCATTGAAAATGTGACAGTAACTCTGTCTGTCCGTCTGTCTGTCTGTCTGTTACCTCTTCACGCTTCAACCGCTGGACCCATTGAGATGAAATTTGGCATGGAGATAGTTAGGGTCCCGAAAAGGACATAGGCTACTTTTATTCCGGAAAAATGCATAGTTCCCGAGGGAGCGCGATAACCGAATTCCACGGGGGCGAAGTCATCAGGCTTAAGTACTGTTAGTAATATTAAGACTGCTGGCGGCTTGCGTAAGAAACATCAAGTCTCAGGTGCGTGGCGTCCTGTTTGGACTGGGCCGCAAATTTCAAGATGGCCGCCCACCTGCACGGTGCCGCGAGGGAAACTTCTAAATGCTACAATCGATATTGGGATAATTTGATTGCGAATGTGGAGTTTTAAAACTGGAATTTGGTTAACGATATCTAGTCCGTCTTAGTTTCTTTAGCGCATCTTTCTTTAATTGGGCTAATTAGTAAAATAACAGGTTTTGGCCCGATTCATGTCACGACAAAGCGCCTCGTTTTGGCTACATTTATGGTTATAATTTGACCATCCGTAGCCAAAATGAGCCGTTTTGTGGTTCATACCTATCCGCACCTAAATCTAGTCTTGAATCTGTGAAAGCATACTTTAGGTATGCAATAAGGAGGACACTTCTTTTACTTTTTAAATAATAATCTTAAAAGAGGGTTTATTCTGAAATTTGGCAATGTCGCAAATTGCTGTCAAATAATTCGCTGTTTTCATTAATTTCTAAATATTACGAATGAAAACATGAATAGGTATAATCGCTTAACGTTGCCAAACTTCCGGATAAACCATCTTAAATATAGCTGCGAGCTAAGTATTAAATATGTTTGTATAAAAAAACCTCAAAAACTTGTGTAAAATGAAATGAAATGAAAAATGTTTATTTGGCAAACATAAAGAATGAGATATTTTTACAAAATTTAAAGAAAACCATATATACAGAGAACAGAAAATATTGCTTACATCGAACTTAAAATAATTTGAATTCTTAAAATAAAATAAAGTAGTACGTTAAAATAGTACATTACAACGTTAAAATAGTACATTACATCTGTGACAAATTCATCTTTTATTCTATCCAGATACTGTAGCATGCGAGTTTATTCACGTATTTTCAATGGTATATAACCATAACACGATTAGGGAGTTGATTTTTATAATTTAACAATGAGGAAATATGCTCTGATTTTGTGTTATGCGAATTTATGGCAGCAAAATGCAACAGTTCATTCAGTTCAGTAACATGATCATACAATGTTTCAAATGTTTGTCTTCTTCTTTTAGTGCCTCTTCATTTAATGAAGGTCGGCAGTCAGATTTTTAATCTAGCCTTATCTAGATAAGGCTAGATTAAAAAATCGCCAGATTGAAGAGATCTTGATGCCGGTGTTAGTAAAAGAGCCTATTTACTGAATACCCGCTATATATATGCAGTACATCCCGCTGGGCTGTTTAAGAATCTGGACGTTGTTGTAGATCACTAAAATTAAAAGTATTCGTAATCTTTCTTATCTTTCGGCAAAAAGTCACGAACGTAGATAAAATCTGATCAGCCAGTGCGATCTAAGAACTAATTGACAATAATATCTCTGTATATAATGACCGATATTGATAAAAAATCAAGTACTTTAAAAATAAACTAAATCGAAAAATGGCCCCGTCGGCATGGTAACGCAAACATGGCAGCATTTCTCCATTGAATTCTCAAAAGTTAAGGGACGCAGGCTCCACTAAGACATGTATAATAAAACTATACAAATGATGGTAAATGGAAATATTTTGTTCCGGTTTAACTAATAAAAGACGTAGCTTTCTATAGTACACGTTTAATTTATCCATCGCTTTTATCAACATGGTCAGTGTACGAGAAATATCTTTCTGAGCGTTTAGAGCGCATTACGTTTATCATTTTAAATTGGCTACTTATTTTATGATTATGTCTGTAATTCGTCTAATTGCCGACTGTTACTAGTCAAGTGTTCCTTTTTTCTGAATTTATTGAATTTATTTATCTTTAAAGTTATCAACGTAAAGTTTTACAAACGATTATGATCTTTCTATAATTAATTGATAATAAATTATCTATCTATTTAACGCTAAAACGATTAAAACAGTAAATCATTTCTGATCGTACCGCCAATATGATTGGTAAAGTGTTCGGATTGTTCGTCTTTGCTGCGGTAGTTACCTCAGGTTCGTAGTAATAGTTCTTATAAACATGATTGAAGTGATTTGAAATCTTAATCAGTAGTTTCCTTAGTGCACTCGAAACAAGTGTATTCGCAACTTACCTTTTCTTCTTAATTTAAAAAAATCAGTGTATAGTTATTTTTGTTTTGGTTTTGTTCACAATGAGCAATAGCTCCCTTTAACGTAATCTGATTTTAAACAGTCAAATTGAATACTGTGCAGCTCTTTTTAGTTGAGTTTTATTTTCTGGTGGTACGACCTACAGGAATACAGGGTCCGTCCGGATAACTTAAACCATCTTACCCACTAACCCGCTGAAAAATAGCGGTGCTCGCTCTATTGTGTACCTGTAAGGGGTTAAGGGAGACGGTACAGGTAAAACGATAAGGGTCCGGTAAAATGACCAGCATAGAGGCATCCAATCTTAATGCTCAGGGTAGGCAAAGAATTCGTAATCTTACAAATCCTTATGTCCATGGGCCATAGAATCCACTTACTATCAGATGTCTTGTATGTTCGTTTGACAACTTAATCTGGAAAAAGGTAACAATCAATACTTCTATTGCAGGTAACTCCCAGATGACCCAGATCTTCCTCGAGGATGAATCCATCACGTTCCTCACTAACGAGCTCATCGGGAAGACTCTGACCATTCCCAAGTTCACCTTCGACATCCTGCAGTCCTGCCACGTCGTTCTCCCGAGCGGCGCTATGGTGGAAGTCTTTCCCAAGAACGAGCTGAACGACCCGTACATCAGTTTCCTCAATGCCGTGGAGCCATTCAGGAGCTGCGGCATCGGCTTCCTCGGAGCTCCCACCAGCTACAGCGGCACTTACGAGCTGTACTCCATGGTGCAGGACTGGTCCAGCTTGAGCCTCAGTCTGACGAGGAAGAAGTTCCACCTTAATTTAGTGGCTATCGACCCGTGGCAGGCCAAGGCCGACGCCAAGGTCTAAGTTTTAAATTTAGTAAACTTCTGTTATCTTTTCTTGAACAGTTTTTTTTAACATAAGTATATTTAATTGCTTAAGACTCACACGAAAAGCGGGCAAGAGCTAGTAAAGCAATAATTAGTACATAAGTACAAACCGATATATTCGCTCACCAGATCTTTTTTGTAGAAAAAACACTACCTACAAGTTCTGTTTCCAGTTGCGTACAACACTTCATTATCAGCTAATGCAGGTACTTCTTAAGCAGAGTCGGAAGTTCCAATCCAATTTCCTGATGGAAACTTATAGAACGAGATAGCCGTAACAAAAGCAAAGTTGGACACGGCTATCCTCCCCGCTGTGGGCAGTGTATCTGGGATCAAATTAATAACAAGTCCGCGGCCCGTAGGTCTGTCACAGTAGTTTAGGCGCTTCCTCGACAAAACTTTTGCACAGTGGAGACACTGACAGAGAGTTTTTTTCATTGACTAATTATACTTTTATTATTATTATTATGATTATAGCCCTGATTTTAATTTAACAGAAAAATCATTATTTCGATAGCACATCTTTGTCACTTCCTAGAAAATAATATGGAAAAGAAGATACACCAAGCTAGAAAATGCCATAGCCCCGGCAGCGACTAGCTAAATTGTAGCCTTTAAAATAAATGTTTTTTATTAAACGTCATGTAATTGTTGTTTGTCAACTTCGTGCCCGATTCTCCCTGGGGTAAGGGACGGTCGGGTGGCAGGGGAGTACGTGACATCACAGCTCCTCTTTCCCCCTTGAGTCCCTCTTTCTTTTTAATTCTAGCATAGAGTCATACCAATGTCATACTTACATTTTTATGATGATTTTCATGTTACACGCGTGATTAGTCTCCCCGCAAGCCTCGCCGTCCCCGCTGTCGTCTCGCCCCCAACGTCTTTCGCACCACAGGGAAGGTCGAGCACGCAGTTGACGACCTATTAATGGACAGCCCCTTAATAATACCTAAGGGGCTGTCCATTATAGGTACGTACAGGCTCCTCTAACTTAGCTTGCTGGGATTGTGTTGTCTGGCGCAGCGGCAAACTCGGCTTAATGCAGTTTACTGAGTTCCCGTCCGTGGTACTGGCTGACATTCATTGATACGTGTCCAGCTTGCCGAATGTGCGAGATACAGACGGACATATTGTATATCGTCTTATTTTTCCTAATCAAATTATTTTTCAATTAGCTTCCTTTCTTTGTGTGGAATATAAGGTGGTGAAATTACCGGCACAGAGGCATTCTATCTTAGGCCTCAGAGTAGGCAACGCATTCCCAATCTTAAGATTCCTTTACCCATTAGCCACCGCTATGGTACTATCATGTTGGTCGTGCCTCTTTATCGGCCTTAATAAAAAAAAGAATCTTGTTAACCTTATCCTATTTTCCTTTTACTCGTAATTACCCCTGAATGGGGTGACAATTGAACTTTTTTGCATCGGACCCTAATTGTCCCAAAGTAATCGTTAGGAAGTTTCGCGCCCATTTCCACTTTCCTTTTACGTTTTATTTAAAATAACTTGATTAAAATAATCATCACGAATCTAGTGAGAATTCGTGCAATTGGATAGGTAAAGTTTTCGGAAGAGGTGGAAGCCGTGGTGGCCTAGTGGTTCGACCTACCGCCTCTCATGCTGAGGGTCGGGGGTTCGATTCCGGCTCGCACCTCTAAGTTTACTTATGTGCGAAATTCAATTTGAATTTACCACTGAACTTTTCGGTGAAGGAAAACATCGTGAACAACATCTAGATGGCGCTGTACAGGCGAAGCATGAAAATTTGAAGCTCCCTGGCTATTTCCGATGTACGCCGTAATGTAAGGAGATTGACAGTCTTATATAATTACATTGTCTCTGATATTGCTCACATTAAGAGCTTTTCGATCTGCGCCAAAATTACAGTCTATATTTACCTTGTCTATGGTCTGTACCCACCACGGTGCTGAAAATAAGATGTTAACATTTTATTTTCTCAGAAAACAGAAGCTAGGAGGTAAACAAAGGGATTAAATTAACGATCCTCATCGTTTTATTTTACTAGTCTAAAAATATTCGCACGAATAAACACCATGACAACCGTCCAAGGAGAATCATGAAAAACAAAAGGCTTGAACAAATAAACCTATTTATATTTATTACTAACCGAGTGACTGGATTGAGAGACTGAGTGACTGGAAATGACGCACAGCCGAAACTACTCATCTACGCAGGTTACACCGCAGGACACGGCTAGCATTTGAATAAAAGAGTAAATACTTAGCCAATTTTTGTCTCTCTCTGTTGATCTGTTTGTTAAGAGGGCTTATTCCGAAAGTTTGCAACGTCGCAAATAGCTGTCAAATGTTCGCTGTTTTCATTAATTTATGAATATTTATTACTGAATAAAAACATATATAATCGCTCTATGGTTGAATAAAACATTATGTATATGGATTGCAACAATTATCATAGCAACACGAAAATTATAGTATTATGGAAGTAATATCGTTTGAAAACTTTCCATCGCATTTTTCATGCATTTTAATGTAATCTTATCATTTGATTTTCTAACCAAAACATATAAAACGAGACGCGTCATTCAACCATTGAATTATTACTTCGTTTTTAATTCAGTTAGGTATATTGGGAATTTCCTGTAATGATAGTGCTTACTAAATAAATAAATATTGAGAAATTAATAAAAACAGCGCCCATCTCTACTTATTTAGACATTGACATAGACATAGGCAAAACTTTATTTAACATCCCAAAAGGTAGGTACATTTTTAACTTAACCCAAACTTAACATTGTTTATATGTACTATGACTATGTTGTTTACAACAACTAATTCCATGCAGGTCGGCCAGACCAATGATTAATTCTAAATGGAATAAAGATAAATATACAACAGACAGTCTCTGAGACGAATGAATACATTGGCTTAGCAGAGCTCCATAGAATAAAATTAATATGTAGTTAACTTAAGATATAGAAATGTAATATTGTAGGTAGGTAGTGTAGTGATGTTAAAAAGGGGCAAAGCTCAGCATAATGCTGCAGTGTGGTGACCACAGCGCTGGTTTTCAGCTCGTCCCTTACTAGGAGACCATTTGCTAGTGTAATTCATGTCGGAACGGACAAGATGTATTTGTGTGATGTACAATCAATTAAATAAGAGATGTTTGAATAAATATGAAATAATATTTCATATTATTTCATATTTATTCAAATGCTTAACCATGGTATTACAAGTGTTTCGGATAAACTTAAACTTAACAAGCTTTGCTAAATCCCTCTGTTTTTGCAAAGATGTCCAGTCTAAACAAACAGAGGTAGAGGACGTTTGGATTATTATCTTATCATCCTCTACCTCTAGTATTTTACTAAGCCCGGAGTAAATAAAGACTCCTTCAGACTGCCCGGTAATAGAACAGTCCTATAGGTTAGCCCATAACCCAACGGCTGAGAAGGGTCGATCGTATATTCCCCCCAACGACGGTACATGACCACAACTCCATGGTACGAAACGTTGCCCTTTTTATCCGCACGCAGTTTTATAAAATATTTACACGCGTTGTTTATTGTGGTGGGGGTAAACGGTGAGATTCATTTTGGGGATTTTTACGGTTTAAAAGGAACTAAATATGAACTTGAAACTTTCACAAACAACAATCTTTCATCAAATTTCCACATCCTTTTATCAAGATTATTCTAGTTAAAAGAAGTCTATTATTTATTGTTGAACATAGACTTCCAAACGGACTATTTTAAACTACTATTACAGCCTATTTGCGTCCCACAGCTGGGCACAGGCCTCCTCTCACCACGAGAGGGTTTGGGCTATAGTCCCCACGCAGGCCCAGTGCGGATTGGGGACTTCACACACATCTTTGAATTACTTCGCAGATGCGTGCAGGTTTCATCACGATGTTTTCCTTCACCGAAAAGCTCAGTGGTAAATTCAAATTAAATTTCGCACATAAGTAAACTTAGAGGTACGAGCCGGAATCGAACCCCCCCCCCCGGCATGAGAGGCGGTAGATCGAACCGCTAGGCCACCATGGCTTTAGCTAATTATAATTTAAATGCAATTATTAATGTGACCATATTAGATAGTTCTCTTCAGACTAAATCTAATGCTTATCGTCAGTATAATTAATTTTTTCTGCGGCTGTGCGTTGATAAATCAATATGTCAGTCAGTCAGTCAGTCAGTCACCTTTGAGTTTTATATATTTAGATGATTAAGCAACTCATATGCCAATATCTATACTATAATAAAAGGGTAATTCTTCTACTACTACTACTACAGCCTATTTGCGTCCCACTGCTGGGCACAGGCCTCCTCTCATCACTCTCTCGTAATTCTTCTGTCTCTTTCTAACTGTCTCTCTGTTTGTTAGAGTTAATCTCAGGAACTACGGAACTGATTTGATTGCAGTATTCAAGGGTAGATAGAGCATCATTTGGAGCAACATATAAGCTATGTTTGATTACAATCGGATGTCGGAAAGAAAAGTTATCGGCAATTTTATATTCCACGCAGACGAAGTCGCGGGGCACAACTAGCGATTAAATAAATATTAACCTACTAAATAAAAACCGGCCAAGTGCGTGTCGGGCCACGCGCAAATTATAGGGTTCCGAAGTTGAGGATGCCCACAGTACCTTTCTAAGACTTATTAGCATCTAGCTAGCCTGTGGTATGACGTGCCCGCCCGACGCCCCTGCCGCTCGAGAAAAATCATCATTATAAGTTGGTCGACTATTACTCGTAAGTTTGTACAGCCTACTTAGCTCTGATAGTTTTCCTTTCAACTACGTTATATATGCCACAACCGTGATTTTTTTCAGCCATCCAAATACCACCATTTAGCTGGCAGGGGGGGGGGGACACGTGACTCTAACAAAAAATAGCACTTTAAAGCTTAATATTTCACAAACGCATCACTTAATCAAAAAATGGTTTTAACAAACCCATAATATTTTTTTAAGACCTATTCAACGATATGCAGCACTATGGGGTACGCAAGAAAAAAAAAATACATCCCCACTTTACGCGTAGGGGAGGTACCCTATAAAAAATATATTTCATAATTTTATTGTACCACTTTGTCAACGTAACTAATATACATATTCATGCCAAATTACAGCTCTCTAGACTTAAGCATCTCCGAGCAATAGTGCGGACAGACGGACGGACGGACGGACGGACGGACGGACGGACGGACATGGCGAAACTATAAGGGTTCCTTGTGGACTTCGGAACCCTAAAAATTAGCTAAAACGTTGGTGTCAATCATTCTACACAGCCCCCGGCCCCCGAAACTAAATTAAGCCTTTAACACCAAGCTGATTTTATCTAGACTAAACAATGACACTAAGGGCTGTAATCGTCGTCAGATAAAATTTCTTCTTCCGTCAGTCCATACAAAATTTAAATTTGATTCGAATTTTGTATGGGCTAATTTACTTTATGGGCTCTCTGAAGAAATTTTATCTGAAAAATCAGCCCTAAGGCGGTTGTCACACTACTACTACAGCCTATTTGCGTCCCACTGCTGGGCACAGGCCTCCTCTCATCACGAGAGGGTGGGGTGTTGTCACACTGCCTATTTACAATACCTTGGTAAAGCAATCCTGCTGTGATTTTCTCCACACAATGGAATCAGTGTTTATCGCACATTTTATTATCGCACCCTAGTTAACAGCGTATCGGCATAAACCTGTTTTACGTGGGACATTATCACGCCGTCTACATACCATCTCTGTTAAATTGTTGACAGGGTTTGATATTATTGTCAATATTTTGCTGCATACGAACATACTGATCTAGGTACAAACATGCGAATTGATGCTACGAGTAGGTAACACATTGTTTCGAGTTGTACCACATCTTAAATTCTAATTTTATTCCATTTGCAAATAATATTTTAGCACTGTTTTTTTGGCGAAGGAAAACTGTTAGCATCTGTGAAGTGATTCGAAAATTTGTGTAGTGTGAGTAGCCCTGTGCTTAACTGTGGGATGAAAACATCCTCTCATAGTGTAATGGTAGCTTTAGTGTGGTGGTAATATTTTGACAACATTATTTTCTACTAGACTAGATGTATTTATTATACATTATCTGATCTTTCTACTCTATCCGAAATGAACAAATATTACATTTTCATTCCGATAAAAATCTCATTTAACGCGCTTATGAAAATGAAGCCCAGCATCAGGTGGATTAAAAGATTTGCCTTTTATTATATTTCGCTAAAGAACAAAATAATCTGTAAGCTGGATTGAGACAAATTAAGGGAATAATATTCATAGGTACTTAATGAAATTTCTTTGAAAATGTAAGAGAATATTTTATAAAAAATTCCAGCAAAAAATATTTTGTATCAGTTCTAACAAACGACGACTGCCGCTCGTGCTGCGACGTGTACAGTCGAGTTCTCCAATATGTACACACTTTCGGACCTTACTCCATTGTAATAAGGTCCAAAAGTGTGTACATATTGGAGAACACGACTGTACCTATACATTGCACGGTATGACAGAGTAGGTAAGTACGTGCCTAAAGGAATGGCGACGGACGCTCTGTTTCGCACTGTACAAGTATACACGTATGTACTTAGTATACGTCCACCAAACTATAACTTATGGAGCAGATTCTACAAATTGCAAAAGTAACATTCCCGCTTAGTTCTAAACGTAGGTAACTATAATAGGTATGCACCTACCACGCTCGATAACTTCCCTAGTTACTATACTTGAACAAGAATCGTAGGTATTCCATTCAAACCCAGTTTTAAATTAGCGCCGTCGATTCGTTTCCAACTTCCCATCCACTGGTTCCTGGCCACTCGCATTCCAAATTCAAACCGCACTTTGTGCACTTTTTTCTTTTTTACGGGCTAGTTGGCACGGCGAAGTTTGAGTAGCCGCATTTGTTTCGTTTGTGCCAGTGCTAACGACGCCACTGATATGCTAATAACGCTCGTCAGCGTCTATTGTGCCTGAATGCTCACGCGATAATGTCACCTTTTGCACAAACCGAATACCTTAGCCACGTAAAGGAACTTTTGAATAGTTCATTAGGACGCTTTTCCCGAGTATTTAACGGTACGGAACTCGCTAGTTTTTTTGTCCTTTGAAATTTTATCGCGACTTTTCAGATTGCAAAGTTCACAGCGGTTTTTCATTCGACGTTCGAAAAAGTTTTCTTTGCTTTTGGAGAACAAAAGGTATTCGCACTTTGGAAATCCGCCATCGCCACTTAATATTTATTATCCAATTTGGTGAAAAATCTCAACAATATCCGTGAAGGCGGGAAGCTATCAGGAGCGACACGTGAATTTATTACGCAATAACGTCTTGCTTCCAGTTCAGAGCGGAGGCGGAGGCGGGAGCGGGAACATTTGTCGAGTATGCATTAGTTTTCGATATGTATTAAGTACTAGCTTCTGCCCGCGACTTCACCCGCGTGGAATTCGGTTATCGCGTTCCCGTGGGAACTATGCGTACCCACATTAAATTTTATCTAAATGGGTCCAGCGGTTGAAGCGTGAAGTGGTAACAGACAGACAGAGTTACTTTCGCATTTACTTATAATATTAATATGGACTAAGTCCATCTCTTCTTCTCTTCTCCTTCTATTTAAGAGCCGTGCTCTTGTCGGTGGAGTAACCGCCGTGTCTCTCGATCCTGTGCCCGTCTTTTTAGGTCGTAATACGACGGGACATTTGCTCTTTCCTTCAGCTGGTCAAAGTAGGTTAAGCGCCCTTCTTCCTTCCATTTTACCTTCCATTATAACGTTCAAAAACCTATCGTGTCTAATCAGATGCCCAACCACTTTCCCTCTTCTCCACTACTAACTACCAACTACCACCACTACTAAGTCCATACTATAAGTATGTTATTAGTATGGATTATTATTCCTGTCTCTTATGACTTGAACCAACGCAATAAGCCGGCAAATCCGATACCGTTACCGGATCGTAAAATAAAACAATACTTACGGGGAATTATAAGAAGGCGGCCTAACGGCGGAACTTCTTTCCACGAGTTACGGCCCAGGTGGCGGTGATTAAGAAGGTATGCTGCCGAACGCGAATTTAGACTTATCACAGGGCGGACACGGCCTATAAAAGCACGATTTCGAACACAATTCGAATGAAGTGTCAATGTTTGCGTGCGAGGACGTTTGTGTGCGTGCTATGACGTCTGTACATTTGTAAATCTGTGTGTACCGGTACGCGGGCCAACGATTCACCCACCATCTCCGGATGAAACAAATGACGGTAAAGCGAGTTGCGCGCGGCCTAGATTCAGGCGGGTGATTCCGTGGCCATTTTGTTCGTAGTACCATGTAATATTCTGTGACTTAATACCAGTGACGGTATAATTCAAAATTGTTTAAAACGAGTTTTGAGCTTAGGGCGTTACGAATTTGAATCCTGTCTAAGGCTCACTGTAATGTTGTTGGTTAGATTCCCGTTTCCGTGTAACCCTTTATAATTATGACATGTGTAGTACCCCTGTTCACGTAGGTATACACGTATGGAGGGTTGAAGTGAAGTAAATGAGCGCAATCTTTATAGTTCCAAAAGTGGACACCAAATCGAGTAGATTGGGGGCGCTGCGGTCGTCACTTAAGTCAAGCCACCTAGGCGGATAGTCTGCAGTAGCGCCTTCAGATGGCGCTGCTGAGGCGAAATCGCAGCGAAAACGGTTGTGAGGAGAGTGTGTTTTGTTTTCTTGCTCATCAAATCCGCTGGACACTTTTTCAACTGTTTCGCCATATAAGATTGCGTTCCTTACCAAGACACATTCCAAACTCCAGAGATACACGGATATTCGATCCACCCGTGACGACATTTGAAAGAAGCTGTCACAACTACTTACTTATTAATACTAAAACCGGCCAAGTGCGTGTCGGGCCACGCGCAAAGTAAAGGGTTCCGAAGTTGACGATGCCCACAGTACCTTTCTAAGACTTATTAGCATCTAGCTAGCCTGTGGTATGAATGACGTGCCCGCCCGACGCCCCTGCCGCTCGAGAAAAATCATCATCATAAGTTGGTCGACTATTGCTCGTAAGTTTGTACAGCCTACTTAGCTGTGATAGTTTTCCTTTCAACTACGTTATATGCCACAACCGTGATTTTTTCAGCCATCCAAATACCACCATTTAGCTGGCAGGGGGCATTGCACTTTAAAGCCTAATATTTCACAAACGTATTACTTATTCAAAAAATGGTTTTAACAAACCCACAATATTTTTTCAAGACCTATTCAACGATATACGGCACCATGGGGTACGCCAGAAAAAAAATTACATCCCCACTTTACGAGTAGGGGAGGTACCATATAAAAAAAAATATTACAAAATTTTATTATACCACTTTGTCAGCGTAACTAATATTCATGCCAAATTACAGCTTTCTAGAACTAAGCATCTCCGAGCAATTGTGCGGACAGACGGACGGACGGACATGGCGAAACTATAAGGGTTCCTTGTGGACTTCGGAACCCTAAAAAAAAGTTGGTCACCAATAGTAACAAATTAAAAAAAAGTAAATACCGGAGCGCAGTCGAGATCCGCGGATTCGGACACGAACGCAGATACGGCAATGCTCGAAGCCTAAGTCGGGATAAAAAGTAGTACCTAGCCTATGTTATTCCCAGGGTCTCAAACTATCTCCATACCAAATTTCATACAAATCGGTCCAGTCATTACGACGTTAAGGAAGCACAAACAAACAAACACACTTTCACATTTACGAGTATAATATTAGTAAGGATTGAAAGCTTCTAGAACAAAGGAAAACGTACTTACTTATCTTTCAAGTCTTAAAACTTACTACAATCACCTTTCTAAGACGAAGTATCAAAATACATTTGCGTTTGTACCCGCCAACTATTATTCTAATCTCTACAGTTCAAGAGACCGTTAACGTGGAGATAGCACCATTTAATTCAACAATAATACAGTGTAGCCTAAATTGGGCAATGAAGGCAAACATTTACGAGGTACGCGTCATAACATTTAGTACGGAATTACAAAGCAACTGTGTTTTACAGAGATTGTAAAACTAAATCAATGGAAAACAACAACGATACTCTTTAATGAACACCATGAACAAAAACATGGAAAATACAGAAAGAATACATATGTATTAAACAGGTAAACAACACGCGGACTTATCGCTAAAAAAAGAAAAAGGCGGGAAAGTGGTATTCATTTGATTGGAGAAATGAAATTGGCTGTCGCGAACTGCTGGTTGTAATGGGCATAGTGACATCGGATTGCTATTTTCGAAAATCGAATCGTTTCCAGCCAGTTTCAAGTTCCGGAGAAACTATACAATTTATCCCGGAAAGTGCTTAGTTATCGCGATGATGCCATAACCGAATTCCACGTGGACGAAGTCGTGAGCAAGAGCTTGTTATAAATGCGCAAACAACTCTGTCTGTTCACGCTAAAACCGCTGGACCGATTTGGGTGAAATTTGGTATGGAGATAGTTCAAGTACCGAGTAAGGTACCAAGTATGTTTTTTCCGTCGGCTATAGCCCACGCAAACAAAATTGCGGGCAGAAGTTACTAATACTACTACAACAGCCTATTTGCGTCCCACTGCTGGGCACAGGCCTCCTCTCATCACGAGAGGGTTTGGGCTATAGTTCCCACGCGGGCCCAGTGCGGATTGGGGACTTCACATACATCTTTGAATTACTTCGCAGATGCGTGCAGGTTTCCTCACGATGTTTTCCTTCACCGGGCAGAAGTTAGTAAAGTTATAAGTTAGAGAACAGTAATTCATAATACCGTGTGTTAAAATTAAAACGTCGAACTTTGCAGGAAGGAGATTTGCGGTACACAGACAATACAAAAAAATGAAACATTTGAACGAGAACAACTATAAAGCATGTGATTATTGTAACTCTATTTCTGTGCAAACACATTTTAGCTGTGACCGTCAAGATAGCGTACACCGTAACGATATCCAGGATCTGATTATGCAAATAAATAGTACCCAAATAGTACCTACGGAATATCTAGGTTAAAAAAATAGAACCCTTTAACTTTTCTAAATATAAGGGCTGTTCACGGTGTACGCTATCTTGACGGTCACATTTTAGCTTATTGTTCATTTGTAAGCGTCTATCTTGGTTATTATGACGATGCTATCACAATAATCCTGAGACCAGAGCAGCTGGCACTTATCGTATTACGAACGGGCAAACAATAACTACTTATGTGTAGGGAATAGAGATAAGATTCGGAAATATTTGTATGTAAACAAAATAGTTTGACCGTTTATTAATTAAGTTGTTTCCTTCAATAATGAGCCCTTATCGCTATATCGCGCAAAGTTACCTCTAGCGGTTTTCAAACCCGCAACCTTTAGCACGGTAAACATGCTTGATTATCAACTGAGCGTCTGAGCCCATCCGGGTGTCAAGAACTTCTAGAACACTATGTCTTTGATAAGTTCTGAAGATAGTGTTCTCAAACATAAATAATTTGAGATGGTCAAAATCCTATTTAACTTACTTATGTCATCTCTTCTGTTACTTAGTGACTAACACACAACGCACAGCCAAAAATAGTGGTCGTAGAAAGCTGAAATTTGGCATGTAAGTTCACTGGGGGAGGGAACGGGAAAATATGGAATCTATCTACGCAGGTTACCGCGGGAGAGGGCTAGTAAAATGTCATCATTCATCATCATCATCATTTCAGCCAAAAGACGTCTACTGATGGAAATAGCATAGGCCTCTCCCAAGGCTCGCCACTCAAAACGGTCCTGCGCTACTCGCTTCCACCGGTTTCCCGAGACCTTCACGAGGTCATTGCCCCATCTTGTTGGAGGCCTACCGACAGCTCGCGTCCCGGTTCGCGGACGCCACTCGAGAACTTTCCGGCCCTATCGGCCATCAGTCCTGCGAGTCAGGGTAGGTTGTTTCAAACCGTTCGTTAAAGTTTAAGTTAACGTTAAATATTTTACTATGGGGCAAAATGACTGTTGTTGTATGGAATGGCAGCTCGGCGGCCATATTTATTTAGCGACCAGCCCTCTCGATTGCCCTCAGAGTGAATTTGATCCTTCTTATGAGGCCCATCGTAAGCGCCCACGTCAATACACCTACCTAAGCTTATCTAAAATTTTAGAAATTCATGCTTAGCTTATTATTATGCTTTGTGTTTGAGCTTTGCTTTTAGAACAACGACGGAGCGAATTAAACACGGCACAGTCAAACTCGAACCGCGCCTGTTATCACAAATCGAATCTTTGCTATTAAAACCCTAGATTTATATTGTTATTCGGGCCACGGCTGTGGGATTTGGAGGCAATTCCCTTTCTGATCTCTCCTGTGCAAACAAGCGGCTGTCACGCGGACGGGCCTCGAGTTAGCATAAAATATTAGACAAGGCGGAGTATGGACGACAGCGGAACGTACGGGCGCGAAGTCTGCGCGTCTGCGGTGTGCGGCCAGATTCCGCTAGAATCGAATACACTTACCTAACAACAAACTGTTAGGGCCCTCGCCCAAGGCAGCTTTTTGTAGCGATGCTGCCGCGCTACGCATCGCTATCCTTTTTTACATCAAAGAGTAAAAGGGATAGCGATATGAGTAGCGCGAAAGCCGCAAGACGTCCACTGCTGGACATAGGCCTCCCCCAAGGCACGCCACTCAGACCGGTCCTGTGCCACTCGCATCCACCGTGTTCCCGCAACTTTGCTGCTGGACATAGGCCTCCCCCAAGGTTGACGACTCAGACCGATCCTGTGGTACTTCCCACGACCTTCATGAGGTCGTCGCTCCATCTTGTTGGAGGCCTACCGACAGTCCGTCTACCGGTTCGCAGACACCACTCCAGAACTTTCCGGCCCCATCGGCCATCAGTCCTGCGAGCAATGTGCCTCGCCCACTGCCACTTAAGGTTCGCAATTTTTTGGCCTATGTCGGTGACCCTAGTTCTACTGCGGTAATGTAAATTTGAACAAATCCAAATAGGGACACACGTGAATAATAATGCATAGAGGTACAATTTTTACCTGCAACCTGTAGCTAGAGACTGTAGATGTCTACAGTCTACACATAATTTAGTTGTAGGAAAGCAGCGTTCAACACACAAGGAATGTAATGTCGGCTTGAGGTCGTCGTTACCTGTGAGTTGGAATGCATGTAAAGACAGTTTGACTTGTCAAAGACAGTTGGACTATGAATTAGCGAAACTATAAATACCTAAGTACATAGTACATTTTAATATACGAGTACGTGTATTTTGATAAGACATAAATACTTGTCTGATTGGACAACAAACTCGTAAGTGTGTCTTCATTAAATGCAAGGTTGTTAAAAAAATATGATAAAAAATATCAATTAAAAAAAATCAAGAACAAATAATTATTTCTAGTATTTTTTTTCTACCGTCGAATCATAATCTACATTTATGATCGATACAACATTTTTTGTTCACATGGTAGGTACGTGTGTTGTATGAGATGGATAGATAAAAAATAGTGATGAGCTAGATTGACATCCCGGGAAGGAGGATAGTTTTATCCCAGGGATTATTTCATAAAGATGAATTAAATTAATGGAAGTTCAATTTGAAAGTCGTGGGAGAAATGTACTTCATTATAAAAACGTGTCCAAATGACCACAGGCTCAAAACACGATGTTAAAAATGCATCGTTTCGCACTAATTTCCCCCGTGTGTTCTAAAACGAACATAAACGACCAACTTCGCTGGGCCCGTGTTGTCTCGCTTTTCGTAATAAAATAGATTTTAGAGGAAAATTTGAATATCAAAGGTCAACATACTTTTAGTTCACGTTGAGAATTGATTTAGGTAAATGTCTCCTTTTAAAATCCATGATTCAACTAGGTTCGGAGTTATTTCCATACATTATAGGTTGTTGCTGTTGTAATAGGCAGTCTGTATCATATAAGTATTAGTCCGAGGTCCAACACGATCCGTGAACCGGTCAACAGATGTTTAAAAAGATGGAGCGATGACCTGGCGAAGGTGAAATGATATGATAATAATAATGTAACTATGGGACAAATCGGTCCAAAAGTGCGTACACGCATTCGAGACATTTATTTATTTAAACTCTTTATTGTACAAACAAAAAAATGCAGTGTACAAAAGGCGGACTTAATGCTACAAGCATTTTCTACCAGTCAACCTTGGGGTGAAGCTGAGAACATTTACTTAGGAGCAAAGAAGTACGTACACAATATCAAGTAAACTGAGAAAGAGTTCATATTAAATAATGAAAAGAATGTATACACAAATATACATATACCTACTATTGATAAACACTACATATACTTACTACTTAAACCATTCATATATAAATACCATACAATCAGAAAGGTGGAAAACAATCCGACAAAAAATAAAGAGATCAGCAATTAGAGAGATAATGCTCACGAAGCTTCTCTTTGAAACATTGATTTACGTCATATCTTACACTAGAGGTTTTATTTCACCTTGTTACCCCCACATTTTGATGAGTTTTGAAAATAGTAGTTTAGGCTACCGACGCAACGTTTATTCAAAATAGCAAACTAGCCCGACCAACAATGACAATAACAGTAAAAGTTCATGTGAAATGTACATAGCTCTGTGAAATGGCCCAATAACGTCGATTAGTTAATAGAACTCCTAGATTAAACCGACGGCGTAATTGGTTGGTTTATTTTCAACCGATTGCTTCATAGACGTAATGAGTTTTAAGGCATATTAATGTCCATTTAATCGTAGTAATTAGAGCTGCGTCCTATGACTGACATAGTAAAAAACAACTCAAATTTATGTAAACAGGATGTGTGAAAAATGCCTATTTTTTTAGGTAATTAAATAAAACTGAGCCCTTTCCAGAGTCTTAATTTAACTTTAGTGTGATGTCTTCATTGATCTATATGATCATTACAACACAGGCATTGTAAGCTTAAAAGGAGGCACTAGAAACTGTAGTTTAATATAAATGTCGTTTTCGCCCAACAGAACATCAAATACATTTTGCACGTGTAGTAAACTTTCTGATGAAATTGGCCGATAAAGCGGTTCTATTAATAATACATCGGACGGAAAGGTTAATCACGTGCCCTCAAGTGATAAGTATACCTGGAATGATCACTTTACGGATAAGCGTGAAGAGGTAACAGACAGACAGACAGACAGAGTTCCTTTCGCATTTATAATATTATTAAATATGGAAAAAATGGATATGAATCCTTCTTTCGCTTCAAAATGGATGGACCGATTTTTATGAAATTTGGAATGGAAATTATAGCCTGAGACCCTGGAAATAACATAGTTATTTCAATACTTAAGAGTAAGTATAATTACAACTAAAACCAACTATATGTTTAGTATCACCTGATCCGCAAATCCTAAGTCTACACGGGACGAAGTTGCTTCGAAAAATTATTCGTTTTCTAAACTTTGATTTTTTTGTGTCTAAAGTAAATTATCGAACGCCTTGGTCACCAAGGCGTTCGATAATTTTAATTAGAAAGATAACTACGCAACTAATATCCAGACCCTCTCTACGGAACCAAATTTTGGCCACAAAATGATCATTCCAGGCATACATACTACCTCTATGGGTGGGACTTACTTACCATTCTAGGTGTGATTCGGAAACCGCAAAATAATTTACAATTTTAAATTTAACCAGCTTTGGGCGTTCAGTGGCTTTGGTTCGTGGTTTCAAATGGTGCTAAAGTAATGAGACCATTGATTGCTTTATATATAATATTGATAATTATTTGAAAGCCATTTTGAATCTCGCTGTTGAAAATTTTCCTATTTCACTTCATCGTCATCATAATATCATATCAGTCGATAGGCTTATGCCGATGAAAATTATACTAAGATCGCGAATGACGCCAACACAGACAAAAGTCAAGCTAGAGCAGATCCGTATCTGGCTAGAGCCTAGAGCGGCAAAATATTTATACAGCTTCTCTATTGGAATAGTAATAGGCTCGCTGTCTGTACATTTATTTTGACGCTTTGACAGAGTAACAGTTGAGTTTAATAATATATGTAGGTAAACTTTTCGTTGAGAAGAGGATGACCTTAACAACGGAGTAAGTTGCAAAAGTGTGTATATAATCATAGAATTGATAACATTGTTTAAAGAAAGCCAATTTAGGTATTGCCAGCGCCTTAATTCTATATTTAATAATTATCTAACAGTTTCTCTATCAGCACGTTCGTGCTTTGAAAATGGCTCCGTATTTCTGTTTTGATTTCATGACATTCCTTTGATTTTATAAATATTATTCCTTTTTTCATATATCCCAGTTTTCTACGCTCAAAGCAACGAGCTTCACGAGCGGACCGGTGCGTTCCATTTTACGTAATTATTTCCGACTCTCGAAGCACACGAGTACTACAGCATAATTTTATTTCCATATGCAAATATTTGTTTATTGAACTCTCAATGAATGCGGTGAAATTAATGTGTTTTAGTCCAAATTTGGTGGATTCACGCGCCTCGGAATCGGAACGTATTCAAATTTATGTGGAGAATAAATAGATGCGCAGGTTATATTCATCAATCGTAGGATTATCAAGTAATGTAGTAATTAACGTACCGCACTTTAGTAATTATAGAAAATGTAACTAAAATGTGGAGTGAGTTATAATGTACTATGTGAGAACGATGTGCCACGTTTCACACTATTAGGTATGCCTAAGATTCTCTGTAAAAATGAATATCTTCACGAGTCGACGGCCCCCATTTCGCCCTTCTGTTTGCAAGGGCCTCTGTTTTTTTAGTACGTTCCTAGCGATTTCATGCAATAAGTAGCGTTCGAGTTTCCTTAAGAGGATTATTTAGCATAAAATGTCAAAGAATAAAATGAGGGAAAGAAATCAGTTGTTAGACAATACTTATTAGTAAGCCTGTAATAATTATAGTTTAGAAATATAATGACTATAAGAAAAAAATAATCTTTAATCAGTACATGAACTCCAATGTATACACAACAACAGAGTAGGAGAAATGTAAAATGCACTAATTTCAACAGGACTCGGGCTTAGTTCATAAGATAATTTTACATCATCATCATCATCATCATCATTTCAGCCGAAAGACGTCCACTGCTGGACATAGGCCTCCCCCAAGGCTCGCCACTCAGACCGGTCCTGTGCTACTTGCTTCCACCGGTTTCCCGCAACCTTCACGAGGTCGTCGCTCCATCTTGTTGGAGGCCTACCGACAGCTCGTCTCCCGGTTCGCGGGCGCCACTCGAGAACTTTCCGGCCCCATCGGCCATCAGTCCTGCGAGCAATGTGCCCCGCCCACTGCCACTTAAGGCTCGCAATTCTTCGGGCTATGTCGGTGACCCTAGTTCTACTGCGGATATCCTCATTTCTGATTCTATCACGCAGAGAAACCCCGAGCATAGCCCTCTCCATTGCCCTCTGAGTGACTTTGAGCCTTCTTATGAGGCCCATCGTAAGCGCCCACGTCTCGGAACCATAAGTCATCACTGGCAACACACACTGGTCGAAGACTTTCGACTTGAGACACTGCGGTAATTTGGACGAAAAGACACTGCGAAGCTTCCCGAACGCTGCCCAGCCGAGTCGGATTCGACGATTGACCTCTTTCTCGAAGTTGGACCTACCTAACTGGACTGTTTGTCCCAGGTATACATAATGGTCAACAACTTCGAGCGCAGAGCCTCCGATTATTACGGGAGTTGGCACAACATGGACATTAGACATAATTTTCGTCTTGTCCATGTTCATTTTAAGACCAACTCGATCGGAAACTCTGCTGAGGTCAGCGAGCATAATACTGAGGTCCTCCATGGTCTCAGCCATGACTACAATATCGTCGGCAAATCGAAGGTGAGAGATGTACTCGCCATTAACATTGATGCCTCGACCTTTCCAGTCCAGCACCTTGAACGCATCCTCCAATGCAGCGGTGAACAGCTTCGGAGAGATCACATCTCCTTGTCTGACTCCCCGCTGCAGTGGAATAGGCTTCGTGGTCTGGTCCTGTAGTCGGACGGACATGGTGGCATTTTCGTACAAACACTTCAACACTTCGATGTACCGGTAGTCAACTTGGCACCTCTGGAGAGACTGCAGCACAGCCCAAGTCTCGATCGAATCGAAGGCTTTCTCGTAGTCCACAAATGCAAGGCAAAGGGGGAGGTTATACTCTTCGGTCTTCTGTACAACCTGCCGCAACGCATGTATGTGGTCTACGGTACTATAGCCCTTTCGGAAACCGGCTTGTTCGGGAGGCTGGAATTCGTCAAACCTGCGCGCCAATTTTACATACATAAAACATAAATGTCCCTTGTAAGGAAATAAGCAATAACCATCAGTCTATATGTAATTTGTTGAAATAATATACTTATACTCTACAATTAATTTATTTCACGACACTATTACGGCTACGCGTTCATCTGAGACGAAGGCAACGGCCTGCGAAATGTAAGAAACTTTCGCCATATTGGGAATTTTACGCTATTTCATTCCAATCTCTTGGTAACCTTGATCTCTTGAAAGACAAGTCTAATTATATTTAATCAAGTACGCCGTATTTGTGGTTGTATTTTTTGTAAGATCATTGAATGTTTTTTGGCTCTATACAAGCTCTATGGGAATTCAAAGATGATATTTTATAGAAAGTGGCAAGTTCACTTTTCTGAATGTTTCAAAATGAAAATGTCAATTAAGTATGTCTCATTTATAAATCAATTATTTTATACATTGAATATACAAACATGTAGAGATCACAAATCAAAACTTTTGCTACGGTGTCCTCATGAAATCAAAATTAAAGCCGCTGCGCTTAAATCTGCCTGTTGTCAGAGACTTCACAGTATTTGAATACATCGCTCATTTATAAATTTAACTCAATTATAAAATAATTAAAGTCGAAATGAAACAGTGAAGACGAGAACGGAATTAGTTGCCGAAACTTGACAATCTGACAAATTTCTGAGCAAGATCGAAACAAACAAAACAACGGCAAGTCAACATAAAGGCCTATAAAGTTCGCCGTCAAATACTATTTGAAATACATTCAAAATTCACGGGAGACACATTGTGAAAAGAGATATTTAGGAGTATAACGAAGAAAATTGAAGTACTCCCACGGGGGGCGCAGAAAATATCATGTTCCGAGGGTAGGGAAGCCAGGGGAGCAATCTTGGAACAGTCGAAACTTTGTTGTGACATAAAATAAAGTACATGGAATAAGAGCCCTTAGGCAAAGTGAATTGTTTATTGCCGGTCCTAAAACACACTATCTTCATTTATCATTTATTTTCAAGATGTTGCTTTTTTGTTTGTTCTGGCTTAATAATGTCTGGGATAGCGCTGAAATAGATGAACGAATAGGAATTCTTGAAATGAGAATGAAAATATTTATTTAGCAAATAGGCCACATCTGGGCACTTTTACACGTCACTTTTAAATGAATTTAACAGAAATGAAGCTGAATCTAGGCCAAAGAAAAGTTCAATATTGACGCCCGATGGGCTTAAAATCAGCATTAGCTGTGCCCATACCCTTTTCCCATAAATGAATGCCTATCTGTTAAACCACAGAGTACCTACCTGTATGATTTGTTAAGCTAATAAAATAATGCATGTTTCATATTAATATGGAGATTAAACAAATTTGTATTTGTAAAAGTTTCTTACTGATTTTATATTGAGGAATATTGCATTCTTTTGCGCCAATTTTAAATACTACGCCTATGCGTCTAAACGGCTCACATAAATGTCATCAAAATTCTCTTTCATTCTAGGTCTATCTAACCTAATGTTAATATTTACTATATATGCAATAATAAGCTTTTATAGGGAAAATTATGAGCAGTTAAGACTATCATAGAAACTGTACAATCAATTTTTATTTAAGTGATTCGTTAATTATTTACGAGTAAGTACCTCGGTACATTGTTACAAAAAGACGGCGACAGTATTTGCGACGAGCGAATGCCTTTGAAGCTCAAAGGAAAAAAATACAAGACTAAAGTGAGACCTGTCGAAATGTATGGATCGGAATGTTGGGCCACAAAAGGGACGGATGAAAGTAAATTGCATGTGTCTGATGTGTCTGAGATGCCCATATTGAGATGGATGTGTAGAGTAATAATAATGGACAACATAAGGAGGAATGAGTACCTACTTATATAAGGGGAAGTTTGAAGTAGCATCAGTAGTGGAAAAATTGAGGAGCAACAGGTTAGCATGGTATGGGCATGTTATGAGGAGTGATGAAAGCCATATAACGAAAAGAGTTATAAATATGAATGTGGATGGATATAAAAGTAGTGGTAGACCTAGTAGAATAATAGGGGATAATGGTTAAGTGATGATGAGATGATAATCATCATCATCATCATTTCAGCCGAAGGACGTCCACTGCTGGACATAGGCCTCTCCCAAGGCACGCCACTCAGACCGGTCCTGTGCTACTTGCTTCCACCGGTTTCCCGCGACCTTCACGAGGTCGTCGCTTCATCTTGTTGGAGACCAGTGTGTGGCAGTGATGACTTATGGTTCCGAGACGTGGGCGCTTACGATGGGTCTCATAAGAAGGCTCAAAGCCACTCAGAGGGCAATGGAGAGGGCTATGCTCGGGGTTTCTCTACGTGATAGAATCAGGAATGAGGCAGTAGAACTAGGGTCACCGACATAGCCCGAAGAATTGCGAGCCTTCAGTGGCAGTGAGCGGGGCACATTGCTCGCAGGTCTGATGGCCGATGGGGCCGGAAAGTTCTCGAGTGGCGTCCGCGAACCGGGAGACGAGCTGTCGGTAGATGATGATGATTTATTATAATTGATTTAAGCTGTATTTAATGACTAAGATTAAACAGACCATGACATAAAATGTAAACGAAAACTATTTCCCTATTCTCAGCTTACCCCACTAAAGTTACTGCTTATCTGCATAGCGATAGGCATATAGATTGGGACCCTGTCTAATTAAACTAATTAAACCAGACAGTGTGCTTAAGTTGCAGTGTCACTAACGGTCGGAGTGTAATTTGTGCGAACATCAACCAAATGCAGCTAATTTGAAGCGAAACATTTTATTCTCATTTCTGTAAAGGACCAGTTGTTTGAAGTTAGTGAAGTGTATAATTCAATCATTTTATTTAGCAAATTGACTACTTTCCGGCACTTTTTCTCGTCAAAAAATTAAATGAATCTACCAGCGTTTGCTAGCCTATTGCTGAGACCAAGACAGCCAAACAAACTCAGCAGAAAGCTTTTGACATTGGAAATGTCTTTTCGTTCGCTCCAGTATAGGCTCTGATTTCACGAAAAAGTGCGATCTCCTTATATCTCGGAGAGTTGTGACGATATGATATTCAAAAAAGGCTCAAAAGACGCGTATTCACGAGAGCTGTGAGGTGCAAAAAGAATTATGTCAAAATTGAAAAATTTATGGCCAAAATAGTAAAAAGACAACTAATTTTTGATTTTGGCGCTCGATATTTTGGAAATAATTTCTTTAATTTACCTGTTGAAAAGTGATCTCCTTCATGAAATTATCGCAAATATGAATTATTTGGCGATGAATGTAAACGCTTGAAAAAAAAACTTTTTTTCCTCAACAAAACGGAACTGCAAGACATTGCAGCATAGCTACTCGATACGATTATAGTTATTTATAATTAATAAACTTAATGAAATTCAAGCTCAAAAACTTTGTTTCGGCGCCGACTTTATAAAATCGCCTTTGACAGCTATACCTCTGGACCTTAGCAAGTACTATTACTTATTCTGTGACCTTAGTCAACAGTGGCGCCAACTGGTGCGCAACGAAACGATAGTCCCCATTCCGTAGATTCATTTCCAATGAGCTCGATAGTCATGTGAGGAACGAAATCTGTAAATTTTTCAAATTTTCAATTAAAAAAGGTACTTAATACCTATTGGATATACTATGGTAAAAACGTGATTATTTTTCAAATATGTAGTTATATGGGTTCAAGCAAAACGTGGCGATATTTCACTCACACTATCAGCTACCGATTCTAAGCATGCTTTTACAAGTTTTTTTTAATCCTCCGACGCTGTATCAGAATCAGATAGTCGTATTAAACTGAAAGAATTGGATTGTAAATAATTTCGCCTTAACTAAATTAGTTCCGGTTTTATTTCCCCTGTTAATTTTCATAGAAGCCTTGAAAACCTTGTCGACCTTGGAGCCAAAGTGTCCAATTCCCTCGAACACAGCTTCACTGGAACTAATAAGACAATCGCCAGCTAATTAGCGGTCAATCACAAGCAAATTATAGACTTCCTACTATTGTTGTCGTTTATACAATGATTAAAATACAACAGATACCTAATTTAAAGCGTTATATAGCGTAGTGGAATGAGACACCGTCTCTCATGTCCGTCTGGTCGGAGGTTCAAATTTATATGCAAAATGAAACCAGCTATGTATTTATCCAAACGGCAAGCATCGATGCTTTACAAAGATGTGTGTAAGATAGGTCCAGTAGGTACTAGTCCCAGAGTAATTGATTTCACTCACTTTTGAATAGCTTGAATACATACGTAAGTATTAGGTATTATTATGTTTTTTATGGTTTTTTTTTGTTAATATTATTTTTATTGTTGTCGCCTTTTGTCACCCTTCTTCTTTGTTAATTGTATTTACTTGTTTAATTGTTTTTGGTGTTCAATAAAGTGTATTTGTATTTTATTGTTTATCTGAAGCTGAGATGGCCTAGTGGTTCGACCTACCGCCTCTCATGCCGAGGTTCGGGGCGGAGGTTCGATTCCGGCTCCTAACCACAACGTTAACTTATGTGCGAAATTCAATTTGAATTTACCGCTCAGATTTTCGGTGAAGGAAAACATCGTGAGGAAACATGCACGCATCTGCGAAGTAAGTCTAATAAGTGTGTGAAGTCCCCAATCCGCACTGGACCCGCATGGGGATTGTATTGTAGCCCAAACCCTCTCGTGATGAGAGGAGGCCTGTGCTCAGCAGTGGGACGCAAATAGGCTGTAGTAGTAGTAAATGTATACGTATTGAATTAATTGTATCTACTATAATAAAATCATCGGTATTATCATGTTTATTTTCTATTAATTGTGCCACAAGTTTTTGTGTTCAAACTAATGTAGGTATTTTGTGTATGACAAAGTTTTTCTACTCGATACAGTTAAGATAAGGAAAATTAAAATGGCCAATCCATTTTGTCATTTGTTTAGAACAAATCGGTTATTCAATCAAATCCCTCATATTAGTGAAATGATGAAATCAGTAAAAAAAGGCCACTCGTTTTCTCATTTCACCAGATTTGTTTAGTGATTTGATAAAATCCCTGAATTACGCCAAACGAACGACGAAACCAACGCCGAAATTCAACTCGTTTTATCATTTTACGAGACACGTTTAGTGATAATAATATGATAAAGTCTCTCTCTACTGTAACATGGTATTGGCAGTGTGCACGATGACAGCGCCAACAAGCGGATGCGAAGTCAGCGGCGCAATAAGCAACTATACTCTTCGACGGACTATGGACCATCTAACAAGTGGAACTAAATGATAACACGAGTTCACTCGCTCGTCAGTGTTTCGACACACTCACGACACTCCAATCAAACTGAACGTAATCTGCACACTAAAATATCATCTTGTACAAATATGTGCGCGTGTGTGCGTGAGTGCACGTTCCGACCCGTTTTGCTATGGTAAGCGGCGCACGTTCGCCGCGGGCGGGGTGAGGTAACTTGTGTTGGCGGGGCGGAGAGTGTCGCTACTGGTACGATAGTAAGTACCTATTAGGTATACTGTCGTTCCTTTGTGATTTTAAAGGCGTTTCACTTCAATACTTCTAAGTCTGATGATTATACATTGGGAAAGGTAAAAATCCCAAGGAAAAATCCCGATGAATCAGCTCTCAAGGTCGTCGCTAGGGCGACGTGGATGAGCTCGATCGATGGAGTGTTTCAGTCGAGAACTGTGTCCATTGTAGTACGGTAACAGCTGATGAGAATTCTAGCAACAACTAAAAGCAACATGATAAAAATTCTTTAGATTAAATTGTTTAGGAATATCAAAGTTATTGGGTAAACAATAAATAAATACTTATATTAATAAACTTATTGACGAAGCGGAACTTTTAATGATCATTTTAATCACGTCAATAATTTTATTAGATACGTGTCTATTTTTTCAAAGATGGGTACATAATTTAAAAACACATAATAATGGAGTAACTCTTTATACCACGCGATATAAGTATCAGTTCATTGCGTTTTATCCACCTTAAAAATGCACAATTGTACCTATGTTACTTGGCTCACACTCAAATAAAATAACTAATAACTGTAAACCATATAAACCGTGGTAAAAATACGAGTAACCTGCATTGATATATTATACGAGTAAGTAAGGATTCACAATCAGCTGGAGAAAAATGGCCCCGTCAAAACAACTGGGGCATCCGTTTGGCCTTCGTTATAAAGAGGCGTTATTAGCATATTGGAACGTATTTTCTAATGACAGTTTGCTCCGTATATTTTGACATATTCGTTAGGCACTGTTCGTCCATATGTTATTACTTATTATAGGTCAATGATACCCTGAAATGCCAAACGTTATCGGCAGAACTGACGTCATGCTACGGAGACACGCTCCAACCTCGACTTATATTTACGCAAGCAACAACGCTAGCGCATTTCGTAACCTATACAGGTTATGAACACACGTGTTGTAAAAACCAATTATTAAATGTCTAGGAGACTTGTGAGTAAATTAGTGATGCCGCCTGTGAATTTATTAAGTGTTAGTGGTAAGGAGTTTAGAAAGTTCATGGATTCGTTCGATCATGTGTTCTCGGACTGCGACGGTGAGTCACTCGATTGTTTTGATAATATTTGCATGTGTGTGTGTATATTTATATTATTTCTATTTAGAACAGAATGTATGAATACAGAGTAGGTACGTAATATTCGATAATGCAGTATTAATATTAGAAAAAATAAAGAAAAATAGCATTGATTTATAAAGACACTAGCTTCTGCCCGCGACTTCGCCTGCGTGGAATTCGGTTATAGCGTTCCCGCGGGAACTAGGCGTTTTTCCGGGATAAAAAGTAGCCTATGTCCTTTCCCGGGACCACAACTACCTCCATACCGATTATGGATGGATGACACGAAAAGAAACATGTATGTAAATGTAACACATACGAGTAGGTAGGTACATATAATATTGAATATCAAAACATACAGTTGTCACAGTATACCTAATGCGTTTATTAGAATGCCTTTAGGCATTTAGTCGGCCTATTGATACTTAGTGTAATTAAGTTAAAATTAAATTAATGAATTAAACCATACAAGTATTATGAATACGAAAGTAACTCTATCTGTCTATCTATTAAGTACCCCTTTACACTTCAATCGCTGTACCGATTTGGGTGAAATTTTGTGTGAAGATAGTTGGGAGCCCGCGAAAGGACAAAGGCTACTTTTTATATATTATAAAAAGTATATCTAATATATAAAATTCTCGTATCACAGTGTGAATTTGGTTACAACTCCGAAACGGCTCGACCGATTCTTATGAAATTTGGTGTGTATGTTCAGTAGGTCTGAGAATAGGACGTAAGCTATTTTTCATACCAAAAAAATCGAAGGCGGTACGAAGTCTTGTATTTCATAAACAAATGTAAGAGGTTATACCTACGGTCAGTCGGGAAAGTGCACCAGGGTGGGGTAAGTGCACCTACCATAAAATATCTAAAATTACAAAGATTATGTGAGGTAAACCAGGATGTAATTAATTACCCACGACCAGGGATTGTTCACTCTAAAAAACAATGGTTTTAGGGTTCCGAAGTCCACAAGGAACCCTTATAGTTTCGCCATGTCCGTCCGTCCGCCTGTCCGCACTATTACTCGGGGATGCTTCGTTCTAGAAAGCTGTAATTTGTCATGAATATACATATATTAGTTGCGCCGACAAAGTGGTACAATAAAATTTTGATATATATTTTTTAGGGTAGGTACCTCCCCTACTCATAAAGTGGGAATGTATATTTTCTTGCGCACCGAACTGAATAGGTATTGGAAAAACATTGTGGGTTTGTTAAAACCATTTTTTGATTAAACGATGCGTTTGTGAAATAATAAGCTTTAAAGTGCTATTTAGTGCTAGCTAGCCTGTGGTAGGTATGACGTGCCCGCCCGACGCCCCTGCCGCTCGAGATAAATCATCATTATAAGTTGGTCGACTATTACTCGTAAGTTTGTACAGCCTACTTAGCTCTGATAGTTTTCCTTTCAACTACGTTATATATGCCAAATACCACCGTTTAGCTGGCAGGGGGGGGGGGATGGGGGACGACGACACGTGACCCTAACAAAAAATGGTGTACGCAAGAAAAAAAAATTACATCCCTACTTTACGAGTAGGGGAGGTACCCTATAAAAAAATATATTTCAAAATTTTATTGCACCACTTTGCCAGCGTAACTAATATGCATATTCATGCCAAATTACAGCTTTCTAGAACTAAGCATCTCCGAGAAATAATCCGGACAGACGAACGGACGTACGGACGGACGGACGGACATGGCGAAACTATAAGGGTTCCTTGTGGACTTCGGAACCCTAAAAAGCACCACCAACGCTCTCAACACATGTGTGTGCTGAGACAGCCATCAAGTATGCGTTGAGAGTGTTAGTGGTGCCTTTTAAATAATAATAAAAAAAATTGAAGTGTTTTGAAATGTGAAGGCGCGGGACTTTAGATAGTAGAAGATCTCTACATAAGCGATAATGCGGCGTATCATATTGTATACAATACCACTTCAGTACACAGTTAGTTATGTTCAGAAGGTTATTGTAATGCGATTGCTCTTGGAAGATAAATGTTGTAAGTACCTATTTGTTTTGGAATATTTAATGGGTGACGACAACCTATGAACAAATTGAACAACCATGAATAAAAATACATTATTATAATATCTAATAAGGTAGAAATATGAATAATAGTACATTATTGCAGAGGCCGCCAAGTAGCGCATTGCCGGACGAGTCAGTTAGAAGGCTGAGCGAAGCGAAGCCTTCTATTAGTACGAGTCCGGCAATCGCAATTGCGGCCGAGGTATATATAATGCTTTTCTCAAACAGCGAGGAAATACGTAAGGTCAGTCGGGGCAAGTGCGCCAGGCTGGGGTAAGTGCGCCTAACATAAATATATCGAAAACTATAAATATTGCTCAACTAGTAGCTGGCTCTGTTTACAAGGCGAAAAATAAATTTAGGCGCACTTACCCCACAGGCGCACTTGCTTAGACTCACCTTATTAATAAAATACCAGTTGAGTAAGCAATTTAAATTTAATTTATATTAAAGGTAACATTAGTCATATTCGGACAGTTATTAATAGACAATGTAACAGTTTTACCGGGCACATTTATAGTAGTTCGCTTGATATCGGAAGATGTAGTGTACGTCTGTGATACTTGACTTGAGGCAGATATCTGAGGACTTGGCGGCTGTGATGGTTGACCGAAAGTTGAAGTTAGTTGAGGACTCAATTGTTGCAAAACATAACGCGAAGTGGATGGCTGAGGACTTTGCGGCTTAGGCTTAGGTGGGTGAGAACTCGATGATTTTAAATTTATATTTTGATTTATCTTGCTGGTGATTTCATGTTTGTTTTCCAGGGATTCTTCAATATAGCTTTCTGCCACTTTATCGGACTTCCATCCGCCATGCCTTTTTAGGGTTGTCAAGTTCACTCCGGAGTCTGCGAGAAGTGTGGCCGAAGACCTCCGAAAGCAATGACCAGTGTAGCATTCTACATCTGGCAAATTTAAATACATTGCGATGTGTTTAGGCATTAAAGCAATCATATGCCTTCCGATAGGTTGCCTTGCACATTTGCCATCTCTATAAGTAAGGAAAAATCGGTTGGTCACTGTGTTATCAGGTCGAAGAGCTGCATATTTCCTTACTATGTCCAGATTATGATCGCGGATGACAAACATGCGATCAATTTTTGTTTTGGTGTCACATAGCTTTATTATCATCACATTTTCATGATTTTCAATATGTTCCATTGTTAAATTTGTAAGCTCCATCGATCTGCATGCACCATTAACTCCCAAAACTAAAGCAACCTGAAATAAACAACAAGATTAGCATTTTAAATTGTTATCACAACAATATAGCAAAACAAATAACTGATTAAGTAGGGTTTTTAAAGTTCTACCTTTGTTGCCAAGTATTTGTTGTCTGGCGCTTCATTCAAGAACTTTTCTATATTTGCTGCTGTAAATACCTTTGACTTTTTACTTTTGTAACCAGCAGATTGCCTTTTTAACAGTGTTGTCAAACTCTCATACACCTTGATGTTTAAATTGTGTTTCATATTCACCGTACTCTTTATCATGGAATATGTAGCCCATAAGGTGGATGGCTTCTTTGTTTTCGCTAAATCACTAAAATAGGCAATGAAAACATTTTCTGACAAGTTATTGGCCCCTTTTCTTTTCATCCACTCCATAAATGTGTCATAGCATTTGATGTATTTATCTTTCGACTTTGGTGGCAATAAATTGTTTAAGATTCGTTTCGCCTCCTCTCTTAAGTCCGGTGGTGTATGATCGATAATTTCATTATCACTGTCTGTTGAACTCATTGTTGATAGCAAACACGAAACTTAATAGTTGGAATCAAATCAACGCAGAGAAAGTCGTTAGTCGATACAATACAAGATGTGTGAAAGACGTATTATGCCGCCATTTTTTTATTTTTTATTTTGTCAATGTTACCTCGGAGGCGTTTGAGCGCAATAATTAAACGTCCCAAGGAAGACACAGTACATCTGGAACGAGTAGTGTACACTTTCGAATCAATAAAAATGAGATTAAAGACGTGAGCCCGAAGGTCGTTTTCGTTTCGTGTATATCCAGCTATTAGTATTTACTACTTCCATGATCGTGGATGATTTGGCCACGGAAGTTGTACTTATTACCTCCATGGATTTGTCAGATTGTCTACAGACGTGTGTCACATTCAAATAGGAAGCGAATTAAAAAAAAACACACACGACAATAATGTTTTTGCTGGCCAAGGCCGGCAATGGACAGCCTCGCGTCTTCTTTTTTTGAAAATAACACGAACATTTCCGAGCATGTTTGAGAAAAAATATGTTATTATAATATCGTTATCATCATTGTTTGGAACACTGCTTATTGACACAGCTTTTCTTTGCAATTTGATGTATCGATTTATTAATTACTAGTTGCACCCCGCGACTTCATCTGCGTGGAATATAAAATTGACGATAGCTTTTATTTTCGATAGGTATCTGATTTTAAGTAAACATAGCTTCCATGTAGTAAAATTGCACTCAAATCGGTTCAGTAGTTCCGGAGATTGACTCTAATAAATGGACAGATAGACAGAAACATAAATTATTACCCTTTTATTATAGTAACTAATTGTACACCGCGATTTCGTCTGCATGGAATATAAAATTGATAATTTTCTTTCCAATATCCGATTTTAATTAAACATAGCTTATATGTAGCTCCGAGTTATGCTCTATCTACCTTTGAAAACTACATTCAAATCGGTCCAGTAGTTCCGGAGCTTAACTCTTACAAACAGACAGACAGAAGAAAATAAAGAGACAGAAAAAATACCTCTTTTATCAATAGTACCTATAGATAGATTTCAAGCGTCTTTATTTCATAAAAAGCTACGAAGGAAATTGTTTGAATGTTAAACTATCTTAGGAGGTCTATTTCCTTCTGGATTATAATAATTATGGATTATCTTAATGGGAGCTCTGTCAGTTATTTCTTTAATGGTGTATATAAGCTTCTTATTAGTCTACCAGCTTTTACCCGCGATTTCGCCCTCGTGAAATTCGGTCATCGCGTTCCTATGGAAACTGCGTTTTTCCGGGATAAAAAGTATGTCCTTACCCGGGACTCCAACTATGTACTACATACCAAATTTCATCAAAATCGGTCTAGTGGTTAAAGCGTGAAGAGTGTTGTATATGTGGGTATCTATAAATATAAATCGAATGTCGAGGGTAGATTTTGAGAAAATAAATCAGTTCTACTATGGCTATCATATGAGGTGTTTCATTCAGCTTTCCAAGAACATAACATGGTGTCAGGTGTGAATTGAACGAGGTGAAAGTACTTTTGGATTGCAGTGTAGTGTACATTAGTGCCTAAACAATGCAGGGAGCGTCTAAAAGTGACGAAAAATGTCCGAGCGAAGGAAGCGCGCCGCTGTACACGGCGGTGGCGCAGCCGGCCGCCATGGGCGAGGCGGGTAACCTTGCCGACAACTGGCGCGATTGGAAGAAAACCTTTGATTGGTATTTAATTGCATCGGGCAGGGAAAATGCAACGGGACGGGAAAAGTGTGCGTTGCTACTACACATCATAGGGAAATCGGGGCGAGATTTGTTCGAAGAATTCGACATCCCCGAGGACGAACGTAATGACTATGATGTATTATGTAACAAATTCGCCAATAGATGCGACCCACTCAGAAACACCAATTTTGAAAGGCACTTGTTCTTCGAATGTTATCAAACGGAGGAAAACTTCGACAAGTATCTGGCATTGTTGCGAGTAAAGAGTAAATCGTGCGATTTTGGTACACTACGTGAAAGTTTGATTTTAACACAGGTGATTCGTGGAATTAAAGATGGGCAGCTAAGAGAGAGAATGTTGAGGAAAAGAGATTTAGGATTAGACGAGGCAGCGTCATGGTGTCGAGCCGCCGAGGTGGCTAGTGAGCAGGCCGGGGCGGTGCGCGCCGGCGCCGGCAGCGCGCCGCCGCCCGCC